>QVRM01002433.1:0-152500 GCA_003439945.1 Dermanyssus gallinae
TATGCGCCTTCCTGAGACGATGTATTTTTTTTCGTAAAAAACGCTATATCATCCATGACCAACCAACATCGTATTTATGTAATTACGTTCAAAAATACTTCCGTTTCGTCAAAGCTATTAGCAGACGCATCGGTGCGATTCTTGGCATTGAGTCGACCCCACGCTATTCTACGTTCTGTCATGATTTCAGTTCACTCTACACCCACCTGTTGATTTTAAAATAAGCTGCCACCATTTAAACCCTTCTTGACACTACTGCTTCTAGGTTTTCCGCTGCTTTTCCTATTCTTATTTCTCCTATTTCTGCTCTTGTAGATACGCCCCCCCCCCCCGCCTAAATTTAGCCTGCCCCGTCCCTCACCTATACGTGCTTATGCATGATATCCGTTGAAGCCCCTCAAAGTAAAAGGTTTTATAGCTCACGTTTCCGTCAAAATTAGAATATCTACTCCGAAGAGTGCATTCGCACCGAGCAATTCTAATACGCCTTGTCCTTCGCAGTTCCACGACACCACCTTGATGTCCCGAGTAAGCCTTTCTGTGCAATTTCCACATTTTACGTTCTCCTGCGGAGTCCAGATATTTGCGTTCGGCGCATACACAAGGAAATGCTCTAAGGCTTGGGCCCAGTCTTTCCCGGGCGTCGCTAGTTTTTGATCCGCGCACCGTAATGCTACCATCATTGTAGTCCCGTTTAATAACTGAGGATGCCGCAGTTTATTTGGTAATGTCACGAAAAGCTAGCTGGATAAACCTATTTTGAATTACATAAAGCTTTCTTCATTACACGTTAATACGAATAGCAAGTAGGAATAAAGTCACATTATTGTTAATACGGTAAAGAAATAGGCTGTATTTCCAACGATTTTCAAATGTTACTGCAATTTAACGCAATATTACTTACTACACATGGCATAATACCAAGACAATCGTATTTCGTCGACCTTGTCTATTTTAGATCTTATGTAGTTGGCTAATATTGCTGGAAATTACCGCACATAACCGTTCTACAGAACCATTATATGTGATGTATCGTTACGGACATATGTAATACAAAGTATATACATATATATGTTTTCGAAGAGACGAACATTACTGTCAGACATGGTCTATTATGCCAGATAGAAAATACAGTTGAAGCCGTACGTGGCGTTTCGAATTAATTAGCAAATAATGGACTACCCAAAGGCAAAGTTCAAACCCGTTGGTGTAACTACAGTATAAATAATAACCAAAAACAGGATAAAATTAAAATTGTCCTCTATTTATTGTGTCTATTTGTACCAGATTCTTGCAAGAACAAAGAGAAGGGAATCCGGTCTGTAGAAAAAGGTTTTGTTCCAAAGAGCGCACAAGTTGCATCTTATAATAAGTGATGAAGACTAAGCAACTAAGCAAAATTAATCAAGAATTCGTTTACAATTGGGTTGTTGAGTGTAAACTGTGTGCCAGCTTAATTTATCTACAGAAAGTTTTTACAATCGCAGCACTCTGGCACTCTCTGGCGCAACTTCGGTTCCCACTATTTATTTAGATTTAGCAATATCTCTCACATAGGATTGACCTAATACGTTTACTTGGAACTACGACTATTTTTTTATTCTTAACCAAAGTATTTATACTTTATACCCATAAGAACAAAACCGAAATATAGTTGGACTAGGCAGACTAGGTTGTTAGAAGTACTTAGAAGTGACAACTATTTACCGGACGGCAAAAAAAAGCTTGAGAAAATGCTTGCCTGGTGCCATTGCAACACGATTTTTTTCTGGTTTTCTATGGAATTTTTTCCTGGCTTTCTATGGAATGTGTTGATTTTTTCCTGGTTTTCTATGGAATGTGTTGGTTTGCTATCCACGCGTATTCGAGGCAACTGACGGCTGAAGGGGTGTACGTTCTCCTTCTACCAACAAACAAACAAACACGTCGATGAGGTCTCTTAGCCTATTGTTGCTCATTGTCTTCGGACTTCGGCGAGACGATCTGTTGCAGCCGCCGTGTCGTCCATCAATCACTAACGATACTAATGATGCACTACTGGAATGTAAGCCATATACGTGTCTAACAACTGTTTACCCCGGTTGCCTCGCATACGGCACTCCTCGCGTAGCTAGCGCCACCGCCGGACACGACCGGGCCAGAGCGCAGCGGGATGGCCCTGTGTCGTTTAAGTCCTCCTGTTACAGGATAACGTTCCGTCCTGGTTGCTTTGTACCGTCGCGAGAAACACGTATTATTACGTCGGCCGGTAACCACAGAACACCTAGTAACACTTCCAAGCACCTTGTAACAACCAAGCCGTCTGTAGAAGTCTGTCAAGCAATCGTCATAAGCCTTTGCGTTGAACACACAAACTAATAGGGTCATCGATGGCTAGCCATACAACGCTTAGCTCCTGTGTATGTTTGTAGTGACGGTGGCTTAAGCGAGACTAACGCCGCATCGTTCGAAGCGAGGCGTTGTCAGGGCAACCATGATTTAGACCAAACAATCTCAAGTTCGAGCCCCGGCCTTGCTCGTTTCGGACGGGGTTGTCATTGCCCTGCTGCTACGTATTACTGCTGCTACTGCTGCTGTTGAAAGCCTATATAAATCCTGTAATTGGAACGCGATAGCGTGATATGCATTTAGACGCTAGCGTGCCACGGGCAACTTTAGCCAGAAGAACCGTCTGGCAGGTCGTTGTCAGAGCTTAAACAAATTATATATATATATATATATATATATATATAAGCCCCAGCTGTGCATATGTTCTTACATCACAAATGTATATGCTACATTTAAATAAATGATGATAATTATATATATATATATATATATATATATATATATATATATATATATATATATATATATATATATATATATAAGCGAAACAGATTATAAGGTACCGGCCGATTTGCTGCAATGAGCCATACGCATGCCCCTTAAGTAAGACGTTTTACACAGAAGGTATCCTCTTTCAGTCTGCATGAGCTATGAAGATAACCTAACATATACTGACACTGACCATAGTCGATAATAGTAGGTGAGTAGTTTATCCACAGATCGAATTAAAACATTTGAGCGGGACAAAATGCCCTCTTTTCTCAAAGCGCCGGTTACGCTGTTTGGCACATTTGCCGGATAGCAGTGAAACCTATCGCTTGCAAATACTGTTACAGCTTAGCCGTTAAGAATCCACGTTTTTGTGACTAATTTGTGTTTTTGACTTTATTTCTTCTTTATTCTTTTTTGACAAGTTAAGCAACCGACCAATCGATTATGATCAAATTGTTGCCAACTATGACGCTAACTATGGCATAACGTCTTGTTTCTTCTGCCCGTTTCCTTTTCCTCGGTATCGATCTCGACAGGATTCGCGGCGGGCGCGGCATTCATGTGCCCATCCCCGCGCTGGGCGAGCGTTCGTCGTACTTCTCGCAGAATTCGTCATCGGGGGAGACCGCAAGCAGACAGCCCATAGGTGAGCTGATTTGTGGGCCCGTTGCGTGAGTGTCAGCTATCGCCGACACAGTCGCAGCCGCGATTGCGGGTCGTGGCGGCCGAGATCCTCACACAGTGGTAGTAGTACCACCACCACCACTACCTCCACCACCACCATCACCACCACCACCACCACCACCACCAGTACCACCTCCACCAGTACCACCTCCACCAGTACCACCAGTACCATCAACGCAAGTCGGTCAGTCCGTTAATCACTGGCTGACACTGATTGCTTAGTCGTCAGTATCTATTCCTCTCTTCTCTCTCTCACTCGCTCGACCTCTCATCTAATGTTCTTACCTCGCTTTCACTTCCTTTTTCTTAGTCTCTCCCTCCTCCTCCATTGCTGCTGCTGCCTTATCTCTCTTCCTTTGTCCAATAAAATCAGTTTGCCATGATGTGGTGGAAGATTGTGATACGCCTCCCCCCATACAAGGGCACGCATGTTTGAGGGCAAACCCGTGCCAAACCCCTATATAAGGCTAGACCTATCAAATAAAAGCACGCCCATATAAGACACACCTATCTGAGGGAAAACCCATATGAAGGCCGTTCGCCACCGCCGCCAGCAATAACGACAACGACGAAGACGATGCCAGTTCCGTCGCTGCTGCTGCTGCTGCTGAGGTCGCCGAGGTCGCTCCGGTCCGCAACACGCGCTGCAACCACTCCACTGGTCCTTCTGCACCACGTCACGTATCTGTGTATGTGTGAGTGTCTGTGTCATGTGTCCTTATGTGTATTGTCCGCCCCTTACCAACACTGGCATTCGGCCAATCAGCATCCACTTCACCATCTTGTGTTAATTGTTGCTCCTCGTGTTGCGAGGATTAATGCGCCGGGACACTCCAGACAGCGGCTTGTTGCATATTGTGCAGCTCCTAATAGGACTAAGGTTGTCAGAGCGTTGTCGGTTAAGACTGACACGACGAGTGGGTGAGACAGGTAAAAGAGGAAAACCTAGAGAAAAAAGGAAAAACGCAAGAAAATAGGGGAAGAAAAGATAAACGTAGAGAAGTACATACACTGTCCGTCCCTTTGTTCGTTCGCTCTCAAGTTTGTTGGATGTCGTGTACGTGTGTACGCTACCACTGTGTGCCGACATCGTGTTTAAAGATCATGGCACGACATGTAAAGGGTGAAAACCCCCCGGCTCAAACCTCCCAACCAGCCTCTCTACCCATTGTGACTGCCGTCGGCATGACTGTAGCCTGGATGTCCTCAATCGGCTATATAGATATGTGAACTCTACCATTTGCCTTCCTCCATGTTTTGCCTTACCTTGCCTTGTATACTCGCAACTACCTCGATGCGAGAGAATGACGGGCAAAGAGAGACCACTGGTGGTGACGATGGTGACGAGCATGATGGCTGCCAGTGACACTATGCTATAGGTACACATTCATCAAGCTCTTATCAGCCTACCCTATTACCTACCTATCTCCCTACGTCTGCCTCTTTAATATTTCATTATATATATATATATATATATATATATATATATATATATATATATATATATATATAATATATATATATATATATATATTAAGTTTTTATTAGTCTAAATGTGTGAGCATATATTTTTTAAGTGCATGAGCACAGTGACTTATCGATATATGACTAATCGTCATAGATTTAGTGTCTGCAATTATAACTGTTGTTCGTGGCTACATACGAAGGTGCACTGTAAAAATGAGAAGAAGGCGGGAATCCTCGACACCTGGGCAAAATATATGTTTTACGTTCTGTGAAGCGGTTTAGCACAACAGGCGTCAGACCAACTTTATTACACGTCGCTTACGTCGCATCTTGTTCAAACTATTTAAGTTCTTAATGATTTATTTTATCTTAATATAAATAGTAGTCGGAATATCAGTTGCACTACGGGACCTCAGGAAGCCCTGCGGCGAAGAGAAGGGACCGTTTCGACTGGGCCCGCATTTCCCCGCTGAACCTCGATCGATACGCGTTACAGGTACTCTCCAAAACGGTAATCCTTATTTCCGCATTTAGTCATTTTCCAAGTCCTTCGCATCATTTCAACGTTTTCTGGTCCATGAGTCCATACGTCTCTATGGTAATTGGATAAAAGTTAATCTGCAGAATGAGTTCTCTGTATTTCGCCAACTTGCGGTTCTCCGCAAGACAAACAGAGGCACCAGCTTCCCGGCTAGTTCGAGCAATATTGCTTCTGGCAAGTGTATACGACAAGGTAACGTCTCATACAAGTAGGCGACCTCTCTTCCAAAGGGTGAGCGTTTTGTCGTCTGGTTACAAATCATTATTGGCAGTGCACGGCAGGCAGCGTTGTTTATTACGTGTAATGTGTATATTGCAAGACAGAGCGTGTTCCCCGCTTGTTGTCACGGGAAACCAACACCGACTGCAAAGATGAGCGGCACAGACCTTTCCCCCAGCCGCAACCCAGACACGATGTGGAGTGTGATATTGTCCAGCTTCGCACCAAGTTGCGGGAAGAACATCGTAAGAAGTAGATCAAGCGAGACGTTGAGAACTTTGCCGTAAAATGAACAGAGCTAGATGTGCGCCTAAATGTTTTAATTGCATCTTACTGTACCACCGTTTGGCATCCGTGAGGTTCTTTTGGAGATCCCCCACAACTGCTGCATCAGTTAATGGCGTGCCCAGCAATTCCATGTTTTTGTCAATCGCTTGGTATTGCGTCGGTTTGCTTGTACTGCGGCAACCGTCTCCTCGCTGTTGTCATGTGATAGGACGGGTAGCTCACGTTTACTGTCGTTGCGCTCTAGACCCGAGACAACCTCGAATTCTTGGACCTTCTAAATATAGAAGATGACAGCAGGCAGATTGCCTGCAAGCAGTCTATCGTCTTACGACCACGATCGTAATTCTGATTCCAATCATGCTTAAAGGTAATATAATCAGTGCAGAAAAAGGCACCCCACACGGGTCGCCCGGCTGCACCCCACATTTTGACAGTACTGTTTTCCATGATTTAGAAGTTGGTCTGTTTGCATCGAGTTGAAGGCATTTTAGAGGTCCAGCTTTACTCGAATGATACTTCTGTTGACCCTGTATACGCCCAATGTACACAGTGGTGGCATGTATTGCAGCCTTAGCACCCTCATAAATACCATGGCCAAGTTGCGGTGGAGCAACTGACTTAACGATATTCTTGACCGATTTCTTGTCAAGGACTTTACTAGCAAATCATCGTAGAATGAGCCCCACTGCGATTGTCCTATTTTGCCGTCCTTCGTCCAACGAGCAAGCCCGGCCGCCAATGAGATATTTTAAGTGGCGACGGCGAAGTCCTTAGGGGTCTCGGCCCGGGCAATTAGGGAACTTCTAACTGCGTCTCAGAACTCCGCTGGCGTAACGGGGATTTTAGATCCCGGTGGTGTGGTTGATGATGCGCCTGACAAGGCTGTGTCTACGGTGTGTTTGCGATGCTTAGCTATGAGGGTTTGTGGATCTTCTGAGGTCATTTGATCAATGGACAGGAGCGTGCGGGCAGCCGACGAAGCATCTCCAGCTTCGTCTTTATCACTTTTGACCGTCGAAAATCAATGTCGCATGCCGAAGGTGTACCGTGTCTGATTCCAGACAGGTTTTCAGCTATTAGAGCTTCCCGACGAAAGCGTGCCAAGTGCTCCCCAATAACTGAAGTAAGATTGGGTTGTCTCTCCTATCTTGTGGAGATGCTGAACTTTAGAGCAGGGAACGCAAATAGTCTTTCCGATTGCTTCGGTGTGGTAGACGAACCTAGATCATTCACAGTTTTAGATAATTCTATTGCGACGTAGCCTCACATAGAGCGGGGAATGCAAGATATCATTTTAGCTTAAATGTATTGTTCACGGCTTTTAAAAAATCATCGGCGATGTGAAAAGGGTGACCAGGGTTGCTTTAAAGTGGTTGGTTCGATGGTCGATTCAAAAGTATTATTTGAATTGTTGTGTCTGCTGTGCCTGTGGGTATTCGGTCTGTAACACCACTATTGTTCAAACAAACAGTGTTATGTCAAGCGCTGACTAAGAACAACAATATTTCCCAGTTCTCCTTTTGCGCAGTTCTTTTCCGTCATCCTCTATAAGCTGTTTGCCGTTTACGAGTTAGACCGTTAAATTGCGTCTCTATTTATTGTAGACTTTGCAGCAGAAAACAAACCGGACAAATAGCACTGCAGTCACAGTTGCTAATACTACTACTGCTACTACTACTACGAACAATATAGAAGAAAACCTATAGTTAAAAGTATAACTGAAAATATTTATTTAGCCAGTAATAATTAAAGATAGTCTGTACAGTCCGTACTTTTCGGGTAAGAACACTTACTTGCCTTTTAACGTGTATAAAGGCTATATCTGGCTGTTCCCATGGAATAATCTTGGTACCGCGCACGTACATTTGGTACACTGATTTCTTAATGTCTCTAATTTCGCTTAATGTGTACACAAAGGTATTTGCAAACTATATTTAAATAAATAAAAGCATAATTATATAAAAAAAATGAAGAAGAATTTATCTATACCGAACATATATATATATATATATATATATATATATATATATATATATATATATATATATATATATATATATATATACATATATATATATAGACTTTAAAATATATTGAGAATACAGATGAAGAGACAATTGTCTCCTGAGAACGTGTGCACTTGTATGCAATGCACTATATATATAAGAGAGCAAGGACGTACCTCCGGGAAGAAATATCGACAACGACAACTACGACAGCGGCTATAAGGGCAATATATATATATATATATATATATATAAGAGAGCAAGAACGTACCACCGGGAAGAAATATCAACAACAACAACGACGACAGCGGCTATGGGAGCAATATATATATATAAGTTAGCGAAGATCAGGTAGCCTCGTCCAAGATATAGCATAGCCGACTACCGGAGACGACGTGCAGTCAGTCCACTTGATGACAACAACGATGACGAGTCGACGACTAGTCGTACGGTGAGGGTTAAGATTGAAGAGGGAACGAATTCCCTACAAGAGGTGGTCCTTCTCTTTTTTGCTCGTACTGCTGCTTCTGTTGCTGCTGCTGCTGCTTGAGCGGCTACCGCTGCAATGGCAGATGGCCCCGGTGAATCTGATTGAAATCCTTCGACGGTTTCGTTTGATTGCGTATCTTCTCTCCGCTTGTCACGCTTGGCAGGCCGACTTGAACTGTTTGCCTTTCCTCCGTGAGCGTCGCCAAGCTATGGACTCGTGGCGAGCTAGAAAAGTCAACAATGGTGGACGAATGATGCCGACGACCGCGGATGTGGGTGGTGGTGGCGGCTGTCCTAAGGCCATCACGCTCGTCCTTTAATTAACTAGTCGTGCTTAGCTTACACAGCAGTATACATTTCTACAAATTGTTGAAGAACAAACAAGAAGTGTGTTTAATTGTGTTGGATTAGGCTCTACTCCGTCCTCTTTGGGCCTGGAATCACCGCATCAAAAGTATGTTCAACGCAACGAGGCCCGGACATGTTTAGATCTCTAGGATTTCCCTAACACGGTGCCTGTGACAGTACGGCCGCTGACTCTTAGGGGCGTGTTTATCATTATATTCTCAATAATCATCGACTGGTGCAAGATTGCTGCTATTGTGAAAGTGAAAACAGATGAAAACACATTGCATGTATTCTTTTCTACCCTTCGGTGAGAATGTGCCGTTAATTGTCAGTACTAATGGTGTTGAAGGGGGAAGGGCAGACAGCACTCAAAATCCCTAATGACATTTTACCATTACCCCAGTACAAGCAAGAGTGAGCTTCGTTTGTAGTATTTTAGAGTACGTAGACCTTAATAGAAGCGTATTCATGTGTTTACCGTAGTCGTATGCTAGCTTTCCATCACCAGCGAACATGGAGGGATACGCAAAACCACCATTTTACTGCTGACTAGGGACAAGTACCCTTGTGGCCGTGTCCGGCCGTGACACATGTCGCTGTTGAAGGGAAGTTGCCACCGCTCGCTCGGTGGCTTGGCCCGTTGCCGCCTACCTAATATAGCATCTTGACCAGTCGGTAGTTTGCCTAATTGACAGTTTAACCCAATTATTTTATGTGTCCCGTTGGTCTTCCTACACCCGGAAGATTACCGTCGTCCGGACTACACTTATGTGTTACTACTTGACGGTATTCCACCCCGAAGTGTCGTCTTTCCCATAGTAGCCAGAGGGGTACTAATTGCTCTTCAGATGCCTACGGGTGACCTTCTATATATCCAAGCGAAATATGTTGTCGTCGCCGAAGCAAATAGACGGGCTGTCATACATTCACTAAACACTTGCTATTGATACTATGAAAAGCTTTCCCGTCGTTTCAATCTCGTTATCGGGCCAGTTTGCACAAAGTATAGGGGAAAATACTGTTGAAATTAACAACCCAAAAAGTGACTATCAGACGCGTATGGGATGCTGCCTTACTGGGGTTTTGTTGCATAAATCATATTGAGTACACATTTGAGTAAGCATTTTTGGCAAATATTTTAGGAGTTGCAATTAACGAGGCATTGTGGGACATCGTATCGATTGCTAGTAGGAAAGCGGAATGTATTTTATGGCATGCAGGGTTATGCGGGTTAATACAATAGCTGAAATAGTCTCTCCCTTTGAATAACTTTTTTTTTGGCAATTATTCAGCCTTTTATTCTGTTGCTGTAGATGTATTCTGCCTCAAATTAGTGAAATAAACTGCACATCTCTTAAACCAACCTGAATCATGTTTCAGCTTTCAAGCAGCCGACCAACTACCACTATTATCATATCATCATTTCACTCATATTGGCGACGTATATAACGCTGACACCTATTCTGTGGACAGCTGCTTTCGACATGTCATTCGAAAGAGGCAGTGCAGCGATCTCTTCGTACGGGCCAGACAGCCAGACGCATGGCACTTCGTACACGCTTGAGAGCACAGTTGATCACAGATGCACTTTGTTTACTCCTCGTAAAAGTTCGTATTCGAACAGACCGGGTAACGATAACCATCAACATCTGTGTATCTGGTATAGACGTGGCGATTGTCACATGCAACACTAGACCAGAAGTGAGAGGCGCCGAAAAAAAACATTCATGTCTCCAACCTCCCGTCGGATTTGTTTGACATTTATTTTCCCATTCCGAAGCAATGCTTTCGAATGGTATACTGTACGTGGCGTTTTAAACGTCAATTGGCTTATATCAACAACTAGTGCACAGCTTGACATTAGGTAGACAAACCGGGTCCTCAACCGCTTGTGTTTATGTCTTGAAGTTAAGGGGTCTAGGCCAAAGTCTGAGCTAGACATTTTCTGTCGATCGCTCGCGCTCCTTCATGTGCCAGGCCGCGACTGACTGCCTTCTTGGTCGACTGCACTCTAACGCCAGATGGGCGAGGAAACAGTACTTAAGATTGCGTTCTAGGTATCTGCTTCTACATAAATAACATTCCAGATATGTAAAACCTGACAATTAAGTTGGGTGTTCAATGAGCCTAACGCCTAAACCGTTCGTTTTTCAATTGTCTGCTACAGAAATGTAATGTGAACGACGTCTTTGATGTTTCTACAATATAGAATATTCCTCTTTGAATGTATGACTGCCTTGGATAGATTTTGCAGCACGTTTGGTTTCTCTCCGACTCACCTGTATATGTATTCTTCTTAAATCCTTTGATCACATTCGTTAGACTCTTCTACTAATGTTTGTGTAGCAACCATTTGACTGAGCTTTAGGTTTAAACATAAAACGTGATTATTTTGCCCAGAGGGCTTCTGGGGCTTGATTTACCTTTGACACTACAGTATCTGCAAGAAACGATAATAAGGATCTCCATTTGGTTTAGACAATACAATACAAAGTTTAGTGATAAAACTGCTCTCGTGAAAAATAGTGTACACATTTGCACAAATTTAGGACGGTCACCAAGTTCTAGCCAACAATACATTTTAGCAACTGTTGTATTTTGGCTGGAGCCTTTAAACCCAAATGCTCTGAAATTGGTGCTTTTCATTAATCTTACTATAAGAAAAACCATGGATTTGGATACCCGAACAAAAGCCAAATTTTATGCGATCTGTCCTCTTACTTCCCCTAGGTCGCTAAAATTAAAAAAATATCTAGACATTGTAATGTGAGCGCCTTTAGGATAGCGCCATTAAATGTATCTACGATTTGAGTTGCCTGACACGCCAACGGCATATTTCGGCATTAAAAGCGACGTTCTATTTTAAGCGTATAAATCAGAAATGTTATTAATAGTGCAATGATTAAAAATCTTACGTAGCCTCACTACAGAAGTTCCGTTAAAAGAACATATGTGCTCTGTATGTTCTAGTTCATATATATTTGTATCTTGCGTTATTCATGTGACCACGTAATTGTACTTGCATAATTTTATGATTTATGCAATGCACTATTTATATTTAAGAACTAAATAATTGTGCGTGCAGTTTCGCCAATGAAGCATGTTGTCAATTGAAATTGAAACTCAGTTTTATTGTATCTTTGACGCATTATATTATATTTTATGAATAACCGTTAAAACAGACTCCGAGCTTTCCATGCGCGTATGTAAATAGTTGTGAATGCAATCAACAAGACGGCTATTCATCTTTTCACCACAATCTTAATTAGAGCATAAACCCTCCCATAAGGTCCCAGGCGCAGGATTCGTGTTGGCAGTTTTCCTAATTCAATTTAAATTCGCGTCCAGCACTGGCCAAATTATATTTCGTGGCAAAGAAGGTTATCTTAGAGACAATTTCTTCATAGTCCGACATGACTGGATAACCAACCATTTTAGTGAAGTTTCCAAAACAGGATTGAGTTGTTAGTCCCGAGTGGATTCTCGGATACGTTGCTGTACACCATTGGCTATACGGAAGTTACAAAACATCTTCCTCCTGTCCTGTCTTACTATGACAGGGTTGTTATATTGCATAGCGTTGGTTTGTTATATTTCAAAAATAATAATAACGTCTACATTCGTACCGCAGTAACTGGCGCCTAGGTATGTATAACACTATCTAATGCTTCAGTAAACTTGCGAATGCGCTTTTGTCTGTAAACAAGACAGTTTTGCCAGTATTAGAGCTGTAACAACACGTACACTTTATAAACGGCCTCTCATATCTCGGCGTCTTCCTTTCAACAACATCTCAACTGTGTGTTGCTTAGTATAAACATTCCGTTACACTTTTTCCATATATAAGCCGCTTCCAAAGATGGAACTTTGTCGCATAGCAGTGGGTGTGCATCGAAAGCAACGTTCGTCTACTTTCTTCCAGAAGACTAAGACGCACGACGCACATACGCATATTTGTGAAATAAGGCGTAAGCATAGAGAAGGCGGCGTGGCAAGTGTTTGTTTCAAAGTCTTCACGTCTCGCGATAGCGACCACGCATGTCTTGGTTGTTGCAACAATCAAGTCTCTCTAGGATAGAACGATTTGTTGCGTTCACTACTTAAGACGTTGAACAGTGGTGAACGCCAAGGATACACGACACTTGTACAACAGCGCAACTTCTGCACTACGGTCGAATGTCGAACGCTGCGTGCAATAAACGTGCTCCCGCACGACAGCAGTATCACGTACATACTCATTGCGTTGTCATCGCGACACTTGACGCAGGCTATAGGGGGCTTTCTCCGAGCCAGCGCAGCAGAGGAACGTAACAGCAAAACAATGCTCATCATTGGAATGAATGCTATCGCCAAAAGCCGAATTGAACCAATGCGAAGGCCAAGCGCTAATCTGCAATTTATGGTTACCATGGCAACAACACCTCGACTTTAATGTGTCTGCGCGCTAGCCTTCTGATGCCTGGGGTGTCTGCGCGCTAGCCTTCTGAAGCCTTCTGGGGCAACGGGGTTTTCACGGGCATAAGCCGTTTATCCGCCGCGTGTTCGCAGAAAAGCGCGGAGGGCTTGAGTTGTATGGCTGCGCTGATCCTTCAAAGCGCTATACACGGACAACTAGGCAAACTTGCTTTCGGCGACCAGCGTTTAGCCGACTCTCTACGTTTTGCTTTGTCTGTCTCCCTGTCGTGTCTTCTCATTCTCTCTCTCTCTCCTATCCATCTCCTCTCTTCTCTCTATCTTCTCTCTCTCTTCCTCGTCTATACTTGGTCATTCTCAGCGTTGCCAGCACAACTGGCTTACTGCGACTCTACGTTGTGCAAGTAGTGATTAACATATATATATATACAGATGCTATAGTATATATTATATATGTAGTATTCTCAATGAGTGTAATTTATATATATATAGATATGGTTTTGTTTGCTTGGTTTTGGTAGCTTATACGGCTTGCAAGTTCGTTTACGATCTGGGGGACCGCTGCAAGACTTGCTGCAAGTATCACGAGCGAGTCCGAGGGCATATAGGCTGTTTGCGCTGCTGCTGTAGCCGCGGCTTGGTCGGGAGCTCTAACCACGACTAGGCCTCGTGTTTGTATTAACGTCTCATTGCACTCGCAATGGCGGTGGCTTTCATACTGCTCTCCTCGTCTACCTGCCACTTCGCTGAGTGGCTGAGCGGACAGAAAAAGGCAAGAAAAGAAGAAGAAAAAGAAGAAAAGGCAAGCGGCGTTTGTGCCAGGGAAACATCATCGGTGGAGACACTGCCAAGACACCCAACAGCATGTTGGCTGTCTGACGTTGCCTACGTTTGCAATAGGCAGACCAGTGGCCGAAAGCGCGCACCACATACACACACACCGGGACAACCATAACAGCAGATGGCGTCAAAATTTAAAATGCCACCACGAGCAAGAGAACACGTCAGAAGATAGCAAGTCTTCCAGCACAGCAGAGAATAGGATTCCAGCTACCCAGGTTGCAGACCCGCCCGCGTTAGCGTTATTGACAAAAGCAGACGCCTTTCTCGATGCACAGGTACAACGTTGTACGGTCTGCTAAGCCTAATCTCTAGGCAGATCTATAGTTGTACAAGACGTGGGATTTGGGCACGTACGGGACGTGGGCTTTGGAGATAACACTGCAGACCTGTTGTGCGGGGAACGGACTCGTGCTGGCATCGTTTTGTACAATTGTACACACACACACAGACCGTAGAAGTATTGATGTGGCAATTGTTGTCTAAATTCACCTTTTGGCGCACCCGTCGCTACGACGTCGTATTGTTATTTAGATAGCCCGAAGTCGAGAGTCGGTCACGTCGGTGTTTCGTTTCTAACAAACCTTTTACAAATGTCTATGCTTTCAGGCGTCCCTTCTTCGAATCGCCACTCTTCGCAGATGAGTCGGACTACGAGCAGTCTTCAGGTCCCCACCACTTCATCTTGTGAGTCGAATGCAGAGCAACAGTACCTTCTCTAGTCGGGCAGACAAATGCAGCAAAAGCCATAAAAATGTTTCGTTCACAACGTATAAAACGACTGTTTCTCAAATGTTTGTCATTCCAAGCATACACTTTCTTCTTACATAACATTTTATCGATGCCTAAGGCAACGGCATCCTCTCAATATGTTAAAACACATATACCCTATATCAAAAATACTAGTGGAGTCTTTGTCCTCTGTTTGACCAGTAAGCTCTTTGTCAAAACCTATCGGTTTTTGCGAACACCTAGCTGTTGATTATCTGCTGATAACTATAGCAAACACAATGTGCACAATTGTACTTATGCGCCGCTGTTTGAAGCTCTCTTTAGAGAATCCTATAACAATGCCCTATCCCGCGTTCCCAAGTCATACGCACAGGGTTCTTTTTTACTGCTACCCTAACTAATATATATATATATATATATATATATGTGTGTGTGTATATAAGAACCCGCTATGTGTAGCTTAATATCATCCTAAGAGTAGACAAACACATTTGCTATTCTCTTCGTGTATGCACATGTACTACTTGTGTCTCAGGTTCTACTCATGCGTATATATGCATACATATACACGAGTAATAAATTTTATATTTGTTTAATTAATTTATACTAAGAGCTTTTGATAAGATAGCACCTCATCTAGTTTCTAGGCCTAGCACTAGAGCCCGCCACGATTGTTCAACGTGCGTTTAGGCTGCACGTGTGTGCCTGAATATGTGAGCAGTGTCGGCTAAACTATCGCTGTCCGCAGCCGGAACACGTTTCGCCCTGCCAGTACGAATGTTTTGTAGCATTGTCTCGTCGTCTCTGACCTACATCAAAGTTGTCGTAGTCTGTTTTCTTATTCAATTGTAGGGCAGATATGGGTGTCGTTGTTATTGTAGCTGGCGACATCGCTGTACTATCACTCGGTGGTTTCATTTCAACCACAGTGCCGCTTAGGTTGCCACTGTCATCGGGTGGTCTACAATATCAACTCTGCAGAAGCCGAGCTTCTCTTGGTGCCTACGCGGATGTTTTCATTGATCTCGTTCACAGTCGCCCTTGGCTCGGTGGCGTCACCGCCTTCTCCGCCGCCTGCCAGCAGTTATTTCTTGTTTTCCCCGTTGTTCTTGTTTCGCCGCTTTCGCCACGCTAATTTTGTCACTTAGCGTAAAGTTCAAGCCCCCTGGAATTGTGAGGGATGCGGTAAACTGCTCGTGCGGGATTGTCTCAATCTGGGCAACCCGCAGATTCTGCAGTTCTGAGTACGATACCCACAGTTTCACAAAATTCCTTTGTAGCTTGTTCCGGCCACCTAACACTAAGTTCCTGGGGTTAACAGACTCTGACTAAGTTCCTGGGGTTAACGTACTCTACACGCGACAAAAAAGTTCGCACCCTTGGAGGGCGCAGAGCTTAGACAAATCCCGTGGAACATCTCTGAGCAGCCTTGGCTGTCCTAAGAAGGAGGGGTGCATGTACACACGTGTGAGACAACTATCGCTTTTCATCGTCATTCATGTGCTTTAGTTTATTTCGTGTTTATCTTCACTTACGTTAATTATAAAATTTATTTTATTATATTATTTAAGTGATGCCTCATTTATTTACCGTTAGTCTAGTTACTAATCATAACGATACACCGTGTTGGTCCACGCTCAGAATAGCTCAATGACTTTTATAGCGACGCAACAAATAAGTGGTTCGTTCTTCTAATCGAACTTTGCTTGCACAATTGTTCTCCTCTTTTACCAGCATGGAAATTCAGCGGAAAACGAATGCTTGGCGATTCGGTCGGTAGAGGAGACAAAAGCATAATGAAAATATTTCTCCCTACACATAAGCTAAACGCAAAGTTGCACGAACTGGTTTTTATCGTCCTGCGTCACGACAGATTATTCTCTGGCGGACAACAGTCGTTGCTAACTAAACGAGCTTGGTCTGCTGCCTCGGTAGGCGTTGCCACGTAAGCAGTTTTGCCCCGAGGGCCTTGCATCGGCAAAGGAAACCGCTACTTCCCTCCTGCCCCCGCCTCACTATAGCTCTCGGTGCTCAGGCGTCCTCGCGCTGGTCCACTGCTTTGGGCCACAGCGACATACTACTGGATGGTTCCGAGTTCGGAGAACGCTTCATGCGAAAAACACGGAGCGGACGCGCACGACATGGACGAGGCAGGCGATTCGAGGGGAGGGAATCTTGGCTCCAAACGTGAGGAAATCTTGTCCGTTGTTCCCTTCTGTCGAGTGGTCTCTGGATGTGAAGTGCGTAACTAATTCGGTCTGCCCATACCATTAGAGATGGTGCCGTCGTCTGAGCCCTGCTCTAAGCTTCAGTCAAGGCCAGCTTTGCAGCTTTCCTGCCAAGGCATAGCTGCTGCCCATTTTGAGACGAAAAGACAACAGTCGCAGCAGCAGCAGCAAAGGCACAAGACGCGACACAGTAGTGGGTCGTTTGTCTCGCCGTGACGAATTATCGCCCAAAGCTTTGCTGCCCAGCTCTATTTACTGTGTTTAGCTGTGCAGGAGAAAAGGAGGGTGCTATTAAAAGAACACACTAGACCTTTAGCTTTATGGCGCCTTGCAGTATATACTGCTTTCCAAGAATGATTTGTATATATATATATATATATATATATATACACACACATAGTCTACATTGTCTTTCATCCATTTAGGCGTTGCTGCATTATGGTGCAGTATTAAGTTATTTTCGGTTTGTCGGTTGATTTTGTGACACTACTCGTGCGATGATGCCGTTTAAGACTGTATGATCTGGCTGGTATTTTTTAAAAAGCTACAAAGAACATCGCTCTCTCTCTCTCTCGTTCTATGTATATATATATATATATAACAAGTGTTTATATTGAGGGTGCAAGTGGAGCGACTCATCTCGATATAAACTCAATCTCAAATAGGGTGAAATAGAGTGGTGGAAATATATTCTCTCTTTCTCTTTCTCTCTCGCTCTATATATATATATATATATATATTCAAATCAACGCACCCTCCTAAAAAACCTTGGTTTTCGCAGCACCCACTGGACAACATTTTTGTAGTCCTCGGTATTTGCCCTTAGTTTAAGTGAAAACGCTAAGAAGCGATTTGAAAAAGGATCTTATCAGCTCTGGGGACGATCAATCGAAAAGCATCCTCCGCTAAAAACTGAGGTCCAGTGAGATGTGTATATTAGTAGTCAGCAGTCTAAAGCTGGGCGTCGAGTTGTGCTGTTCTACTAGACGACAGTGCTGCGTGCGACTGCTTTGAGAGCTATTCGATTCGGAATTTGTGTTCTGTAAAAGGCGATCGTTTTGTTTCGCAGTGAGGTTTTCACGATTCTCATCTCAGATTCCGAGCTCTACAGTTCCAAGCTAAGCTGCTCGACAATGGGTAGAGCGCCGCAATCCGTCAAGCCCAACAAAACTGCATAGTTTGCGTCTGCGCAAACTATGCCTCTGTTCGCAGACAGTCATAATACTGGTTGTCGTCACCGAGGTCATCGGCACCGTTGTGGGGTGGTCGACTTTGTTTTAAGGTGGTCGGCACCGTTGTGGGGAGATGGGGGGGGGGGGGGGAAGGTCGGCACCGTTATGGGGTGATGAGGGGGGGGGCTCGGCATTGTTCTAGATTGGTCGGCTTTGTTTGTTGGCTTTGTCCAGACCAGAACAAGGCTGGCCTGGACCTCAGTCTCGTTCTGGGCTGGACGTCACATTGAACGGACCGGTCGTTGGACGACACCAATGTCCTACACCATATTCTGCTCTCTACTGGCCCCTTTCCTGTTAAAGATGGATGAGGTCAACCACCCCCAAAAAACTGCTCCCACTTTGTTCGCTGCGTCGCTGACAGAATACTGACGGCGTAGACAGCGTTCGCTGGCCGACGCTACGCGTTACAATATTCTGGTGCGCTATATAACTTAGCGTAGCGCCTCGAACACCAGTTGCGTTAGTATTCGTCGGACTTACTCAGCAGCCTGCAGTCCACAGAACTGTCTGCGCCTTTGTGGCGTAGTTTTGTCTTCATTGAGAATATTACGCAAAACAGAGTATGATGTCCTTTTAGTATGTCACTTGGAGTGTGGGCTAAACAGACACAAACGGGTTCCTACTTAGAACTACTTACGTTTATTAATCTTGCCACCCAAGGCTTACCAACCAGATGATATTGAACTTGCCAAGTGACTAAATGTGTCATCTATAAGATGCTCTGCTTATAGTTTATCAGGCTCTCCCTCTTTGATATCATATCATATCACCTTTATTGAAAAAGGGGTATTGAGAGAGGGTGATGAGAACGAGCTTCAGGTGGATGGATGCACCATAGAAAAGAAAGATGTGCGGTAATAGATATCTCCGTTCAGTTCATCTTAGAAACATAATTCTACGGATAAATACGTAAATGCTTCTGCTCCAATGTGGTTTGGCCTAAAATATCAGAAAATGTTAGGTGTTAGTTAGGTTAGAGCTAGAGGTTCGTTCGAAATTACAGACTGATTACAAATTTACTACTCAGAGCAACTTGAAGTAGCATTATTCCGCAAAAGCCTAAATAGCTCTCCATGGACACAAACATAGTGGAAAGGAAACGGACTCTACATGTGAAGGTAATCTGTCCGGCTTTCTAGCTATTCTTATGAATCTGTTTTTGAACTGGTATTCTCTATTTGGAGGGCGGGGTAGCTAATTTATCTTGTTTGTTTGGTCGTATGTATATCAATTACATTAATAAACGTGATAGAGGCAAGCGCGGGCACCGCAGTCAAATTTTAATTCGCAACCATCCTTCGTTGGAATCGCTACAATATCGCATATGTTCATTGCACAGAGGGCCGGATTTGTTGAAATATCTAGGGTTTCTCCACAGGTCCTTGTGGCAGCATGGCTGCTAGCTATGGTTTATCATCTGTTTTGTTTGTTTCGGATGACGACAAATTATTTGTCAGATCGGATTAAATGTGGCGCTACGTTAAGTATAGAAGCGATACTGCCTCAGCTGGACTGCGCGGGGAGCGGAGTTTGTAGGGCTGTTGGTGGATACTCATCTGCCACTTACCAGCCACCTGGTAGATGACAGCCATGACTAGACCACAGTAGACCGCATGTCCCCGTGGCGGCGTGGTCTAGGGCTCTAGTGCACGAAAAACAGACGATAGCTCCGCAAATTATAGATAGTACCTTTGCGTACAAATAAAGCATACATTTTCTCCCACCCTTATATCGCAGTAAATCGCACTTTAATGCACATAAATAATTGCATCGTAACACTTGCTAATATTACATAAAAAGTACTTACTCCAGGGACGTGTGCACAACAACAACAAGAATATTCATGCAATTGTCGCCCATTGGTTTCTACTACTCGGCTTCCGCTTCAGCCAGTCACAGCCAGAATTTAGCTCTTAGCTTAGATAATAACCGTTCGACCCTAGTAAGTGCTCCAAATATCGGAGCAGCCTACCTATATTTCTGCAGTACCTTTTGTAGACGGCTTCTGCATAAACCCTTGTGGTCTTAATAGCCTCTCGTTTTCAACTATGAACAGCCAGAACATAAGCTACGTTGAGATCGGTATTAGTATTATCCGTGTCTTACAGCATCTGTTCGTTGAGCAGACTACAAAAGTGAGTCGTTCTAGGTAGGTTCAAAGCATGACTTTGCCATCATCGTAGGACCACCTCTGCGCCAAGCTTGAGTTTGACCCCTCTTCACTGCTCTATGTATATTCCAGACCAAACCACCCATCGGACGTCACGATCAACCAGCTTATCAATATTCGAGCCGTCGTTTATGGAGGACTCGTCCGACGAAGAAAAAGACAATGAAAGAGATGGCGTTTTCGAAGAAGAGTCTGCTGAGTATGACGACTATAGTCCGCCGCCGCAGCAGCAGCAACAACAACAACAACAACAACCAGAGCATTATCAACAACAACAGCAGCAACAACAACAACAAGAGCAGCCTCAACAGCAGCAACAGCATCGACAACAGCAGCAGCAGTGCCAACACGGGCAGCAGTGCGGACCGGGAGGCCGGGAGAGGGCGTACAGTTATACATCGAGGCATTCAAGCACCAGCATGCTGGCAGCCGCCGGCCCGAGCGATTGCCCGAACACCATGGCGCCAGCAGGAGCCGGCTGTGGACCCAGCTGCCACAGTCACTGGGAGAACCACCCGAATAAGGAGAACTCGCCTGAGGTCAGTTGTGCGAACAACAACAACAACAACAGCAACAACAACAACAACGATGACAACAACAACAACGACGGCAGCAACAACAGCAACAACAACAACAACAACAACAAAAACACCAACACCAACACCACCATCAACAACAACGATGACAACAACCGATAAAAAAACAACAACAAAGCAACAACAACAACGACGGCATCATCAACAACAACAACGACGGCAGCAACAACAACAAAAACACCAACACCACCACCAACAACAACGATGACAACAACCGACAAAAAAACAACAACAACGACGATGACAACAACCGACAAAAAAACAACAACGACAATAAGAAAACACTAAAACACTAGTTAATCAACACGCGTATGGACTGTACGCATATGCGTACATAAACGGTTGTAAATTAATTGCGTAGCTTTTTGAACGGTTCTTGTCGACAGCTCTATCCGCGGCTAGAGAGCGGCTCTTACTCACGATTTATCTCTGTTTCCCTCTCTGTTTCATTGTCGTTACAGGGCGGGAGTGGCACCGGAGGACCAAACATGCCGTACCGTGTACAGGTTCGAAGGCCATCGTCACGATCTCGAACGCCCTCGTGGCGAAGCCAGCAACAGCGAGCTCGACGGAAGAGGAAGCTGGAACCGACGCCCACTGAAAGCTGAGGTGCTACTCTGCACCCCAACGATGGAAGTCGGCTTCATTTGAACCTCGCCTCCTCAACCCACTCAAGCCGTTCAACTAGCCCTACCTGAACAACCCCTGCCATTAACTTACTACACGACTACTATGATGACGATTATGATTGCTATAATTACCTTATAATAGAAAAATAATAATAATAATAGTAATAGTCATGACCGTACCACGTCACCAGCCATACCGCCACTGTTAACATTTCACGTTAGCACCATTGACGCCGACGTTGCGATCGTGTTCACGAAAATCGCCCCCGTTGTGTTGATGTAAACGCATTTCTCTCTCTCTCTCTCACAAACACACACAATTTCTCTCTCTCTATCGTCTATTTTTGATGATATATCACCATCCACCTACGCTGTACGCGAACAAATGGTGAGCCGCCCGCGGTTTGCGAGTTCCTCGCGCGCTTCGGTTTCTCGCACAGGAGTTTGCGAGGAACGCTACACAGGTTTATTGATTCATTACTTGATCACCTGCTGCACATCTGCTATATCCACAACGTCAACTCTAACCAGCCGCAACACTAGCAACAGCAACAACAACAACAAGAATAATTGTGACAACAACAACAACAATAGTGACAGCAACAACAACAATAGTGACAACGACAACAATACGAACAACTGTAACTCCAACAAACATGAGGACTTACCCAAGCCTCCCAACACTATCGCCGAGGAGAACGGCGATTTTGCATAAGAACACCTTACCTAAATGAAGGTTTTCCTTTTTATGTGTATCCCGATTATTCAGCCAGCCAGTGTGTGCAAGTTAGGTTGCCTCACCTGATTTTAGTAGGTTCATACGTGACGCTTGTTTTTAGGTGAGACCTATGTGCTTAGTCTGCGGATGGAGATTCATGTTGCGTTTTGCCTGGAGGGTAACAACACCTCGTATATTGTAAATTCGTGTTCCAACGTATCACCTGCTTCCCAAGATCAGTTTTATCGAGTAATGCGTGTATATAGTTGTTGCTTTTTTCTCTTTGACCGAAGTAATACAGAGTAAGGTTCGCACTCTACTCTTAAAGTTGCGTTGCACGCATTAAAAAAGTCAATATTGTAAAGTTTCTATTAATATGCTTCTGCATGTATTATTACGTAGAACGGTCCGGTATATATATATATATATATATATATATATATATATATATATATATATATATATATATATATATATGTCTAATGTGGCAAGATTTAAACTTTGTTATTGTTCTTTAAGCCGTTTGGACCTAAAACGGTGGCTACGGTGGCTTTATTTTGTAGTTCGAGTGGACCTGATCGATAAACGATGACGACGACGACGATGAGGACGGTGACTGCCAGTGCCTGGCTGACAAGCAAAGCATGATTTCTATTAGGCTCTAATGGGCACTCACTGAGCTGCTCAGCATTGGCAGTCGCCACCAGCATTGGCAGTCACACACAACCGCATGCGAAGTCGAACGCGCGCTAACCATTACCACCGTCATGAGCAGCACAGAACATTAATCAGCCAGCACAGCTAGCGGAGGAGCTGCACTCAGCAGTTGGCACTGTTACATACAACAGACATCATACCGTCACACGCCAGAAGGAGACGATACAAATACGCATCTATCCATATACATATAAACACCATAGGACGTCCTTATATATATATATATATATATATATATATATATATATATATATATATATAGAAATCGTCGGATCTAACAAACGAAGCAAGAAATGATGAATGAACGGGAGGGCTAGAAATCTGACACATTCTGCGGTGCTGGCAAAAGGGTCGGAAACCATAATTGGAGGTGAATAGAAGTCGACACCATTGAGTGCATGGGTAAACAATGAACGAGTAGTAAAGATCGTGACTGACTCATTACGGCAAAGTGAGCTAATTAGGCGTATAGGTGCGACATAGGCTAACGACAAGTAACCACCCTCAACAATAACAAACAATCATCTCTATACACCTCATCAGGACAGAAGAAATACAGGTTGAGCTACAATACCGTGACAAATGAAATTTAAAAAAAACTACAATGTCACGAGCAACGCTCGTCGCCCCAGCAGAAGATAAAGAAGATGAAATTCGAACAAAATACAATCGACAGCAATGAAAGTGCGGTACAGCACAATGCACAATCATCCAAAACGATCACCCAAACCCCACCCATCACAATCATATTTTAACAGTAGCATCATCACACAATAGCAAAGGACAACGACACTATACAACGAAGCATAAAACATTTGATATATATATATATATATATATATATATATATAGGCGTGTGTCCACTTTCACCTGCACTAACTAACACATGCATCTAAACGCATATATTGCTTTCTTTGGTCCCTTGTCCTCAAAAATACACCGACCACCGGTCTTAGCATTAGTATGATGCTGATGATGATGACGATGGTATGATCGTCGTCGTTATTATTATTATTATTATTATTCTTATTATTCATATTCATGTCGCTAGCTATTGTAGATCGAGTTGACTAGCTGGTACCGAGCGCGTAGTGGAGCGCAGAGAAGACATCGTGTTTGGTTGTAGCAGTACAAGTAATTCCTACCCGCAGCATTCATTAAAGCGCTTCATTAATTACTCTATCACCACCTCGGATATGCGTACACGTTGTTTGAGCTAAGCTGACAGCTCAGCGGGCTGTCGGTCAGTCGGACGAAGGGGCGAGAGGAACCATTGGTTCTACTGCCTCCGCCGCTAGTAAACTACTAGTAAAGGCGTGCGCATGCATTGTATGTTCGTTCGAATTCTCTCCTCGTTCAGTCGTTTCCTCTCCGTACGGGTCGAGCCGGTTGCAGTGGCTCACCGCCGCCATGACGGCATCATGACGATGACGATGTCGGTGACGACGACATCAACAACAACAGCAACAACAACACGTACCACAACGTACAACAACCGCAACAACAACAGTAGCAATCGAAGTAGCAACAACAACAACAACAACAACAACAACCGTAGCAATCGAAGTAGCAACAATAACAACAACAGTAGCAATCGAAGTAGCAACAACAACAACAACTATAACAGCAACAATTCGAACAACGAGAATAGCAACAATGCCGTCAACAACAACAACAAGAACATCAACAATAAAAACAGCAACAATACATTCAACAACAATAAGAACATCAACAGTCACACAGTCGACAATAACAACGAAGCCGCAACGATATTTTCTTACGACACGTTAGAACGAGCCAATTACCATACGAGGTTCAAAAACTGGAAGCTTGGGGGCAGCTTGGGGGAGGGGGGCCCATAGGGGTAGAGAGAGAGATCGATAAAAAGGAGCTAAGAGAGACATGAGGAATAAGTTTATCAGGAACGTTAGGAACAACCCTTAAACGAAAACACAATAGACCTCGCATAACGGCAAAGTGCGCAGGACAGCGACGGTCCTGCGTGAAAATGACATGCCCTCCATCTTTCCCAATTTGGAAGAGTGGCAAAGTGGTCTCAGCCCCGCCGAAGTGCAATGGCAAGGCCTTCTTGATTACGGAGGTCCCGGTACAGGGCGCGCCCAGACCAGAACGAGCGGACGATCGGAACAACAGAGGCCCGGAGAAAACCAAGAAAAATTGCAGACAAACCGTCGTAGAGTAAGATTGATGCCATCTTAATACCACGACTAACACACAACACATACATAGCCACATCCACACACACATATATTCCCATACAGACACATACAGCAATATCTGTGTCATTGGCTGTCATTGGCCCAGACAAAGTCTTTCGGTCGGGCCCATCTTGCCTTCTATGGCTCGAAATTTCGTCTTCGTCGATCTTCGTCCTAACGTTCCAACTACTGTTGCTACTTAATCGCTAGGTCCGAGATGTCGACGGCACAAGACTGTTCGACTTGCAAGTCGGCTTCACAACACACTAAATTATTCGTTAGCCGATCCTCGAGGTGGCTCGACGGGCCGGTCTATGACAGGACCAACAGTCAATACAGCGACGACGACGACGACGACAACAGCAACAACAACAACAACAGCAGTAACAACAACAATAACAACGCTAGCAACAACGATGAAACTAGCAGCAACAATATAACCACAACAGCAATAGACGCCTGAAGTTACCCGAGCAAGAGTAGCCACCATAGATTGAACGTTCGTAACAATAAAGCCCGCCTGCGAATATATCGAATGAGAGCATGACAGGAGGAGAGGGAGAATGTGATCAAACGAGTGACTGAATGAATATATACGTAGATTCACTTTTAGAATACAGCAGCCTTGCGAAGATTCAGAATGTCATATTTTCTATAGTATATACACATACATATAAATAGCGAACTATACGACTAAACCACAGCCACATATGCAAGAGAAGATATATCCATCACGCGTTATGGCAGCGACTATGATAATACCTAACGGCAATCGA
This sequence comes from Dermanyssus gallinae, assembly GCA_003439945.1. Taxonomy (NCBI): domain Eukaryota; kingdom Metazoa; phylum Arthropoda; class Arachnida; order Mesostigmata; family Dermanyssidae; genus Dermanyssus; species Dermanyssus gallinae. The sequence goes on from QVRM01002433.1 coordinate 26,136, forward strand.
TAACTGCTACCTCCAGTGAACTTCACTTGACTTTAGGTACTGCTACTTCGTTCGGAAATGTAGTTAAGTTCACACAAACTGCAGAGTATTCGGTTGTCTTCAGTGCTGGGAAGATACCGACACCGTGACAACACTTTTTTGTGAGAATTTGTGCACAATAACTAGTAGGCAGTTCTTATACAACACGAAAATATATAATTGTAAATATATATACATTTAGGTATATATATATATGCGTTGGCAGACAGACAAGGAGCATGCTTACTGAAAGCGAACAGGTCGGGGCTCTGCTTCATGAATTTTCTCATGCAGGCAGTTCACAGCGGCCAGTTAAGCAACTTTTGCAAACAAGTCGTGTTTGCCAAATGGCTGGACATGTTTAAACAATAAGCATAAAATAACTCACGAATATATATATATATATATATATATATATATATATATATATATGCACATACATAAATGTACGTATATGCGAATACATATTTGTATGTATATGCACATACATAAATGTTCGTATATGTGAATACATATATATGTATATATCTGTACAGATAAATATTCATATATATATACGCATAGTCTTAGACTGTAGAGACCAAAGCTGAGGGTATTCACGTGACAGAAGAGAAAGGGTGTTCACGTGACAGAAGAACCAATATTCTATATAGGCCGAACGATTCGGTATGAACCAAAGAGTTGTAGGCTATAGGTAGTTAATTGTTGCGATATGACGGTATCGCCACGACAGGCGAATTGGGATGGGTGCATGACACGGAGGCCGTCGCGTGGAAGGATGAAACGGAAACAGGGAGGATATCGTGTGGGAGGATATCGTTTTCGGGGGATTATTTTTGACGGGGAATTAAGACGTTACTAACAAGCGGCAGAAGCACATCGCCTGAACGTATGAACCAAGGTTTGCCAGGTTAGGGACAGAAGATATATAGAAAGAATATCAGCACATCGATGACGAGGGTAATGATGAGAAGGATGGTAATGACGATGATGGTGTGGTACCGACACCGGTAAATATGAGAACATAATATGCTTGTCTTACTTGGACAATGTACAAATGAACAACGAGGAGTAAGTGGGAAACACAAAAATGTACGTACGAAACGTATCTCAATGCTTTTTGTGAAATTAAAAACCGACAGTGATATCAGCAAGAAAACTAACAACAACAACAACAAGGACAATAACACACAACGACAACAATACACATCAGTGATAACAACAACACCGAACAACTGCAACAGAGACACGCAGCAACAACATACATGACAGCCGCAATTACAACGATTACATTGACAACCAACAGTGACCACATAAGCAACAGTACTACTAAAATCAACGTGATAATAAATGCGGATGATGTCATTCGAGAGAAAAATCTTACGCCGAGTCATGGTATTGATTGAGCACAGCTTAGCTCTACTTCTCCACTTCCCAAGATCTGGCCTATTTCTGTGCATACATTTTGCTCGTTTGCAATACTACCGCTTTTATTTCCTCCTCCGTACGTTTGAATCTATTCTATATCTTTGCCGCCGCTTAGGGCCAGTAAGCAATTTATAGCTAAAATGCCGTTGCGTGCGTAATCCCAATTCGGGAAAATATAGTGCCTCCGATATATATATATATATTTTTTTTTTTTGAAGGCATTTGTCGTCACAACGACAAGCTTTCATAGAATGCTGTATTGCCCACTTTGTTCAACTATCTTGGCCCAACGTTCAGGCAAGCTTATGATTCCATCTGTTCAGAAGACCACCGAAACCATCTGCGTTGATACTTTCAAAATTCCCTCAATAGAACAGAATTCAAGTATTTGGAAGGTGTTGAAACGTATATAGACCATTCCGGAAGCTTCCGAAGCCATACGAACCTTGCTAATAATTCATAAGTAGTGCATGGAAAACTTTAGACAACAAGACTGACGTTGCCTTCGAATTCATCTAAATCTGTCATACTTCACTATGAAAGGTAAGCCGCTTCCACTTCAACTATGGTGTAGTAGTTACAAACCCTATTAGTGGGGGTTTTAGCTTCAAAATCAAACAGGGTAGACTTGTTGTGGGCGTTATATTAAGATTCCAGTGCTTGCCTGGAACTAGCGAATAAGGCAATTATCCAGATATGTGGTACTGGCTATTGGAACTGTGAACTCTAGTTAGACGTTCGAGATAAAATCGTATAGTAAAGTCGCCGCTCCTGTCTTTAGCAGTGATGACGCCAGGTGCCTTATTCACACATACGGAGGGAAGGCAAACCAAGCCCCCTCCTCTAAGAGCTCTAGAAGTTTGCTATAGATTGACCGGCGGCGGCAGGGAGAACCAGGAATCTGCACAAAGATCTCTAGCAAAGCCGACCAGAAGGCCGTCGACTGGGGACCAGAGGGTTACGGAGCACGCTTAGGATGGTGGTGCAGGTGCGGACAGACATTTCCTATGCTTGCCTGGGGGTTTTAGAGTTCACATCAGAACGAACGAAATTGTTGTAAGCGTAAACGCGCTTATCCAAAACAGGAAGGTGAACCTCGTGCTTCGATGAGGGTAGAGTGGAGAGGGCTCCCAGGGAGGCCTTGCATCTACCGGGAGTCGCCACGGTCAGGGCGACAGAGCCGAGGCTTTCTAGAGCAGAGCAACGGTACAATCTGGCGGTCATGGCCGAGGCTGCGAAAATCTGGGACAAATGTAGCGGTCCCTCTGAGAATCTACTACGACTGTTAGAGGTGGCGAGATGCCCATGGCACACGAGGAAATGCACTATGGCAGCTTATGAGCCCAATAGCGATTAGAGCGCTTGGGAACCTCCATTGAGACCGCTACACAAGAGACCGATTACTGGTCTCAACAACTACACAACACGTTCGATGGGGCACATTTTAAAAAAGCACACGAAACGCTCTTTGTACACTACTGGATTAAGGGTATGCCCTATATATCTTGTAAGGAGTATTTAAACCTACTAAAGCTCAGGATCAACGCACTACCAACGCGTGCCAGATTGGCCAGGGGACGCCCGGGCTACAACAAACGTTGTAAACACGGGTGTCATGCGCCTGAGACGTTGGCTCATGTCGCTCAGATGTGCGATACAACACACAAACAAATCATAAAGAGACATGACGACGTCTGTGATCGCGTGGCGCGTCTTCTCCGCGAAAGGGGTCATGAGGTGGTTTGTGAGCGAGTATTCCGTCGACCGGGCGCACCGGGTCTAAAGCCCGACCTCGTAATAACAACACCTAACGAGGTCTGGGTTTTAGATGCTGAGGTTTGCGGCCCGAACCGGGACCTGGCAAAAGCACGGCAAGACAAGATCGCCAAATATGACGTCGAGTTCCTAAGAGCGGCGCTCCCCGACCCGCAAAAACCTCGCAGATTTGGATCCATCACTATCTCTATGAGTGGTGTATGGGACTCCGAATCTGCGAGGACGCTCTTGGGGCTCGGCGTCACGAAGAGGAATCTTATGGATCTCACCGTTTTAACTTTGCAAGGAATCTTGAGGATATACCGCTCGCACCGGGTCCATAAGAGCAGGGACTACCATCAAGCAAGGACACGGACAACTGACTCTTAACTTCACGTGACACCTTTTTACCACCATTTTTATTAAGGCGAGCACTGCCGAGTGTGCAAACGTATTGTAATTGATTAATAAATCATCACAATATTTTCTATATATATATATATATATTGTCATAAATGCACGTGGGCCATTTGCTATGTAAGGTAAATAAGCAATAAAAAATAAATTTTCGTAAAACTTAAAACATGCTTTGGATATTAAGTCCAGCGCTATTCTAATTAATAAATCCCTTGGAAAAGTAGGAACTCCCGAATGCTCTATATGCGCATTCATTGGACAAAAACCTCGCTTACACGAGCCAGATTGTGAAGCTTGGAAGAAGCAAGACGTCACAAGAAAAATGGGGTAGATGGGACAGCAGTTGGATCCTAATTCGCGCAATTTTGCCAATGTGACTGTTAAGGTGTTCGAAGAGTGTTGTCATAGTAAATGATTTTCTTCTGCTGGTAAATAATTGACAGGTAAAGGGTGCGCCAATTTAGGCCATTTTATATGCAACGGTGCGGACCGTACAGACCCAATTCTGTAAACACCCCGTAACGATAAACCTATAAAAATAATTTCAAAACTGTTTCTCTTATCGATACAAGAGGCCTAATAACTATACCGAAAATGATTGACTGATTTCGCAACGCTCCAAACCATGCAGCGTTCTTGAAAGGACCCTACGTAGGGCGTTGCTTCACTTCTTAGCTCAAAATCACTTTCTTGACTCAGCGCAATTTAACTACCCCCTATCGGTTAATTTGTACCAACTTCCAAAAATTACCCAGGAGTGAGCTATGTTCTTAATGCTCGAAACTCGTTTTACTCCTCTTGCGTTTCAATAAAAAAAATTGACTTGACAGGTTTTGAGTGAGTTAAGAATCGAATCCACTGGAGGTAGCATCTCTCTCTCTCTTTGTTGATGTTTGGGTAGAACATTCAAGTCGATTTAAATCCTGCCAGAAAACAGTTTCAAAAAAATGGCGGACACAAGTATGTTGGCGCCACAATAGTCATACCCAAAACAAGGCCCGCGTGTTGTTCTTTTGCACAAAGGTGTTTTAAAAAGCTCGGAGCGAGGGATGAAGCCCCATTCCTGTAGAGTGTGTGCGATACAGAAGTTGTAGAAAGGACATCTTATATGTACGACAAAAACCGCAAACGACGCTAAAAAACGGACAACGAAAACATGGCTCGTATAAAGGCTGCGATCGACGAAAACTCCAAAAAGCACAAGCATCGCTAGAGGAGACTTTGGATTTGGATACCAAGTTCCTTCACAAGACCCTGTACGATCACCTCCGGCTAACCAAAAATCTGCTCGATGGGTACGTCGTGATTTGTCACAGGACGAAAGAGAGGGGCGGGTCATTCTGGGTCAGGAATTTCTGATATATGAGATATTCAACGAGGGCTCTCTTTCTCTTTGTTGTCAACAGACAGTCGTCGCAGTTGATAGGACTTGAATATGTTTTTATGACCCTCTATTTAAGTGCCAGAGCTCGGAGTGGTCAGACTTTCGAGAGTCTCCACCTGTAAATTGAAACGCCGACAATCGCCTGGCAATCGGCTGATTGTCTTCACCTTCCGCACCAGGAATGAACTTGAGTCGAAAGTCTAAGTGGAAGAAGGTGGTGCACTAACGAACGTTTGGCGTTCTGAAAAACGTGCTTCAAACGCCTCTTAGCTGATGTTCACCACGACAACGCGCCAGCTCACCGTGCTGAAACAACCGAAGCTTTTCTCGCCGCATCTGGACTCATGCTCGTCAAGTATTCCGTTTTTTCAACCGACCTGAGAGTGTGCGATTTCCTTCCCTTTTTGGGGGCACAAGAAATGTGTGGAAACGGTGGCTGCGTCGTTTAACAGGATCACAGCAAGATTGGCTAGAACGCCGAGTTAGTCAGCATGCCTATGTGATGGCACGCGTGCGTAACCTTATTGTTCTCAAACTGTTTATGGTTTGCGTACCCGCATACGATGCGTATGCGTTAGCAAGGGCATTATGGGTGGGCGTTCCTACAACTACATGTATACCCCAGCCTTTACTAGAAGTTTCAACACACTGAAATGCGAGTATCTCCTTCTATACAGTTGTCACCAGAGCGGATCGACAAGGCATGTTCACGAGTTAATCGATTTACGTCTTGTTACGCTAATTACGTCTGGTTCACATAGACCGTCAGATACAGCGTTTAATTGTATCGTGCCCTTTGAAGTCCGCGAAGACAATCTCAAGCTTGTCAACCAACGGGTGTGCCCCACATACTGAACGGCATTATACCTAATATATATATATATATATATATATATATATTTATATGTATATGTATATATATATTTATATGTATATGTATATATATATATATATATATATATATATATATATATATATATATATATATATATGTATATATATATTATATATATATATATATATATATATAGACCCGTTTGCAGTTTGATGGAAGTATGGCGCACAATACCGAGCTTTGTATTAATTACCACGATGATCAGCAAATGTATTTGTAAACCGGCTTGACCTGTTGCTTTATAGTTTTGGGTATTATTTCAACTTTCTCAGCTCATATAGTGGCGACAGAATGTTTCAATGTGGTGGTAGAATAGCGGCTCTCGAAAAACACAGACATTCGAAGAGTACTCACAGTTGCTGCGGCGCCTCGTTTGACCTTAAAATGTATGTACTGAATAAGAAGCAGGTTTCGACGGGTCACTTGGGGCCAACCTCAGGTTCCGCAGCACCGAAACTTTCTAACTGGGTTTTCTCTGACATAAACAGGCATTTACTTGCACTCATCTGTTCTTCAGTTCTGTCTCTCTTTTTGTCTAGCCTTATCCCTCCCTATGTTTATATGCTTTATTTATCTAGTTTGACCCTTAACACATGGTTCCTAAATCCAGTATGGTGTTGCGAAGCCTAGCGAGGACCTGAAACATGGTCACCTCCTCTAGACCACTAGTAAATAAATGTTAACTAATGTACCGGCCTGTTCGCGATAAAGGACATTTTCCGTGAACCCCGTATGGCCGTAAAGATGTGTGCAGTTCTTTTTTTGTCTAGAATGTAACGGGTCAAAGTCCATGACTGTATCGCTTTGACGAGTTAATTCCTCTCAGTGAGAGCCTGCTGTATATACTTAGATATTATTATATACTTGTAGGGGGATAAATTCATTTCATGTTTGTTAAGCTCAAAGTCGCAGCCCCAAGGAAGAGAGGTGACCGCTATCCGCCTAATATCTAGTTAGCACTATGGCCATAAAAATCCTTATTTTCTCGAAGAAGAAGTGAAGAGGGAAAATTGGATCTTAGCGACTATTCCATAAGGACCGCTAAACAAATGCAGCATAATGAACAGTTTGATACGTAGTGCGTAGAGGCAATTTAGCTAAACCTCACAGTAGGAAAAAGACATTAGTGCTAGTTTACTCTTATTTAGTATGGTTTATTCGAACCTTGGTTGGCTGAAACAGGCTATATACATTAGACACAACTAGTGTTCCTTTCACAACACTGGATGTTTTGTCGTCGTCTTGCTAGTTAGTTCAGCTGTTGCAAAAACTGCTGGACATGCTGCGGTGTAGTATCTTTCGCACCGGCCAAATCACCTCGCACATCTACAATACTCCTGAGGATGGTAGAATCCTTCTGTGCTGCATAACACGCAATGAAACCCGTGGGGTGCAAACGCCGTACTTAAATGTCTACTCTTATATTCGGCTACTCGCCAGATCAGACTGCTCCTCGTTACCGTAGTGTATATTTCTATTAAGCTACCTGGCAAAGGTGAAAAAATGTTTGAATTGAATATTTCTATGTCGGGTTTTTTTTTAATTTCCCCGTCTATTCCATGGTGTTGGTTTTAAACGCTCTCGTTCTAGGTGTTAACCCCGTCGGGACTGTAATTCATATGCCAATATATCCCCCCCCCCAACCAATACATTAACTGTTTTATTCGTACACGAATTAGCTAACCTCAAGATCCGGTTTGAGGAGAAAAAAAAATGCTTTACCTTGTAACTGTAGATCTGCCTCCCTGAATCTCTCCCATGTAAGTGCTATACCGTATGTACTGACAACACTTGCCGGTTTTAATTGCTGCTGCTGCCGCTCGAATTGCATTTGCCACTCTGCTTTCTATATGTTTTCGGAAACTGCTACTATTCGACGTTCTGGTGACTCCCAGATATGTAAATTTATTTACAAAATTCACCACTGCTACTTTTTGCCAGTGAACGCTCAGCCCTGTCTCGCCCGAATAATCAATTAAGCTCTTCAATGCCTATTTAATTCTGAATAGACTTTTGCCATAAATCGCAATGTCATTTACGTAAATTAAAATACATGCTCACTTTCTTTAAATGTGCCCTGTTCGATGACCTTTGAATGCCAAATACTAAAAGCCTCTTCGACGTACTCATTCACGACCTTCCCTCATTCGCGCCATGACTACGCTCAGTGAAGAGAGGAAAGTAAAGACTCGGCGACCGCTGCCGAGTGTCTCCTAAGAATGCGTGGTAATATAAATAAATCGAATGACTAGGCATTGTATCTAACGGCCCAAAAACGGCTTATTCACTTCCATAAATACCAAATATTAATCTACTAAATTTGCTTAGACAAAAGCTCCCCCGATTTTGGTGTCGTGGCCAGAACTCCAGCCCTCGCCCGAAGTGAGTGCCGTGACCAGGATTCCAACCCCTTGTGTATTCTCTTGTGTGGATATAAATTGCTATTTCTACGATTTCGGGTATGATTCTCGTTGTTCTGAACTTCGAGTGAATCGACCCGGAGCAGGGGCGCTGCTTACGCGTCTCAGGTGTCGTGAGTCTCGTGAAATCTTGCTCACTACGACAACTTGATAATGGCGGGTCAAGCACTCACCTGCAGACGGCATTTCCGCACAATGAAGCTCATCCGTTTCAAATTGTACATCGAACGGGCGCTAAAAATAGGATATAATGCGACAGGCCAGCGGGGCAAGGCTGCAATCTGACCGGCCTGCAACGACATGTATCGACATCGGTATCAGCCAATAAGCGACTACGACACTCAGATTGTTGCTCACAGAGTAGTTTGACCGAAGAAAACTTTGATCGTAAATTCAAAGAAAGTAGCGTGCATTAAAATGCGGAATTGGGCGACAATTACGGAAGGCTGGACGTCGCCAGACAGCAATTGATAGCGTCGTTACGCAAACTACTAAGGGTGAAATCGCAGTTTGATGAACCGGGGCTCTACGCCAGCACCTTACATACGTACTCTTGTTCTTTGAAGCTACACTCCGTGCAGCGATCCCGTGGAGGATTGCGTTTCACTTCACCGAGAATAGGCTAGGATTGTCGTCTATCCACTTCGCGTCAGGCAGTTCGGCTGACAATGATTTGGTGACAAGCGTAACAAATACGGTGACATGCGGATAAGTTTTGCCACTGAGACCGCTGAAGATTGATTATGTTAACCGGTATATGTCACTGCGCAAGGAGACAGCGATAGTCGGTCGGCAGGTTTTGCGGGCATGCTCCCTACGTAGCATCATGCTTCCCGTTAAGTGACAGCGGGCTTAAGCATTGCAACTCTGCGTGAAGTGGTCCATAAAGACGCATTTCCGACATTTGTGCTTTAGGGCCTCACAGCTAGCGGCAATGGAGTCCAGGCTATAACACTTGCAGCACTGCGAAGATTCATGATTTAGCATGCTGCTTAAGGCCCAGACGCGCCTGAGACAAAAAGCTGTTTCCAGAGAACGTCAAGATGACGTGCTTCGTTGCCGATGCATCGTTAGTTGTTAGATTTTTCGCTTTCACCTGAGTCTCTTCGGTAACTCTGGAGGTCTGCAGTACCAATAGAATTGCCGATTCCGAAATAGAAATATCACCCAGTGATCATGCTTTACATCATTCGCTCATCCTTGAGGATATCTTGACATCCGCTAGCTTCGACGGCGCGAGTGAAGTCGCTCTGTCGTTTTCCTTCTCCACCATTATGATAACTTCACCGTTTTTGGTGAAGCGGGGCTTTTCTATTTTCCCTTAGATATTGCCATGACGATGGTGTGATCTCATTAAAGTGAAGCTCTAGAGCGTTGTCAGCCACGGAGAAGATTACGACGGCTTGCCTCTCAAACATCACTCTCAGCGGTACAACCACCTTCGGAGCACGAGCACGAACCCGCTTACGCCGGGTCACCATGGTAGATGTCAAAACGTTGTTGGTGTAAATGTTTGTTTACAGGCTGACATAGGCCGAGATGTATAGCGTGTTTGATATAATGAGAGTTGTCATAATAATGGTAACCGTAACGGGGATGGTGGCACCGGCGACGTAGATGATGAAGTTTGTTGATGACAATTGGCGGTGATAACGACTGTGAGTAATATAGCTGACTACTGAATAAATAGCTGACTGCACTAATGATAATAGCGCTGAAGATGGTAGCCGATGGAGAAGTATAATAATAGATAAAGATGATGATTAAATTTTCGACTAGAAAGGAGGTTTTCAAGCTCTACAAGATGTAGATATTCACTATGGAATCTTGAACCTGCACGGTATTCAATTTGGAACAAATTTACTATAGAAACGCCGACTAACCACTGAATAGGCCACCATTTAAAAGAGTGTCGTGGAAACACGTCAGCCTAAACAGCTGACTTTTAATATATAAGGGTAGTTTGACACACTCCAATTAATGAGACTACAAAGCTCACATAAGGAGATAACCTCAGCCGGCTATTGTCCACAACATTGGCAAGCGATCTGCTGGACGAAATCCAGTGGCGCCACACGCTAGTGAGTTCACTGATGTCTGGTTATGACCTTGTCCTCTACTCCCGGAGTCGGTTTCACCTGCAGCGACCGCTTGTGTCACTGCGAAAGTCTGTAATCTTAACTCTCTAGTAATAAATGTACCAAAAACTAAAGCGATTACATTTCGCCGCGGAGGTAGGCTTGCCGAAAAGGTCGATTTCGATTCAGCATGGTTAATACCATGGAGTAGTATTTTCAACAAAAAGGTTACATTTTACACAAAAAAAAAATAAGAAAAGTGTCCGCAATGACATTATCCTATTTCGTAGTATTCCAAAACCTCTCATCGGTTCTTGCTGGACGTCGCTTGCAGCCGTTTACATTTAATAATTGCACCGAGCACTGCTTACGGGATAAAGGGCATATGACCCTACTTATTCCACGCGAACTTGATAGTACTCAACACAATTAGAGCCAGTCTTCTAGTGCTAGTAGTCTGCCGCACTACCCGCAACCGGCTTGTCTATTCGTTGGCCTCCGTAACACTTTCTGTAAAGGACTTTGGAAAGACTTCTGCCTCACCGATAATGGAGGCTTTCGACAATCATCTTGCTGAATAGAAGTATATGTTGCAACTGTTTATTGCTGTTTGCCTGTTTAAACTCTATTTACTGTTAGATTATATTTTTTATTTATTTATGTTGTGCCGCTGAGGCAGCAAATGATATCGATTACGTTTTCAAGTCAATATCAGAGTTAAGATCTGTCTTAGGGTGCCACCCGTATTGCATATCTATTCAAACTAAGCTGGTATAAACTCGTCAAATTGACGCAGGTTTTACATTTGCCAGCAACCCGTTTAATATGTAAAATAACACTCCGAACTAACCAACAGCCTCGTACTGTAGCTGTGTAGTTTTTGATGGGATTGTCTTCTCAAAGACAACAGATAAGCATAAACGCCTTGAGCTGAGCAAACATACTATTGCGCTTTTGAAACAATTTGATAAGGACTGTATGTAGCAGATGTCCTGTTGTTACGCGTATCAAGGACAGAACATTAGCGGCGTGGGACGGTATGAGTGGCGTAGGTCAAGATGACGTCGAACGCTGTGTCCGAAGGTCACAACGTCTGGATGTTCTATTGGCGCTGCCTGATCGAACGCTCCCATTAGCGTTGTATTGCATTGCCATTACCAGTAATGCACCCCGCCATGCTGGCATTTTGGCGCCAGTAGCAGTAACCACGGCTGGGGCTCTATCTGTCTTCAGTTGTTCTTAATAATGATGTTCAGTAGCAGTCGGCTAGATTGAATTACCGTGCAACTTATTCTTCAGAACGCCGAAAAGGAATGCAATCAATATATATATATATATATATATATATATTGACATTCCTCAAACCACGTTCTGAATCTGAATCCTTATTATGATTCAGGAGACCATATTTGTGCTGCACTCTAACTAAAGTCTAGGACACCGATTAATTGTATAAGGTGCTCATCTAATCGTGTGCTTGGCTTCAGCATGCAACACTGGTAAGTAAATCTTGCGCATACTTAAGCGCACTTTTATTCCTATATGGTAGAATTTTCAGGCCACATTGAGTGTCTGAACTATATGCGTAGCAATTTTATTGTCATGATTTACTAATGTAATGCGGCGGCAGATTATGTTGATTCAATGTGCCTTGACAAAACCGCCTAAATGTTGTTTTTCTGAATAGAACAGGAAGCTTCTTTATTCATGTTATAAAGGGTAAGGAATGACTGGTCGCAGGCGGGGCATGTGCAGTTGTCCTGTTGTAAATATCCCTAGACACGCGCCAGTCGAACATATGATTGATGTGCTCCGTTCTTGCAACGCATCTGTGCACATACAATATTTGGATTTTGCGAATGTTCGGCCGCACTTCAAAGAAATGATCAATAAGACTTGCGCCCATAATTTGAGCTAAAACCCGTCTGTCATTTTTTGCGAGCGTGTCCATTAAGGGCGGTAATGCAATGTCGTTGGGAACGGAGAACTGCATACCATTTTCAACAAACCACCGGCTGACACCGTCCACCGCAGAGTGCAGTGCCGTGTGTGCCGATAAGGAGTCGAGAGCATTATACATTTTAAGATCGTCTGCGTACAAAACATATTTAACAGTCGATGGCATATAGAGTTTCATAGCTAAAATAAATATTATGTACAAAAGCGGAGAGACGCAGCTCCCCTCCGGCTAGCCAGACGATGCCCCGGGGGCGGGTGCAGACTGCCTAAAGCGTCTCCTGACTGGACTCAGAAAGCCAGGCTGCGCAAAAAATCTGCAAACCAGTCGCAGACTTGTGGATGGACCTCGAGCGCTCCTAGTTTATTAACTACAATCTTGTGATCGACTCTATTGAACGCACCTTTTTGATCAAAGCAATTAAAATAAAAATGTCTGTTGCCGTTTATGTATAACGCCCAGTCATGCGTCATCTCTAACAGTTGCGTACACGTAGATTGCCGAGGCACAAAACCATGTTGCGCTGCATCGAATAATTTGTTTCCGGTCGTATAATTGATGTGTCTGACTAGAACTCTCTCAAAAATTGTGCAGGCGACGGAGCACTGCGACACGGGACGATAACTCTCGACGCGTTTCTTGGGCTCCTTCTTGTGTATTGGGGTCGCAATGCTTTGCTTGAAAAACGTAGGTATTTTTATCGGGGAGGGGAGGAAATCATATTATAAACGCTCGGAAATTAGTTTTAAAGGCTCCGCAATGAATATGGCCATTTTTTTTATAAATAAATATTGGTGGAATGTCGTCAGGAAAATGCTGTAGTTTGCATAGTATGCATATGTGTGGGTTACAGATGCTTACTGTAAATCGTCCTTAAACGCAAACACAGATCTCAGCACACTCGAAGCAAACACGCTTTGGATAACCTATGACGGCGTTTGTTGGGAGAAGAGGGCCCGTTAATGAGGCCTCAAAGTTGATACGTCCGACCTGGTCGGCCCCGTTCGGAGTGGCTTCTGCGTGTAGTTAGGAACCGCTTTTCGGTTGTGGCTTCGGCTGCGAGCGAGGAGTTTACGGCCGGAAATGACAATGGCCTGCTATTAAACTAAGCATTGCTGAAATGCCACTGTTTCCGATTACCACCACCACCGCCGCCATTACATCTATGCCGCACGCATACTTGCGCTTAGGCCGCGAGTATCCTTAGGTGACATTCTCCCGCCCAGAGGTCGAGGCGCTGCATTGGCGGTTTGTAGCCCGGATAGCAACGGCTACATGCGGCATTTCTGACGACGAGCACTCCGGCAATCAGCCTTCCGACGACAACGAAAACAAGGGCCATAGCAACCAGGACAAGCAGGACAACCATAAGAACTTTAGTACCATCCGCCGAGGGGCTGAGGCCCGCCCGCCTGATGGCTGATGATGGCCCTAACGATGCGAATAATGCGATGCTTCTTAAAGCGGCGGCTTGTCGCGCAGCAGGACCGTCATCGTCGGAGGGAGAATCGAGCGCCACTTCCTGAAAGACTGCTGGAATGCCTATACAGAGAGAGAGAGAGCGTGCAAAATGACGGGCTTCCGATGTAAGCGGGCCATTACATTAGCGCACAGAGTTGTATATTAAGGCGGCGACGCTGGAACGAGTTATCCTCGGAAAAAGCAACGACTCGGACTCACCACCTGTCGGACTGCTAAAGGCGTATACGACTTATAGAAAATGTTTTAGGCTGGAGTAAACTGCAGACCTAGAAGGAGTTGAGTGAAGCGAATGTAAGACTCTCAGGGATTACCAGTTTTTAGCCAATATGTGACCGGGAATCATATGGAGCCTCGCAAACATGCTCCTACAGAAGCAGCATTTCTTCCATAGGCAGAAACAGGCTGGACTTGTCACAGCCAAGCCGGGGGGAAAATGAGCTAGTCGGCATGCTGCCTCGTCTACTTTTCGGGCAAGAGTGAGAAGCAGATGGAACACATTATAGTGCGGCGTCTAAACGACAAAACCAAACGCCTTGCCTCAGGCGTATTATGGCTGTCGGAGCGGTATATGGTAGACTTTTGAAGCCCCCAAATAAATCGTTAAGATGGACAAGCAAAGAAACAAAGAAGTCGCTCAAATCCAACGCTTTGTTTTGATAATTCTTGTGTGTAATTTCTGTGGCATCTAGCATACGACGGCGTTTTTAATCTGCAGGACCTACCCGAAGGCGTTGAGGTCCTGGCGTAAGCATACAATTTTGCGTTGCGAAAAACTGCGCAAAATGACAGGGTGCCACAAACATAGCTTGAGAGATGGTGGTCACCCTGTCTGCATCAAACAGCAAGCAAAGTATCTAGAGGTCATGCTGGGCACAGGCATAACTCATCTGCCACAAATAGCCCACGTCGCTAAGATGATCCAAGAGTTCTCTCGGAATCTGGCCTGGATCCTGCGCGGAACGAGCAAGGCATCCGAGGCCAAACAGCAGCTGTTAGCGGTGGTCGCAGAGTCGGAAAGTGAGACCTGTCTTTCACAATGTGTTGAAAAACAATGCCACGCAATTCCGAGCCAGAGAGGATGGAGAAAAGTCCGGGTTTAGTAGAGACGGGTAGTTGTACACAAGTCGCTGATGGTGGCCAACGACGTGTGTGCATCATGCATTTCCAAAAGCTCCCATAGCCAAACAGGAAAAAAAGAACCACTGTAATCAGTGTAACGACAAGGATTGCAGTACGCGGGACGGCGTCGAGAAGCGCTGCGCAGCAGGAGACACGACAGAAACGGCTACAGCGACCAGGACAACGATGACAACAAGTGCTACAGAAGCAGAGACCGAGGACAAGGACTACAGAAACCCAGGACAACGACGAAATAGACTACAGCAACTAGGCAGCAATAACGGCAAGGACTACAGCAACCAGGACAACGACAGCAATGACGACAAAAACAACGGCGATCAGGACGACAACTGTGACGACGGCAGCGGCAACCGCACCGCCCACATACGTCTGTTCCTATCTATATTCATTCATAGGTGCGTCGCCATTGTGCTCGTCAGTGAACCGTCTAGGATAACTCGGGAGAACTGAATATGACAGCGAGAAAGCAAGCGAGAGAGGGAGAGAGAGAGAGGGAGTGAAGAGCTACCCCTCGTATGCTTACTCGTGACTTCAGCGAGAACAAAAGAAATAAGCAGAGAAATACAGAGAAAGAGATAGAGGGAGAGAGTTTGCACAGGAGCGCTTACCATAGGTAGGCTTTGCGCTACACGCTCGGCAATGTCTTTTCATGCCTTGTTGCGGTGCTCGGCAGCGGCTACCCTAACGGTGGCATACGGATGGAGGTGGTCTATGGATGGATGGATGGAGCTACGCCAGTTCCAAATGGGACATCGGATAACACCCATTATGTCGCTAACGGTCAGCTCGTATCTATCTGGCTGGCTGAATTCTTCTGCAAGTGCAGCAGCAGCAAGCTGGTGTTGCTGCTGCTATTACTGCTGCGGCTGCTGTGGCTTCTAGCGCTTTTTCTACCTATTACCTTGGTCGTCGACCATTACTTGTGGATGCATTCTCGTGCTCCCTCCAGCAGTGGTCAGCTACGACGATAATCGGCGATTCTCGTCGTCGTCGTCGGCGTCGCCGCCGCTATCGCTTAGTGCGCCAATGCAGAGCCACTTCCGACGTACTTCCGTTGACCACGGCGGCACAGTTGCCCCCATCGAGCATAGACGGGGTTGGCCAACGGGGACAGGAATAGGGCCGCACATAGGGACAAGAATAAGACCGCGAATAGGGCCGGACGGGAACAAGGGGAACAACGGATTAGCTGCCGTTCCCAGGCTTGCTGGCCTGTCCCGGGTATTCGGTCGGGCACACGGTCCGACCGACCGCCCGTCTGACTGACTGACAGACAAACTGGCCAACAGCTTGGCCAAAGCAAGCCCGCATGCGTTTGAATTCCTCCCAAAATAAGCCTCCTCCCTCTTTCTCACTCTTTCCCTGGGAGAGAGAGAGGTAAAAGGAGAGGGGAACGAAGGCACAAAGAGACGTCTCTTACTTTGAACATATAGATAGGTTGGTAACTGGGCTAGGCAGAGAGAAAGGCAGATAAAGCCGCTGCAGCTGCTAACGCCACTACCGCAAGCAGCCAATACACACGCATGGGCGCGTCGCGGTCTCGGCGGATGCGCTTGGCCACCAAATACCTACCAACACACACGGCGGCTACCACCACCATGATGACCACTACTCTCCATCTGGTATAAGCACCCCGTCTTCATCGTCGTTTCATGCTGCCGCCGGCGGTACCGGCGCCTGCCTCCACTTTCGGACGCACTACCACCGCCTACTCCTCCTCTTCGTCGTTGTAGTTTTGCTGCTGCTGCTGCCGCCGCCGCTGCTATAAAATGCTGTCCATTTTTCAACGAATAGCCAACGACGCCGTCGTCGTCGTCGTTTCTGCTTTTCATTGCTGGCCATCTCCCAATTCGCGTTGCCCGTAGCCGTCGCCCCAATTTCTTCTTCCTTCCCCGAGTCTTCTCACCCACCTCACCTGCAAGTCGACGCCCCTTTGCCTCGGCCCACCCGATCGGCTCCCCTGCTGATATTTCTGCTGACACTGCCACCTATACAGCAGAGCCACAACAACAACCGCTGCAGCAGCACTCGCCGCAGCTTCAACAACATGAGGAAAAGTAGGGGAAAAGCAGGAGAAGGGGAGAAGCAGCAGCAGCAGCCTAATGGAAGACCAAGTTGACTGCAGCGGCAGCTTTCTACGAGTAGCCTCGTGGACGGCCTACAAAAACGGCCATCATTTATATTGAAGCTGAACATTTGGCCGCAGACGGCGACGCAACGAAAACAGCAGCGGGTTTTCGTCACTCGCTCTCTACCGGCGTCGGCCGCCTCTGCTTGGACCGTAGGGTGCGGGCGACTGCGCGGGCGACATGTCAACGCGTGTCGTCTAGTTCAGTCCTTCGAACAGCTTGTCCTAGCAAGTAGACTAGAATTGAGTGCTGATCGACTAAATGTACGTATGTGCGCAGAATTGAATCTTATCACGTCTCCGCTTTTTTTTGTTGTTTGGCACCAGACAGACAACAGACGAGCAGACCGCATTTCTGATTCGACAAATAACTTAAAGCAAATAATCAGTCCGTCGCGTTTCGGTCTCGGCCAATGCATGATCATCATAACCATAATCTGTTAGCGCTTTCATATATATGCCAGTTTTAATTTGTCATCGTACATATATATATATATATATATATATATATATAGGACGTAATACAGCACAATACTGAAACTAATGAAGATGTCAATAAATGATTTATTATGTATTATATATGCATATAGATATCTTAAATAAAAACAGGTAGTTCGACAAGTTCTCAAAATGAGCTTTTCAGAATTCGAATTTTGGCGCGCTTTCACCGCTAGTGGAAACGGCAACTTTTCGACTGCTAGCAGTCAAAATGTTAGTTATGGTGATTGGCTGTTGCGATTTCGTTTGATCGCTTTCCCGTGCATTGTATCGGCGTGCTTTTGAGAAATGGAGAAAAAAGAGTTTTGAGTGGTTATCAAGCATTTTTATTTCAAAGGTTGGAATGCGTCCCAATGCGGCCATGTTTTGCCACTGTTTTCAACTGGAAATTACTTAAAAAGCGGTCAGAGGAGCACCGAGGATAAACTACGTTCAGGACGCCCAAAAACGGCAACTGATGAGGAAAACGTGGAAAAAGTGCGGAAAATCGTTGCCGCAGATAAGCGAGTGAACATTAGGGAGATAGCGGAGCGTTGGGGATCAGTTTGGATAGTGTGCATTTCATCCTGCACGAGAACTTGAAGATGAAAAAGCTCAGAGCAAAATGGGTGCCGCTTTTGCACAATCAAGGCCAAAAAGACGCGCGTGTTTCCGCTTCACAGCGAAATTTGGCCAAGATGTCGAAAAATCCGTCGGATTTTTGGCGCAGATTCGTCACCGTCGAGGAAAGCTGGGTCCATCACTACACTCCCGAGACCCAAGAAGCATCTCGCCAATGGTGTGCACCTGGTGAAAGACCTCCGAAGTGGGTGCGGGCAATGGCATCGGCCGGAAAGATGATGGCTACGGTTTTTTGGGACCAACGTAGAATAATTCTGATCGACTACCTTGAGAGCGGTAAAACGATTACGGGAGAATATTATGCAAGACTGTTGGACTGCCTGAAGCAAGAACTCATCGTGAAAGGGCCCGCTTTGCAGAAGAAGGTTGTCCTGTTTCACCAGGACAATGCTCCTGCACACAAATCGCGGCAAGCATCGACAAAACTGGCCCAACTGAGGTTCGAACTTATTGAACAACCTGCCTATTCTCCAGACCTGGCCCCCTCTGATTATTTCCTTTTCGGACATTTGAAGAATAGTCTCGGTGGAAAGCGTTTTTCCAGCAATGAAGAGATTAAGGCTGCTATCAATGCCTATTTTCAGTCTAAAGACGCGGAATTCTATTCAAGAGGTATAAATGCTCTGAAATCTCGATGTGAAGTGTATTGAGCTTCTCGGGGAGTATATCGAATATGAAAAAATTAAAAACAAGATTTGGAAAATTCTTGGTTTTGATTTTAAGAACTTGTTGAACTACCTGTATATATATATATATATGTATATATATATTAGTTTTAGAGTACATCGGGGTACTATCGGGGGTTACAGGAATATGTAATTAATAATATATATATATATATATATATATATAAGTTTTAGGGTACATCGGGGTACTATCGGGGGTTACAGAAATATGTAATTAATGATACAGTAATATATGCATTTCGTTTATGGTGTATTCTGCTCTTACTAACAATATATGAATGATTGATTTACGTCATGTATGTACTTACTCTAGCGAACACAAACATTTTAATAAGGGAGAGCTTCGGCACCTACAATACCGAGAGCGGCAGCATTAGCATATCTAACGACAACGTCAACAAAGGCTCTCTAACTGAAGCCGCAAATGTCAGAGGTCATCGGATCACCACGGAACTTGCTATGACAGGTCATGGTCAAATGCAAATGTACTATTGGTGCACTCCTCGTGTTTATCACGTATTTCTCCGAGCTTGCTCTCGAGCTTATCAACATGCTCTAACGTTAGCTGAGCTATTACAGCTCGTTGGTGCCCTAATAGAGATCGTGGCCTCTAACGCGGGCTACCCGGGCACGAGCACGGGTGCGAGGAATTGCAATCTGCTTGGCTGTTACTGCGTCGAACTGTACGACACCTATCTTGTCACAACAGAGAGACGTCAACGCCTATTCCGCTAGGCCCATATTAGGCTATCATCTATACGTACATAATTGGTTAGCTCATCCGAGCGAGCAACCGGGAGGGCGTATTAAAACAGCACCAACAACCACAATGACAACAATTACGAATTTACTCGTCGGGTTAGAAAACGGTTTGATATATAGTAAGTGCGACAATTCAGAAAAGAGGATCGCTTTGAACCGCTATCGTAGGCGTGTATGCATTCGCACATGCAAACGTAACATACGTCTATCGGGGCGTACATGAAACTAGATGATGGGGTGAGAGGTCCTCTGTGTTCCTGCCTAAGTAAACCTGCAACGATTTCGATTCGCTTGTACATCATGTGAATGCCAAGAAGTGGATTGACCAAGCAAAAACGCGCAACTATTGTAGAGTGGTACCTTTGCCTATACTGCAGGAACTCCAAGCGACATGGCGCCACTTAATGGCCGGTTAAGTTCGTATTGTACTTGCAGGTAGTACGTGCATCGGATTTTTAAATAAAAAGAAAATATTTGAAATAACTATTTAGCTTATTACAACAACTTAGCACTTCATAAGAAAAACCTCAACTAGCGGTAACTTTTGAACCGCAGGGAATACCATATAAATCATTACAAGGCATTTACTGTACTAGACAAAATGGGCTGAGTGTTAGCCCAACTCAAACTGCAGAGATAATCAATCTCGCTGGTTAAGGTCTTACGTAGCGTATTCTTCAGTATCTTTAATCTTCATGCTCTCGTCGGCAGCCTCATTTCGTAATATACGTGCGCCACATCGTACCAGAGACATTTGATTGCCTGAGAGATTAACACTGCCACTAATAGTATTAGTAGGGCCACTAATGATTACAACTGGTTTGCAAATTATATATATCCTAGCCAGTTGTAATCTGTAGATATTATATAGCCTTTAAATGACCGCGCACTGCAAAGCACGTAGATACGGCACTTCTACACAAAGGCTTCATTAGCGTTAGTAAAATGGAATGGAAGCAATGGCTATAGACCCGCTGTCGCTGGTTGGGTACGGCTCTAACACGCCGAAAAGGGATGACTCAAAAAATGCAAATGGGCATGTTTATTTAGCGAAGCCAGTGAACGATTGAAAGACAAATAGATGCAGCAACGTGGCGATATAAAAACGAAAGCAGCCACGGTAGGGATGGCAGGCAAAGAGACGAGTTTGAATGGTCTAAATTAGAAAGAACATACGCTCTGTTTTTCCCGAACAAGCCGTCAGTGGGATACAAAAATGTGCATACATAGTGAATGACAGAACGGAGAAAAGTGTTACGCCCTAATAGCGGAAGCCCGTCTTGCTCATTAGAAGGAGAGCTTTGGCCGGGAATCCATGGCAGGAGATTTATCCGCTTCCTTATTGCCTAGCCCGCTTATACACCATGGTACTGTAACAGTAGTTAGACGAATAGTGTGTGAGGTAGAAGGAAATGGCAATGAACAGGAAACTAGACGCGTGAGATGAAATGCCTAGGTTCCCCGATGTTAGCCGAATTTTTAAGCGATGCTCATTGAGGATATACTATAAAGCCATACTGCTGAGAAACAGCAGCCATGCTGCCATAAGGGTTGTTGGAGAACCCTAGATATCTCAACATGCCCGGCCCTCGGTGCAAAGACGATACACCTCACTTAAACGCTGGCATTCCGATTAGCGCGGTACCCCCGATCGACTAGTAACTCCGGTTAACCGTCGTTAACCGGAGTTGGCGGCATTTACCTATCCGTACAATTCTTAGACTTGACAGTCCTTGAACGAACCACGACAATATGTATGAGCACAGTATAAATTCGTTGCTACATACCCTATTTTTAGTATGCCTTGCCTCCCGTGATTAACAGACCAAGAAAAAGTTACTATGGGACGTTTACACATCTGATTAACTTTTTTTTATTTGCGAGGGAGATGCTTGCAGCATGCATAATTCGCGCGCATCACGAGGGGACACAATGGAAAGAGAGAGTCATTGTTACTCCCGGTGCACACTCGTAATTGTAGGCTGATTGAGTGGCGCAGAGAAAATTACGGCCAATTAGTTATGTACGCAAGACACTTGAATAGTAACATGGCTGCGACACTGGACCGACGTAGTGGATATACACAGATGTGAGATGTATAATATTACGATCACCACTATGGGGGTGTGCTTAGCCACATGCATACATGCTAAGAATATATCGATAAAGCTTACATATGTGAAACAATGACCGCCCTCGAGGCGCTTAATCCTAATTATCTAAATACAACCTCTTATCGCAAGTCGACTGTTTGCTCGATCAATGTGCTCTGAGAAGAAGCCCAGTGGCTGAAGGCTTTAGGCTCACTAACGTAGTCACTAATACAAAACATCTAAACGACACGTTTGCTTCGATAGTGTAGTGTTGCTATTGACTAAATCAGTGGCTAAGTTGGTATCTTACTCGATGCATACGGAATGGAAAAATTACCGAAGAGCGGTTATACAAAATGTATGAAAACTGTATACATTTATATACGTACAAAGTATGCGACGGTGTTTGGTTTGAACGTAGCGGTTAAATTATAAATGTTTTAGTGTGACACTAGACGGACATTACTTCACAAAAAGTGCGATTGCAAGTGAATGTATGTTCGATGCAGAAACTTGACATACGAATGTGTTCGAAGCGACGTGGCTAGCGAAAGAGAAGTATTAGGTTTGAGAATAGTTTGAAAAATCGAGATCCTGTGGTTCCTCATTTTTATCTTTTACAATCAATGCATAAAACAATTGGCATTTGTCATAAAATAAATATACTTAGGAAAATGCGTCGATTTGGTACCAAAATAATGCCCATGAGACAAATCACATTTCGTGGACATCATTTGGATATCAATTGATGGAGGTCCGAATTGTGAATTCCGTACTGTACACCTGCTTTCATCGTCCCCTATGCTAGCAGACAGACATTCGCGTAACGAGAACATTCAGTGACCTTCATGAACTTGCGAATAAGACTTAACGCCATAAACATTTCCTGTAGGGAACATTTACTGTAAATTGTATGCTAATAATCCCGCGACCATTAGCAACGTTGAGATAACGAGATCACCATTTACGCGTGCACTAATGTAACTGAACCATCTTTATGTGAGAAAGTGCTAAGAAAATAATCTCTCGCATACAGCTTACAAAAACCGTAAAAATCACCACCTTGCTAATATTGTCGTTCATAATAAATGTTATCATATCTCTTTTGAAATAAATAAAATAATATTTAAAATAACTTAGATACCTCTGCAATTACTTTACTTTAGACATCTTAGGCTATTTTGCAAACGCCCTATATATAAAGTATATAGTGGTATATATATTCACTTTATAGTTAATTGCACAGCTAAAGTTACAGACATATTGTATTTTGTCGTTGACTGTCTTCTTTAGTCAACGACACAATAAAACTACCTGCAAATTTGGTTTGGCATGGCTTGACTTTAGTCTCATGCTGTCCAGTTCATGATATCTATCTATTTTTTTTTCTATTTTTTTTAGTTGTCTCTTCAAAATACTTACATACAGACTGGTCTGTATGAAATCATCCATAGCCCTTTAGGCGGAAACATTGGCATACCCGAACCTCACGCAGGGTGATCTCAAATCCCCTTCTAAGGTCGAAGATGCTACTTATTATACCTTACGAATATCTAATTTCGGAATGGTACATTAAAGTATACATATGTACAGGTGACGCTAATGCTAAGAGGTTCACCTTTCATGGCCGTCGTTTCGATTGTGCCAGTTGGCGACAACCCTAGGCGGGCGAATCATGCAGCTCCGCATATTAGTAACATTTTCCGACTTCACCTGTCCGGTCGTTATATGCAAAAGGATAAATAGGAACTAGAATGAAAAAATGTAAGTGGTTGTTTTCAATTCTAGACAATTCTTCGTCCCCTCGGGCTTAGCACTCACCGTGAGGTATAGCTTTAATGCACCGAGGGCCGGACATGTTGAGATATCTAGGGTTTCTCCAATAGTCCTTGTGGCAGCATGGCCGCTGACTTTCAGCGGTATGGTTATCATCTATTCTCAATGAGCATCGCTCAAAGAAAATTCGATCAACAATAGGTATCGAAGCGGCGACTCCCCGCTAGATGACAACCATGACTAGCGCACTAGTCCTCTAGACCACGCCGCCACATAAATCAATACTAGACTCGGAGTTCCGCATTCATTACCCTTCGACACAAGTGTTGTGCATCCGCTACAACCCAACGTTCAACGTAACAGGATAGCCAAACTGCGGAGTCTGATCAGGAAAAACGTTATATAAATAGAGAGAGAGTAAGAGTGTGTATCCTCTTCTTGGCCGGTAAAAGGCTCCAGTTCTTCCCCGTTCACAGCAGACCGCCCACCGTTTAGCGAAGCCCTTTTGAGTGCCTACGTTTCTTACTTTTGCTCTGTTAGCTGACACACGACGTTCTTTGTGAACTACAGGTCTTGCCTTAAACAACAACCTCATAGCGAAGCTGTAGAACACAGTTTGCCCTCTCTTTTTTGCGACGTTTCTTCGACGACTCGGAGACTCAATCGGCCTGCTCGCTGCCATGCTCTCGTCTAGTACGGGTATTTTTTTTATGAGTCAGGAATGTGCCGACGATCTCTGCCCTAGTCTACCGTCGAAGCGAGGCCGTCCACTTAACAATAACGCAGCGTTATAGGGCCTACATCGTTATCACTAGCCAATTGTCCGGCAGGGCTGTCTGCCTACGAAAGCACAGAAGCATGGCCCAGGCCTGTCCTGAATGGAAGGTTGTGAACTACCACAACTACTATACATGCGATACCTGTAATGCATGCCGACCGTACACGGGCATTAGCCGTACGAAGCAATAAAGTCATGTTTATCGTCCATCAATAAAATGCACACAGAAAAAAATGTAAGTGGCCCTAGTCAAAGAGCGTGCATGACGCACTTACGACCGCGCAAAAGCAGGCACACTTAGATACACTTTACAAACAGCGCACGCTGTATAGGAAGGAGCTTGATGGCACGGCGTCAATGCATCACTCCGTCACTTTATTTTCTATTCTTCGTTTCCTGTTTTTCTCTCTACGTAGCTTCCTAACTCCCTTTGTCATAGGCAAAAGCCAACTGGTCGCAGATAGCCTCATTCCGGCATCTCTTTCAAACAACATACGGCGTTTAGCGTATGTTGAAAACGCGCCACTTCGTAGCCGTATGCTACAGTGGTGGCGTTCATTGTTGAAATTTGATGGAAAATAAATCTAAATTCTAGTGTACAATCAATATTGCTTTTTTTCAAACGGATCATATGCCCATTGAGAGTTTATTGCCTGCTTATAACGGATTTCTTGTATACAACAGTCCAAGGTAAGTCAAAAGCTGAACTAACAAGATAAGAGAAGATTCAGTGGTGTAAAGGAAAGCCGTGCTTGTGTCTGATGTACACGTTTATAATTTACCCGACCTCATGTTCGCGCAACATATCCGATGCTTTTTGGCGGCTAATTTGTATCACTGGCCGTATAGTACTTTTCGGCAGTGCCTATTTGCTATTACGTTGTTATCGTCGCAATCGTCGATTCAACTGTCAACAACGACATAACAACTACAGAGTCCCAATACAGCTCATCAAGCGGGAGCCAGTGAGAATCGATAAGCGATTTTTATCGTAATTATATATCCCCTACTTATAGGACAGAAACTGTATGGAAAGCACAAGGCAATCGACTAAATCCGAAACTGAGTTGAACGACTAATTCTGAAACTGTTTTATCCGACTTTGGTTGCAATCTCTTCAGGACGAAGCAAGACACGGGCTGGCTGGTTATATTTATGGATTAGAAAGGTTTGAGAGTTAACTGGAGAAAAACTGTGGCAGTCAAAGTTCCAAGGTTTGTCGCTTGGCTGTGGGTGATGTGCGAAGCGTCGAGCTAAACACAGAGGGCACAGAGGGCTTTCCTGAAGCACAAGATGGATCTAGATGCGTAAGGTGTGGAAGATATGTGATAGATACCGTGCCGTGCGAACTAGCAAAACAGTCGATTAGTACAACGCTTTATGTAAACCTATGTGTGCAACACAAACAATTTATATATATATATATATATATATATATATATATATATATAGTTCGCTGTCAGCTGTCATAGAATGCGGTCGTTTTTTTGTCATGGCTCTGTGTGATTGACATGTTATGAGAGTATGATAACCCGAAACTCGGATATCGTCACATCTATAGACTCCTCGTAACTCCGTGCACCCTTCTGGACTATAGAAAGGTCGGTACCCCAGCGCTCCGCCTATAAGTACGGCAGCTGTGATTCCGTCATTTTGAGACCTGGATAGCGCGGACAGACATGACCCCTATTGCTCGGAACAGCCCGGGAGACACACCTGTAGGAATGCCAGCTGCGGCACCACAACAACAACAGTGCGCGACAAATGGAACATCCATCTATGCCGGCGGCAAAAAGCGACCGCTCTCTCCGCCTAACCTCAACCAGCGCCTAAAGGAATCGCGCGTGAGTCTGGTATGTGCAAGATGCCAAGAAACCGCTCAGGGTGGGCTCAACCTGAGCTGCTCAAAGTGCAATCGAACTATCCATGCAGCATGTTTGAAATCAGATGAGATTGTACCCAGTGCAGCAATTACAGCTGGCTGGCGTTGTCGTGTATGCAGTGTGGCAACAGCTGACTTCACGGTGGATCGTTTCACAACCTTTCTGGATAGCCTCAACGTTGAGACAGAATTCATGGGCTGTGTTATGTTTCTATTCCGGCGAGTGCAGTCGCTTGAACATGAGGTTACCGCTCTCAGACGTAATCAAGCCCAAATGCCACCCGATCAACCGCGCGAGGACCTTATGGATGCCATTGACGGTCGAGATAATGCCGCAGTGTTGCTCCCGCCGAAGAAATCCGTGTTGGTGCTGGGTGACAGTGTCGTTGGTCCACTTGGACCTGCTCTTAAGGAACTTCTCCCTAATGGGACACCTGTATCGGTGCGTCCGTCCTCGAGAAAGGACATCGATAGCATAGTGGCAAAGGCGGAGAAGCACATCATTGCTGCCAGTGGGCCAGTGTCGATTTTCCTGCAAGCGGGATACCACGAATTTATGGATTTTGAGAAAAATAAGTTTGTGGCAGCGGCTGAAGCATTGGCCGCAAAAGTGCACGTCTCTTGCCCGGGGTCTGAACTCCATGCCCTGTCCGTACCTCTATTCGGACAGGACTGTAAGGCGGCCAACGATATGCTTGCGGCTAAAGCTGTGCAAGACAATGCTCTCTTTTCAGTACTCCCTCTCACTATCACCTAACGACAAGTGGTCGAGAGAGGCCGATATTCGTACAAGGGGGAAATCGCCAAAAAGATCGCATATAACATTGCCAGACGAATCAAGCGTTTTTTAGAGGAGAAACTCAGGAAGCCGAAAAAAGAAAACTGGACATCTGCGCTCCAACCAAATCCGGTATTGAGAGCGACGTCTCAATGCAACGAGAGTCAGGGCCCCCGCCCCCTGGTCAAGGATGCCAGGTCCAACAGCAAGGTCAGGTTTGCCGGTCGTGCCCATCTTCAAGAAACACCGGGATTGATCAACCCGTGCCGCACCGGGTCGGACGTCGGGACCGATCGGTCAGGCCCGAAGAATTGGTACCAGCTTCCGGCATCTCCGACAATCCTGGACTTCCTAAGCCAAACCCTAGCGGCTGTATCCCAGCAACCCGCTACCAGATGCAGCGTCTCCAACAATCGGAGAGAACCCACCGGCCGTCACCGGAGCAGGGGGTCGGAGCAGGAGCCGTGGACGTCGCTAAAGATAGTACAGTGGAATTGCGAGGGCGCTGCAACCGTAGCGCTGCTCGCACCGTCGGCTCTGGATGCTGTGGATATTCTGGTTCTGACGGAGACGTGGGCGACCGCGCCTTTTGATTACCCAGGTGTCTACGCCGTCCACTGCATGGCTCAAAAGAATGCTGGCCCCGGGCGACCCAGCGGTGGAGTGTCCGTGCTGTACAACCATAGAGTGGGGGACCTCACCCCCTGCCTTGTCGGAGACAACCTCGTGGCTCTAGCAGGCTTCGACTCATAGCGGCCTACGCAAGGCCTGCAAACTCGGAATCTATCCTCGCACTCGTTGAAAAGTTGGTCGGCGGCATTCAAGCCACGCTTCCGTCTGCTGCCGCTCTGATCGTCGCGGGAGATTTCAACGCTCGTCCCGATTGTCCCTCCTCCGGTCGCACGACAGCCTTTTGTGATACTCTAGCTGACTATGGTTGCTGGATAGTTACCCCAGCGTCTTGTCCGACCTTCCTCAACCATTCGGGGAGCTCGGTCATCGATTTATTTGCGGTTAGCTTAAGCGAGGAAAGAGTAAACTATATTGGAGAAAGGAATTCGTTGAGTGAAGGCGGTCTTATTCGAGCACATATCCCAACTGCACTGGAATTCAAGGTACATAACGACACGTCAAAAGCCTCCAGACGAGTGCCTCGGACCCGTAATCTGGACGTTCGCATGAGGTCCTGCCGATTCCTGATACCATTGACGTCGAGCAGTATGCTGATCGCCTCGTGGAGATCCTTCAATCGTCTACTTGCTCCCCCAGGAAAAAGAAACATCGCCCTTGGTTCAACCACAACTGTCACGTTGCTCAAGCGACACAGAAGGCCCTCCATTTGTTGTCAGAGCTACAACCTACCGCTAAGCCGCTTGCTGATGTTTTCCGAACGATCTGCCAAAAGACATACACTCAGCAGAAGAAACTATACCTATAACAACAGGAGGCTATCCTTTTCGCACACGCAGAACAAGCTCCATACAAGTGGCTTACACGCGGTGGGCAGACCTCCTGTCCTATTAGCTCCGTCACCCTCGTCGGACACGTCACCGAAATGTTTGCATCGAGGGACACGATCCCCCGCGAATTACCATTGTTCGTTGCTGTTTGGGACGAGGAAACGATAAGACATCAGAGCGAACATGAGAAGGACTTCACGGTCATGGAAGTTCTGCAGGCTCTTCAAGGACTGTGCAACAACAAAGCATCGGGGCCGGACGGCGTTCGAAATGAGCACCTTAGAAGCTCGCTTGTGCTCGCTCCATGTTAAACAGCATTGTTCAACGGATGCCTCACGACGGGGCTTCTCCCAACACAATGGAGAAATGCGACTCTATTGGTGATCCCGAAAGGCAAAGGTGACCATACCCACCCCTCGGCCTGGAGAGGCATTGCAAAGAAGAGCGTGTGCTATAAGCTGCTGTCGTGCTTGATCACGAAAAGACTAAGCGCCTTCTTGGAGGCCACGAACGTTATTCCTGAAGAACAGCATGGATTTCAGTAGGGACGTTCCACGCAAACAGCGTGCAGAATTCTCCTGGATGACGTAAAAGAAACCCTCTCCCGGCCAGGGCAGTCTCTGTACGCGGTATTCGTCGACTTCAAAGCCGCCTTTGACTCCGCTCCACGCGATCGTGTGCTCAACATTCTGGCAGGAGTCGGCGTTCCCTCGAAGATGCTGAACCTCATAAGAGAGGTCCTACAGGAAAACCGGGTGACAATCTACGATGGAGTGTCGGAACTGCCGGCGTTTTCGCAAACAACCGGGTTTGCCCAGGGGGACAATTTGAGTCCACTTCTCTTTTCTGCCCTCTTGAAGGACCTGCCAAAACAAATTCGGGGTTGTAGAGATTTCGTTAAAGTTTTATTATACGCAGACGATTTCGCCATCTATGGAAGTAGCCGTTTCCATTTCCAGCAGGCGCTGGCCAGGCTCAACACAGCCGTTACAGAGTTGGGGTTAACACTTAATCTTCGTAAGACGGAGGCACTAAAGTTCCGTAGAGGGGGCAGGGTCGCACGTGACGACTCTCTTCATAACGGTAGCTTTTCTCTCGCCTACGTCAATAAGTTCCCTTATCTGGGACTAATTATGCCGTCGAATGTGGTAGGGTTCTCGGTGCATGTTATAGAGAGATGCAGGAAAGCCCTTATAGCGGCATCTTCCATCAGGAGTCCGCGCCGCCTGTCCCTCGCCACAGCCATTCGCTTCTTCGACCTGAAGATCGCCCCCGTGGCTTCATATGGAGTGGAGTTAATATGGGCGCACCTGACTCCCAGAAACCTCGACCAGCTGAATCAGATAAAAGCCTTTCCTGAAACGGACTCTGGGACTCCATACGTCAACGCGCAACCGCCTCGTCTTCCTATTAGCAGACTGTCCACTTTATATAGAAGACCTAAGGCGCCGTTATAACCTTCCGCAAACCGCAGCCTTTAACGACTGCATTAGAAAATGGGAGGCGAAATTTTCCGAACTCGACCCGGAATTCTACAATACCGGAGCGATGAGAAATGCGGAGTGGAAGGGGCCAGAGCGTAGCAACAAACACGTGATAACACGATTTGCAGTACACGGCTTTCATCACATTTTATGTCAACGCTCTGAATTCCATGAACCATGTGAGACTTGTGTATGCCGCCGCTGCGGTGAACTCTGCCGAAGATACCATGCCGCAAAATGCAATCCAGTGCAATCTTTAAATGAATTAGCCCGTCATTTCGGGGCCTTGTAGCTTATATATTTTATATGTATGTGTATGTATATGTATATATATGTGTGTATATATGTATATGTATAGGTGTATGTATCCATACAAATGCAGATCACCCGGTGATAGTCTTGACTCAATGTCCTTATAGTTGTTAAAGTGATGTATTTGTGGTTTTAATCGCTACTCAACCTGAGTGAATAAATATGAAATGTATATATATATATATATATATATATATATAGTGCAAATTCAGAGTGTTTCGCTGTACAGGATTCGAAATGACTCCGCGTTGCTTTTTTTTTTTTTATGGTGAGAGGGAAAAATGCGTTTACGCACACCCAGAGCGGGTAGTGTGGGGCTCGATGCCGATGTTGTTGGCATAATACCCACTAAAAACCTCTCACCTAAATGGCCTCAGGAAGAGGCGAGGAGCTGGAACCATTCTTTAATATTACTTCAACCCCTACTTCTTCCTTAGGGTTACGTGATCAGAGCGCACATCGCGGTCTGCACCAGATCTTTCTGTTCAATAATCGTCGCGGCAAAATCCTTTATGATGTGCCAGCTTTGGGTGTCTTGCAGAAGGGCCTGACCCATTTGTTCACAGGTTACCGGGGGTTCCCGGTCTAAGAGCCGCGCCAGCTCCGCCCTGTTCGCGCTGAAAGCCGTGCATACTTCGAAGGTGTGTTTGGCATCGTCTTCTTCACCTGAGTCGCAGAGAATGCATGCTGGCGACGGAGCACGTCCTATGCGGTGTAGGTATTTTCTGAAGGTGCCGTGGCCCGTCAAAAATTGGGGTAGAGGGTACGACAGTGATCCCTCTCGCTTATTGAACCACTCTCGGAGATAAACTCCGCGTTGCTGTAGCTTGTCAAAAGGTCTTTACTACTCTGAAAATGACTTAATTAATACACGGGCCTGCCAAAAGTCAAATTTTATTGTGAAGATTTTGCCCTGAGCATTGAACCAAGGTCCGGCCGATTCCTTTTGCTGAAAAAGAACGTTCGTCGCTTAACAACAAATTCCAAGGTGTCCACTCAAAAACTTACGGAAAGGACGAGTTTGACCAAGCAATCATTGTCAGGACGCTTAAAAACTTTGAGGTCATTAATACGAGGGACGACAATTGTCTCGCCCTTTCGAGAAATTCACAGAGTTGCCCTTGACAAAAGCTGTAGTTTCTTCCATTTTTGAGAAGGTACAGCACTGCGCCTCATAGTTTTTGGACGTCTCTTTGATAGGTGAAGATATGCTTCAGCCTTTTGAATCTTTACCCCTACAAAGCGCCCAATACCCAACTGGCAACATTATGTGTTATACCTTTGTTACAACATCTGTCTTATCGCTGTAGCGAGAACTCTCAGTAACTGGCATTGGACGATGATCAGAAAGGGGAACGCAGAATGGGACACTCTCCTGACTTGTCTGTGGATAAAAGCGGTACTGTTAACAGTATCGTTAATAATTCTAAAAATATGTATATTCAAGCGAGCTCTTGATTTGAAACGAAGGATCTCTATGGCCAACAGTAATACGTCTTTCTCGAACTCTTTGTCTTGGGTGGAACCAAACCGGAACGGATTATAGGGCAATGTGAAGAAATGCTAAAAAAACGTCGTCGGGAAAGCGAGCCTTCAAGACAGACCCGCAATCGCGAGCATGACGTGGACAGAACTAGATCCTCCAACTCTGCTCGTAGCTAACCCGGAAACACCTCTTTGAGAATGGGAATTTGGGGTAGAGTTGTTCGAAACTCATCTTCTGACGACCGGCGTCAAAGAGTCGGATCATCATAGCATTGGATTTCTCATGGTATAATACGATGCAAAAAACAAAATGAAAGTCAAAGTCTATTCCCTGATTTGCGTCTAGAAGTAGAAAATTCTGAAAGAATACGACGTCTCATCAACAGAGCGCTAGTCGAAGGTAATAGGTAGTGTACATTATTGTCTGAGATGTATGTTTTTTCTTCGTTCAAACATATGTTTCTTCGTTGAGCATGAATTTGCTCGATGCTTTGACATTTCAGTGCTTTACCAGACGGTGAGTTGATGAGCTGCAATCTTTCTAAATATAACATTTCCGAACTAATTGAACATGATGTAACAAAACAAATGGACTTTCTTAGCCAGCATATCAAAAACCAATACACGAAGCGCTGCTACCTAGTCGAACGGTTTGTCATTGACGAATCGGTCGATCATGTCGTAGGCGTTCTCAGGCTGATCATGGGGAACCATGTGGCCCGCGTTCCTCACCATTACCTCGGTAAACCGCGCCGCTTGACGGACGTAGCCGGCGGGATCTCCCGTGCGCCGATTTCGCCAAATGATGCGCTTTGACCGGGCCAGTTCTTGGGCGCCCTTCCATTCGATCGAATTCACAAAAGCCGCCGTCAGGGGAGCGGCGACAATGACATCGAGTTGGCCGTTGTAGATCATCACCTGTCAACGTATTTTGCAAATTATTTATTTGAAGGTCTAAAAAAGATCTACAATCTCCAGGTTAAGAAACGAATTAATGAACTTGTTATCTCATCTTAAACCATTAGACCTCATTGCTGTTGCAAACTTGAATGACTCAAATGAATTAGGTCACGATCATGTGTCGAAACAGGTACCATACTACTTGATTGTGCGCCTCTCTGCGTACTCAGATCTGTCACGGAACGTTGTAATGTACTATCTATTAATTTATAACGAGGTCAGTAAAAGCTTTAAAGCGAACACTCGTAACCCACTGACTATCCTAGTTTCGCATGAATACATGCCACCTTACAACGAGTTTTAGATGTCTATAATCTGAAGTCACAAGCTTTGAATATAGGATCGACGTTCATAGATCTACTATTGGCTTAATTGCTTGCCATATGCACAACCTTGTAATGATCCATGAGTTCAGCAAGCCATGGCTTCGCCGAGCGCATATACGAGTCTACGAATTTATTGTACACGACATTCGAGAGCTTTGCAAAGTTCGTATTGCCCACGTGGATGGCTCGCCTTGTTGCGGCCGACTGTACAAATTGCACGAAGTAGTCTAAGCTTTCTGGATCCTGGGCCCAGAGAATGTTGTAGTGGCTCAGCGAAGTGAAGTTGTTGTACTTGTCGAAGAGGTCATTGTATCTGTGGTACGCGGCCGTGTAGTTTTCTTGAGCCAAGCTTTCCTCGACTTTTTGCTGCGCGTTCCGGAGCTCTGTTGCCTGGAGCTGGTCCACTAGTCCAATCTGCAGCAGAAAGTCAGCGTAGTTGAGCATTGTCGGTCGATCGCACGAACCGTCGCCAATCGCCAGACCGGTCAGTCTGGCGATGCCCAGCTCCTCGTTGCGCTTCTGGTGCAGGGCGTAGCCGAGTGCCGGTACATATTTACCTGGTTTCATCCATCGAACAACACAGTTTTGTTCACAAAGACGTTAGCAATGCTGAATGCGTGACATGCGTCAATCGCAAACTATGCATTCATCTGATATACGGAGGTTGTCGAATAATGATCTATTTATCGCTACTCGATTGCATGTCGTACACTGCTAACCTACACTAAGTATAAAGAGCAAAAAAACTCAGAAAAAAGGAGTTGTAGAGAACCTGCTTGCATGAAGATGCTCCAATTTTGCTCTTGCTATATGGTGATGAATTTGTGATGATAGCAAGTTGAATGATAAGGGACTCAACATGCGCGTTACCAAAAAGTTTTGTATGATAGCTGCTCCTCGTGCGTAATGTTTCGGCAGCCGGTAGCAGTTACGAAATTACTGTTGTGTGTGAGCTGGGGCTAAGCTACTCACCAGCGAATGACTCTCCCGTGATGTAGAAGTCGTTTTTCGAGTATTCGTTGAAAAGTGCAAAGAACTGCTGAAGAGCCTCTACAAGGTCTCGTGCGGCCTCGGCCTCGTTGCTTACATAGCCAGCCTCGCTCGTCGTGAAAGAAAAACCAGTTCCTACGGGGTTGTCAATGTAAAGCATGTTGAACAGCTGAGTCCATGACGTGTTACGAAGATGTGCGACTCGGTCAGCCGTAATTTGATATGGCCCATGTTCGCTGAACAGGCCGAAAAGTGAACTTGATCCCGGGTCCACCTTGAAGCCATAGCATTGTCGGAGCAGTGCTTGGGTTACTCTGCAATGCACCGCCGCAAACATAACTCTGTACGGTTATTCTGTCGCAAATACCGCACGGAATGCGCTTGTGCCCGGTTTTCCACTCTGGTTACACACATGCAAGTTCCTTCATTTATACAGAGTACTTTTATATATATATATATATATATATATATACCTATTGCTTCAGAATGAATGCGCTAATCTTTGAGGTCTGGTACAACTCGGCGAACAAATACTTTTCTCCAATAGAACGCGGGGCGTAGCTCCAATAGGGCGGAATTGACTTCTTTCAGAGTGAGAGTGAAATCACCAAACAATGTTTGTATATTATCCTGCGGTTGCAAGAGACCCAGTCATCATATCGAGAAAGTATCTTACCTGCGTGTTTGGAACAAAATCTGCTAAATTGCATCAAACGTTAGCTCAAAATTGTAATATTAATATGCTTTATTCAAGGAAATATTTAGTCTGTACGTATGTATACATGTTGTATTTAAGATAATTCCCAAGAAATGGAACTCTACAGTTTTTATATATATTTTATGTTCAAGTACTCATTTTTTAACACTCTGCTCATATGCGATACCACGTCTAAATGCATGCACACATAAAATCGATCCTTTTGGCACCAACTGCATAGTGCTACAAGCTGTGGTTGAGAAGTAACACAGGTTTTGTGACATACGCATCAAAGTCATCAGACATGGGCGATAGCCTTTTCTGCAAAATGTCCTTAATTTTAACAATTATGGAAATTGTGTTATTATAGAATTTTAAAGCTCAATAAGGAATTACTGAATTTAAATACATTTGCCGTCCGGAAAAGACGGTCCGATTAAATGAATGCATGCGCATACGCTAAAATTTATCTTTGTTTTATTAACTAAATCGTTTGTGTGACTTCTAGCAGTTCACCAAAAAGTAAGTACACAAGTGATTGATTTGATACGGCAAGTCGAAGTGCTGGCGTATGTGCATGTAGTTGTTTGCCTTGATGTGAATGTCAAACAACCTGTATTGCTTAGGCTTGAAACCTCAAAATCGTAAAACCTCAAAATGTTCTTCTAAACACGTAGGCTAAATTGCTTTCTCGATGAGGTGACTGGGCGCTCGCAATGACAGATTTGGTGAAAATATATCGGGGTAAGAGCTCGAAACAACCATTTTGGTGACTTCGCTTTCACTCCAAAGGAAGACATTTCCGCTCGCTCATTTCGTTCATTGGAAAAAAAAGAACGTTCTTGCCAAGTTATACCAGTACACCCCTATAAATATATAAAATGACAGCATCACTCAAAACGAACTGCTCTACTTACGGCTGCCGGAAAGAACCAGAAGAACAAGTTGGAGCCTGTGGTTTCGTTCACAGTCAGATAACCCGAATAGCTAGGTACATATGCATCGTTCAGGCGGCCCACGCGGGCCAGTTTCTTTGCTTGCTGTAGCTGGTTCTTCTTAATTAAGGGCGTGAGTAATAGCGGCTTGCTGACATTTTCTTCCGTGACTGACGGTATGCACGACAGAGCGCTTGCACACAAGCCGACGAGCCCGGCTACACGGATTAGCATTGTGTCTATTTTGTGCACAACCCGGAGCTTGCACGGCTGCCTACGGTCGCCGTCAGGTAAGGCAACTCCAATGGACGAATCTATTCGAAATGCTAGAGCCTAATAGTGGGCGAAGCCAATTGTCGCGCAACTATGTTGAGCACATGCTCGCTCCACTATCCTTCCCTTCTCTGCATCGGTAGGAAGGTAATCATGAGCTGGTTAGGGACCTGTTGTAAAAACTACGCATAAAGATGTTACCACTTTAAAGTACACAACGTTTCCAATAATTAGACAGCAAATTCCACCACACAGCACAGAGCGCGAACAGCTAAACGTGAACGTGGCTAGGCCCACCACCTGCGTCGAATATGTGTTACATGTGTTGAGTTAAGGTTGTTCGTTTTGTGCCACAAATGCAACATTTGCATACGAGCGTACTTTGTGGGTACTTTCAAATGACCATTGAGTCACTACTCAGGTCAGGAGGGTATATTGGAACGAAGAATACATGCACGTTGGTCTGGCAACCGTCTCTCGGTTACACAGCCCTCTGTACAGGCATCAACTAACTGTTGTTGTTGTTGTCGTTGTTGTTGTTGTTTTGTTGTTGTTGTTGTTGTTGTTGCTGTTGTTGCTGCTGTTGTTGCTGTTGTTGTAGTTGTTGTTGTTGTCGTTGTTGTTGTTTTTGTTGTTGTTGTTGTTGTTGTTGTTGTTGTTGTTATTGTTGTTGTTGCCAATCTCGTTGATTGCTTTCCGGATGACTTCCACAAGCTCACAAGGTACGCAACCGGCGCAATATAATTTCTGACTACCGCTGCCACTGTGCAAACAGCTGTCATTGCTTCTTTTGACTGGTTTGGTCACATTCCATAGGCTCTTTTTGACTAGTTAGGCCAAATTACGCTGTTTTTGCCTTGTTTTTTTCAGCTTGTTATCATCATCATCATCATCATTAAGTTGTTTGTACCCCTTTTGTTTGTGTTTAGCGCTTGACATGGTTGTGACTCAGACTATGAGCAGGCGTTAACTAATGACGAAATCATATTTACCAGGTTACACTACAGGTACCTAGCCAACATGTTGTTCAATTAAATCAATCACGCATTCAATATGAATACGTTGTAGGGTGTGACTGTGCGCGCCATAGTAGGCCAAAAAGGGTGCCAAGCATCACACACAAAGGCATATAGCAAAGCGGACTCTTTCGCGACGCAGCAGGTACGCACTGGCAGCACCGCATTTCATACGGTAATTGTAATATTAGTGAATGTTTTTATTCGAGTTTTGAGATTGGCAACTTTTCTCTAACTTTTTCTCCGGCAAGGCCCACGACGGAGAATACTGTAGTTACCATTAAGGCGCGGACTCCAGCCGGGGCCTAAGCTGCACCTGCGTCTACGTCAGAGAGAGCTAGTGCAGCGAATTCGAGTTTAACTCAAGAATAAGGAGCCGATCTTAATGCTGAATGAAGTGCCAACTCTCGCCGCCGCCGCCTTGCTGTGGCTGCCGAGCGACGAGGAAGGACCGAGAAAGATTGCCATAATTTATCACTATTCAGTTACACATGTACATTATACTTATCTAAATATATTCATATTTAGATATTTCATACTACTATAGATATCAACAATACTATTAGCTGTACGCTTCTGGTTGAAGGAGTGCGCCTTGCCCGTGGCGCCCCCTACAGCTGAGGTGAGAATCAAGAGGCAAACGTTTCGTGCGACGTCGCTCTCCGCGGGGGCGCCGTCGGTGACATCACAGTGTAGAACTGGGGACAAGCCTTACAATAAAAGCTTTAGGTTATGACAGAATCTCGTGTATAGCCTGAATGGGGGGACGGATCCTTGGGAGCTCCTGAAGAGACGGAAGCAGCTGGCAAAACTGTGCGACCCACTTAAGTTCTGTAGGATTAGTCTTTTAAATATGTCCGACATCAGTTGCTTATGCGTGGGTCAATGAAAAACGCTGGTCATCTTTAAAACCAACAGCTCGTAATCAACTATACTAAAAGCTCGTGAAAAGTCTAAATAAACGCAGTTGACCAGTTTTGTGCCAGTGCCCAATAACCCTGTGTTGGTCCGAGTCTACACCCAAAAAAG
Source organism: Dermanyssus gallinae (assembly GCA_003439945.1). NCBI lineage: Eukaryota > Metazoa > Arthropoda > Arachnida > Mesostigmata > Dermanyssidae > Dermanyssus > Dermanyssus gallinae. The sequence goes on from QVRM01002433.1 coordinate 64,079, forward strand.
ATCGGTAAAGTAGGATTGCTTCCATTGCCATGCTAGATATCAATTTCTGCGACTGATTTGTATGATATGCCTTGAAAGGCATTGCCGTGCTGCTAAATGTGCCAAGCTTCCTCAACATAGAGCGTATCTCATTATGTTACGGAATTTAGTACAAGTTTACGAAACAGCATCCAATGTAACACGAGGAGCAGACTAAGTATATTCCAGTGCGGATTTTAATGCACCATTTTTTTGTTGAAACATCTGTAGTCCCCGTTTTTTTGTCCGATCATGGCTGATTATAATTCACTCCGGCCTTCACCTTATATAAATTGGAAACCATAAGCCAGTTTCAAAGTGGCCGGTCCAGGTCTTAAACCCACGACCTCTCGAATGCTTTGCTACTAAGCCACCTTGTTCGGTGACGCCACTAAACATCAAGTGCACTCTTATTCACCATAAAAACTAAAATTATGATCATATATCAGTTTTTTCCTTTTATATATATATATATATATAAATAGAGAGAGAGAGAGAGAACGTTGTGTGAACATCTTGTTCAACCATGTCAGTAGTGCGTATGCAGCGCATTAAAAAAGATCAACGACGCACCTTAGTGGCGCACTTTAATTCTGTATATCGTCATTTCACAATTGTCACAAGAATGTGCAATATTTTCCAACAAAGCCAGAGATTCCACAAAAAGGCCAAGGAGAGGGTAAGACCCATTGGACCCTAGAACAGAATGGCTTGTAAAGTCCTATAGAGACATATGTGTGCCGCTGTGCTTAAAACATGGTTAAATATTAAATGACATATCTGTAGACATTCACCTGTTTAACTTTTAACTAGCACCTATAGACGTTTATTTTCAATATAATACATTATGTATATGTTACACGTATCACAATGGGTTTAGCTAGCATATAAATATATTTGTTGGCTCACACACGCAATTTCAAGGATCTTTCAGGAATTGGGCATCACTTTACTTGCCACTTCTAAACAAATTCATGCAAAAGTTGAGTTTCCCGTGATATTAGCCCGACTCTGCATTGTAAAGACTATTTTTGAACAACGGATTTAAAGTATCAGTTAAAAATGGCAAGATCTACGTGGCTTATACGGTTGACAAACTCTCAAGATCTTCGGTGTTCCTTAGGTACCAAATAAGTACATAGTTTTGGTTTTATCTTTCGGTTGTTACGGGCTTTACTCCGTTTAGGGTTAAAGCCCCGCAAATCCTTTATGCTAATAGTTCCAGTTTGGTTACCTCATGGAAAGTGATGAAAGAATTAAAAATACCTGTATTAGAAAAGGTTGTGTTGCGTCGGATACCGTCTGAGTTTATATATTTATTAAAAAGGCTCCCTGTTAGGGTATGTAATTATAAACATAATATGCATGACAAACATAATGCAAACGGTTTATGAGCATTCTCGCTAGAGCTGAGAAAGCGACACGGATTCAGTACATTCGGTGAGGTGATACGGGAAACCGCCTCACCGACACCATTTGCAGTCCTCTCTGGAGTCATGAAACTCAGCAGACCGGTATAATAGGTGATGAAATCCATGAACACTCTAAAACATGGCGAGATGACAACATCGACGAAGAGATTCCTTCCAGGCCTAGTTAGTTAAAAGTGGTGATAAATAAAATTATCTAGGAATTATAGAGATTTTTCAGAATACTCGAGTCGGAACGTTTCCAAGGCAGCTCTTTGCGGTAAATTAAAGTCGCCTATGAGTTCATCGATAAATGATATTGCGCCCACGAGCATGTACACTAATATGTTGCGCGAATTCGACGGAAGGCCCAGTACTCGCTTTAAGAGAGCCGGCCTTATCCTATCCAGCTGCTATGCATGCGAGGTGTTAAAATGTGTCCCCGTCAGTTAGATATCGTAGGCAATTACGGATGTTTTTTTAAGCTTGAATAATGGCCGTCCGAACGGACAGCTGTGTTGGGCTTTTCAAACCAGCTGCTGTCTACAACGTCTGGCATAGGTAGAACTTCATCAAAAAGCCCCACACTTCAGAGCTACTTAGTCCACATGTCGTGATAGGGGCTTTCTTTCTGTGTTTCCAGGCGAACACAAAGAACGCAGTGTTAAATCATTGGTCGAAAGGACAAGGTAAGCCGCGACTCCTGTTCTACAAACGACAGCCTCTTCGGCCTTGCAGTCGGTCTACTGCCGCGCTTAATGTAGGCATAATAACATTTACTAATAATTTATTATAATACACCTCAATAATATTTAAATTCGAAGAATAATTTGTGCACTTGGGTTGCATCATTAAGCTGATTAACAAAGGCGTTAGTGGTTGCGGAGACAGAAAAGGATGCGACTACTCGATATGACGTTGAGGATTGCGTCGACCGTCAACGTTACGAGGGACGACAATCGCCTCGCCCTTTTGAGAAATTTACATTTGACAAAAGCTGTAGTTTTCTAAATTTTTGAGAAGGTACAGCACTGCGCCTCATAGTTTTTGGACGTTTCTTTGATAGGTGAAGATATGCTTTACCCTTCTGAATCTTTACCCCTGCAAAACGCCCGATACCCAACTGGCAACATTATGTACCACCTTTTTTACAACATACGAGTATGTCCTATCGCTGTGGCGAGAGCTCTCAGTCACTGGCATTGGACGATGATCAGCAAGGGGAACGCAGAATAGGACACTCTCCTGACTTGTCTGTGGATAAAAGCGGTACTGTTAACAGTATCGCTAATAATTCTAAAAATATGTAGAATCAAGCGAGCTGTAGATTTGAAACGAAGGATCTCTATGGCTAACAGTAATACGTCTTTCTGAAACTCTATGTCTTGGGTGTAACCAAACCGGAACGGTGGGGCAAACGGAGCTTTTTTGGCAGTACAAGTGCAGGTCAAAAGGGCTCTACTATGCTATCGCCGACCATTATTGTGGTTCTCGCTTATAGATGAATGCTTGCTGTACAATCACACAATATTCATTTTATAACTTTCACAGCTGTTGGTGTTAACTGGATCGCGGATCCTTTGACGAAGATCAGCTTTTCATTAAGATACTGGGCACGGTGAAGGGAGAGTGATGCTTTAATTTCCCTATCTAGGAGGCTCACATCCAAGCTCCTAAAAATGAATCGTAAGATGCGTGGAACCTCAATTGTTTCTAATTCTGCTTGGGCAAATTACTGTACATTTCAATCTCTACTAAATTATATGTACGGGCTCTAAACGAGAGGGAGTCAAGGAACTCTACCAAGATACTTAAAGCGTCTGATATATGTTATGATGATATATGTGTAAATAATTAAGTAGTACTACTTAACGATACGCTATCTAAGTGTTAAAGTGTTTTGCAGCGGTATGTGATCATAACAGTTTGCTCTTCCTCACCCGAATAATGTTTGCAATTTGTATAGCGGTGCCAATTCGATTCGGAAATTCGTCAAGTCAAACGACACAAGCACTTGGTTTACACCTAGCGATAATAAAAAGTGCATTACCATTGATCAAGGCAATGACGGAATATAATGTATTTATTGCGCAGACTTTTTAATATGCCTATTACAATTACTACAACTTCCACTACAACTACTACTACGGTTGCTCAGTCAGTACAGAGGCTGTATGCTTTCGAATGTAGCTGCAGGTTCTAATGAATAAAGCTATGTGTTTCATTCATTCATGCTCATCTAGTAGGATTATGGGTCACTGTAAAGGAAGCTAATAAAAAACGCGGTCGGGAAAGCAAGCCTTCAGGACAGACCTGCAATCGCGACCATGACGTGGACAGGAATAGATCCTCTAACTCCCCTCGTAGCTAACCCGGGAACACTTCTTTGTGAATGGGAATTTGGGGCGGAGTCGTTCGAAACTCATCTTCTGGCGACCGGCGTCAAAGAGTCGGACCATCATAGCAGTGGAATTCTCATGGGATAAAACTATGCAACAAAAAAACAAAATTAAAGTCAAAGTCTATTCGCTGATTTGCGTCTAGAAGTAGACAATTCTGAAAGAATACGATGTCTTATCAACAGAGCGCTAGTCAAAGGTAATAGGTAGTGTGCATTATTGGCTGAGATGTATGTTTTTTCCTCGTTCAAACATATGTTTCTTCTTCGTTGAGCTTGAATTTGCTCGATGCTTTGACATTTCAGTGCTTTACCAGATGGAGAGCTGATAAGCTGCAATCTTTCTGAATATAACATTTCCGAACTAATTGAACATGATGTAACAAAACAAATGGACTTTGTTCGCCAGCATGTCAAAAACCAATACACAAAGCGCTGCTACCTAGTCGAACGGTTTGTCATTGACGAATCGGTCGATCATGTCGTAGGCGTTCTCAGGCTGATCATGGGGAACCATGTGGCCCGCGTTCCTCACCATTACCTCGGTGAACCGCGCCGCTTGACGGACGTAGCCGGCGGGATCTCCCGTGCGTCGATTTCGCCAAATGATGCGCTTCGACCGGGCCAGTTCTTGGGCGCCCTTCCATTCGATCGAATTCACAAAAGCCGCCGTCAGGGGAGCGGCGACAATGACGTCGAATTGGCCGTTGTAGATCATCACCTGCCAACGTATTTTGCAAATTAGTTATTTAAAGGACTAAAAAAGAGCTACAATCTCCAGGTTAAGACACGAATTATTGAGCCTCTTATCTCGTCTTAAACAATTAGACCTCATCGCTGTTGCAAACATAAATGCCTCAAATGAACTAGGTCACGATCATGTGTCGAAACAGGTACCAGACTACTTGATTGTGCGCTTCTCTGCGTATTCTGATCTGTCACGGAACGTTGTAATGTACTATCATTTAATTCATAACGAGCTCAGTAAAAGCTTTGAAGCGAACACTCGTAACCCACTGACTGTCCTAGTTTCGTATGAATACGTGCCACCTTACAACGAGTCTTACATGGAAGACATAGAATTTTTATCATCATTACATCTAGAATCTGAAGTCACGAGCTTTGGATATAGGATCGACGTTCATAGATCTACTATTGGCTTAATTGCTTGCCATATGCACAACCTTGTAATGATCCATGAGTTCAGCAAGCCATGGCTTCGCCGAGCGCATATACGAGTCGTCGAATTTATTGAACACGACATTCGAGAGATTTGCAAAGTTCGTATTGCCCACGTGGATGGCTCGCCTTGTTGCGGCCGACTGCACAAATTGCACGAAGTAGTCTAAGCTTTCTGGATCATGGGCCCAGAGAATGTTGTAGTGGCTCAGCGAAGTGAAGTTGTTGTACTTGTCGAAGAGGTCATTGTATCTGTGGTGCGCGGCCGTGTAGTTTTCTTGGGCCAAGCTTTCCTCGATTTTTTTCTGCGCGTTCCGGAGCTCAGTTGCCTGGAGCTGGTCCACTAGTCCGGTCTGCAGCAGGAAGTCGGCGTAGTTGAGCATTGTCGGTGGATCGCACAAACCGTCGCCAATCGCCAGACCAGTCAGTCTGGCGATGCCCAGCTCCTCGTTGCGCTTCTGGTGCAGGGCGTAGCCGAGTGCCGGTACATATTTACCTGGTTTCATCCATCGAAAAACACAGTTTTGTTCACAAAGACGTAAGTTCAGTTCAGTCTATTATCATCTTCAAAAACACGCTCCTTACAGAAAATCCGTGTTTCATACATCGTTTTGCTTGTCATTCCAGTTTTCTATAGTGTTATTAGTACTTATTGGAATAATAATAATAATAATAATAATAATAATAATCGTGATGATGATGACTTGCATATCGTTGAAATATCTTATCGATCGAGGCATTGTTCTTTGAATAACTTAAGTGATGTACATTCCCGTAATTCATTATCAATTTCCAAATTTAGGCCATGCCCATATCAGGCGATTTAAGTCTATAGTTACGATACGTATTGGGTATTCTCAGGGGTGGCCTATAGGGGGTATAGTATACCACCTTTGTGGTTCGTTACCACTCTGGCGATCTTAAGGCGGCTAGTACTCTGCCTCCTCTATTAAGGCATTTATGCTGTATGTCTGGAAGTCGGCTATACGAGATCTAACGTAGTGGATAATGTACGATTGGTAATAATAATCCCGGTATTGGGGATCCGGCCCCAATACCAACAACTAAAGTCAACACTTGGAATTTGGTCACTCTTTCAAATTGTATGTCGTCGTGGATTGTTTCGATAGATTTTGCTTAATAATACGCAAATTTCTGGGACCTTCTGGCAAGGATACGGCAACGCCACTAGTGAAAGAATGATTGAAAACCTTTGAGACTTTCGCGGGCTCCGTGAGAACCTTGCCTTCAATTACCAGTTACTTAGGTACCAGGGGCATTTTGTCGCAGCTTTCCAGACCGGTCGGCCTTGCACAGGGTCTGCACAAATCGCACACACACATCTAAATGAGGAGTATATATCCTATAGCTCTGGCAGTGTTTATCTCCCCGAGTTATCTCCAATGTGTCGGCAGCCGGTAGCAGTTACGAAATGACGGTTGTGTGTGAGCTGGGCCTAAGCTACTCACCAGCGTATGACTCTCCCGTGATGTAGAAGTCGTTTTTCGAGTATTCGTTGAAAAGTGCGAAAAACTGCCGAAGAGCCTCTACAAGGTCTCGTGCGGCCTCGGTCTCGCCGCTCACATAGCCAGCCTCGCTCGTCGTGAAAGAAAAACCAACTCCTACGGGGTTGTCAATGTAAAGCATGTTGAATAGCTGAGTCCATGAAGTGTTACGAAGATGTGCGACTCGGTCAGCCGTAATTTGATATGGCCCGTGTTCGTTGAACAGGCCGAAAAGTGAGGTCGATCCGGGTCCACCTTGAAGCCATAGCAATGTCGGAGCGGTGCCTGGGTTACTCTGCAACGCACCGCCGCACACAAAACTCTGTTCGTTCATTCTGTTTCAAATACCGCACGGAATGCGTTTGTGCCCGGGTTTCCACTCTGGTTACACACGTGCAAATTCCGTAGTTCATGCAGAGTCCTTAGAGGTCGCAGCAAAACACAGTTGTAGCCGTTTCCGACCATCAATAAGCCCTATATATATATATATATATATATATATATATATATATATATATATATATATATTGAAGCAAATGGCGGATTAAATAAACAGACGCGCAAAGAGTAAACACAGCAAGACCAAACTCATCATTTTAGGTGCTCTAATAACAACAAAAATACGATTGTACTAGAGACCACAGTTTATATGAATTTAACTGTGCACCATATATATATATATATATATATATATATATATATATATATATATATATATATATATATATATATATATATATATATATATATATATATATATATATATATATATATATATATATATCTATATATATATATATTGCTTCAGAATAAATGCGCTAATCTTTGAGGTATGGTACAACTCGGCGAACAAATCCTTTTCTCCAATAGAACGAGGGGCGGAATTGACTTCTTTCAGAGTGAGAGTGAAATCACCAAACAATGTTTGTGTATTATCCTGCGATTGCAAGAGGCCCAGTCATCATATCGAAAAGTATCTTACCTGCGTGTTTGGAACAAAATCTGCTAAATTGCATCAAACGTTAGCTCAAAATTGTATTATTAATATGCTTTATTCAAAGACATATTTAGTCTGTATGTATACATGTTGTATTTAAGATAATTCTCAAGAAATAAAACTCTGCAGTTTTTATATATATTTTATGTTCAAGTACTCATTTTTTTTACATTCTTCTCATATACGATACCACGTCTAAATGCATGCACACATAATAGCGATCATTTTGGCGCCAACTGCATAGTGCTACAAGCAGTGGTTGAGAAGTAACACAGATTTTGTGACATACGCATCAAAGTCATCAGACATGGGCGATAGCCTTTTCTGCAAAATGTCCTTATTTTTTACAATTATAGAAATTGTGTTATTATAGAATTTTAAAGCTTAATAAGGAATTACTGAATTTAAATGTATTTGTCGTCCGGAGAAGACGGTCCCATTAAATGAATGCATGCGCATACGCTAATATTTCTCTTCATTCTATTAACTAAATCGTTTGTGTGACATCTAGCAGCTCACCAAATCGTCATTAAATAAAAAAAAAAATGCTCGAAAGAGCCATCTCCTCCTCCTGACATTTTACACGTCCAGTAACGATTGCAAAAGTTTTGTTGAACGCGTTCAAACATTCCAGGCATTTCTGAGGCTTCAGAAGCAACGTTAACGTTGTCGATTAGCTCCTCAGGCAAGTCAACAAAGATCGCGTCAACGCGACATTGCAGATGACCCCCCAAAAAAGTTGAGGCTTAAAAAATTGGGAGATCGCACCAGCCAAGCGATGGGCCCGCCCCGGCCAATCCACCGATTCAAGAAGGTCGCACCGACACTTGCGGTCACTGTGCATCCTAATGCCTGCCGGAAGGACGCTAGACTAGTTCTCTAAGGATAATCTCGTCCGGATCTGGCGTTCTCACTGTCTGCGGTCGTCTGGTGTCGTAGCGACGACCGTGAACGAATCCAGTATCACATAGTTGACGATGTAATCTCGTCAACGTATCATGATGATGTAGGCGCCTATTTGGAAACAGCTTTGCATACAATTGGCGCGCGGTTCTCGCGTCACTGTCTGATTCGTCATACATGATATGCATGTCAGCTCTCGGCTTCTCGGCATTTGTGAACTGATCCATCACGATAGATTATAGTAAAGGCTGCACTTTGTAATCGAACACACGTATCGGAAACAGAACTCGGTCTGATCTCTTAAAACGCATACTGCGCGCTAAATGAATGTGATTTGTGTCGCACTTAGACCCCGCACGACACTAAAGCCAAGGTCATATTGCTGAGCTTACAAGCACTGCCACAACTACAATGAGGAACTGCATTTGTGAGTTACACACCACACGTTCGATTTCTTCCCACACTCAACAGAGCAACGCTCGCTCAGTATCGGGACTGGTCTCGTCGATGAGTAGACGAACAAAGTAAGTACACAAGTGATTGATTTGATACGGCAAGTCGAAGTGCTGGCGTATGTGCATGTAGTTGTTTGCCTTGATGTGAATGTCAAACAACCTGTATTGCTTAGGCTTGGAACCAACATGATCGCTATTGGATGTGCATTCGTTTAGACGTCGTAGCTAATAAAAGCATCGCGTTCAAAAGCTAAATAATTGCGCTTGGACGCCAGAATATAAGAGTTGCAGAGCTTAATTTATTAGAAATATATATATATATATATATATATATATATATAAACGATAATTAATATATTTTTTTACTCACATTTTTCTTCTAAACACGTAGGCAAAATTGCTTTTTCGATGAGGTGACTGGGGCGCTTGCAATGACGGATTTGGTGAAAATAAATCGGGGTAAAAGCTCGATACAACCATTTTGGTGACTTCGCTTTCACTTCAAAGGAAGACATTTCCGCTCCCTCATTTCTTCCATTGGAAAAAAGAACGTTTTTGCCAAGATATAGCAGTACACCCCTATATATATATATATATAATTACAGCATCACTCAAAACGAACAGCTCTACTTACGGCTGCCGGAAAGAACCAGAAGAACAAGTTGGAGCCTGTGGTTTCGTTGACAGTCAGATAACCCGAATAGCTAGGTACATATGCATCGTTCAGGCGGCCCACACTGGCCAGTTTCTTTGCTTGCTGTAGCTGGTTCTTCTTAATTAAGGGCGTGAGTAATAGCGGCTTGCTGACATTTTCTTCCGTGACTGACGGTATGCACGACAGAGCGCTTGCACACAAGCCGACGAGCCCGGCTACACGGATTAGCATTGTGTCTATTTTGTGCACAACCCGGAGCTTGCACGGCTGCCTACGGTCGCCGTCAGGTAAGGCAACTCCAATGGACGAATCTATTCGAAATGCTAGAGCCTAATAGTGGGCGAAGCCAATTGTCGCGCAACTATGTTGAGCACATGCTCGCTCCACTATCCTTCCCTTCTCTGCATCGGTAGGAAGGTAATCATGAGCTGGTTAGGGACCTGTTGTAAAAACTACGCATAAAGATGTTACCATTTTAAAGCTAGTACACAACGTTTCCAATAATTAGACAGCGAATTCCACCACACAGCATAGAGCGGGAACAGCTAAACGTGAACGTGGCTAGGCCCACCACCTGCGTCGAATATGTGTTACACGTGTTGAGTTAAGGTTGTTCGTTTTGTGCCACAAGTGCAACATTTGCATACGAGCGTACTCTGTGGGTACTTTCAAATGACCATTGAGCCACTAGTCAGGTCAGGAGGGTCATGGTGTATTGGAACGGAGAATACATGCACGTTGGTCTGACAACCGACCGTCGGTTACATAGCCCTCTGTACAGACATCAAGATGCCAACTTACTACTGTTGTTGTTGTTGTTGTTGTTGTTGTTGTTGTTGTTGTTGTCGTTGTTGTTGTTGTTGCTGTTGCTGCTGTTGTTGTTGTTGTTGTCGTTGTTGTTGCTGTTGTTGCTGCTGTTGTTTTTGTTGTTATTGTTGTTGCCAATCTCGTTGATTGCTTTCCGGATGACTTCCACAAGCTCACAAGGTACGCAACCGGCGCAATATAATTTCTGACTACCGCTGCCACTGTAGAAACAGCTGTCATTGCCTCTTTTGACTGGTTTGGTCACATTCCATAGGCTCTTTTTGACTAGTTAGGCCAAATGACGTTGTTTCTGTCTTGTTTTTTTTTGGCTTGTTATCATCATCATCATCATTAAGTTGTTTGTACCCCTTTTGTTTGTGTTTAGCGCTTGACATGGTTGTGACTCAGACTCTGAGCAGGCGTTAACTAATGACGAAATCATATTTACCAGGTAACACCACAGGTACCTAGCTAACATGTTGTTCAATTAAATCAATCACGCATTCAATATGAATACGTTGTAGGGTGTGACTGTGCGCGCCATAGTAGGCCAAAAAGGGTGCCAAGCATCACACACAATTCTAATGTTAAATATTCGAATAATACAATTCTGTACTTTTTACAAACGGGCTCTCTCCACGCCACGTAGAACTTGGTCGCTTTACGTTGACTTTTGGTATTGGTCCATTCAGCGCATCTATGACGGACACGCTTCGACCATCGCAGATCACGTAAAATTTAAACGCCTATGTTGGAATTGTTTTTTTTTTATGATCACTTTTAGCAACAAGAAGAAAATAGCCGATCGGCTAATCAAAGACTCGGAAAATATAAAATGTTTGACACTCTTTTTACAGCAAAAATATTTTCAGGGTCTGCTCCTTCTAATGTACAATAAACTATACACTTGGATGTCACATTTTCTCAAATAAATATAGTAATGACAAGAAAATGCCTAATATGCTTATCTCTGTCATGAGCTACTCACTCCGCACAACAAGTTTCGTCGTTGCTGTTTTGATGCATCGAATTCCGGTGAGATGATCTGTCGCGCGCAATGGATCCCTGAATGCTGCAGCGATACACTTTCTACTGCATGTTTGATGGATCGTGATGATCATTGGCGACATCGGATTCAGCTTTCAACAATGAACATTGAGCTAATCCACCATTGAGACCACCTCAACCGATTAACAGGTGTTCTTTTCAGACTGCTTTGATGTTAACGAATTGCACAACAAGTTCACGCAATTCTGTCACTTTTTGGACGAAGCCTTCACTCCTAGCGTAGTCAACAAGAAGCTTGTAAATCTGTGCTCATATGTAGCCCGGCTTGAACGATTTTTCAGATCCTGCTTCGTTCAGTGCACGCTGTCGGAAACTTGTGAAAAGACTAAAGCATTTCCGCATTCTGAACGGGACGGGCATAAACGTCATGGATAGTCGGTCCATCATCTGCTACGCTAACTCGCGGCTTATCAGCAATGTGCCCTCGCCAACCGTGATATCAGCCTATGTGGGACGTCGGACGGAGGCTGTCGGGGCTCACTAAAAGCTTCGCGCCTCACTTGGAACAACCGATTGTGCAGAAAAGTGGCAAGCCATTCTGTGAATGGGCCTGGAGCATCTTGTCAACAGCAAGTCTATGATCGACCCCTCAACGGCACTCATCTGGCCATACTGTAAACAATGAAATTCTTTGTTGGCGTTCATGTGCAAGGCGCAATTGTTTGTCATTTCTAACAGTTGTGTCGCGTCCACGTAGAGTGTCGATGCAAGCATCCGTGCTGGAAATTTTCAAACAAATTTAGTTGCAAATACTTTTTCACACTTTTATGTCTGGCAAATGTCCTTTTAAAAATAGTGTACGCAGTAGAACATTGAGACACAGAGCGAGGACAGTATAGTTCTCAATGCGCTTTTTGGGCCCTTTCTTATGTGTCGGCTTTACAATGGTCTGTTTGGAGAAATCAGGGACTCTAGCGTTGTTGTACGACTATTCAAAAATTAGCTTTAAAGGTGCCGCAATCCAGAAGTGGACCTGCATTTTGGTTTTAGGCACAAGAGCTGCATGTAATATCAAATGTATTTAACTCAGAGGTTACAAAAGCAGAGTTGAACATTGATGAGACATGAGATGCAAGTAGCTCAATCTCCTCTTTATTTTAATGCCGAGTGCGACTATCAGCTTAATCGAGGCATCACCGCAAATCTTGCACAACACCTTGGGGTATTAATGTCAACGGATTTTACGTTTTTCTGCACATTTTAAAAACCTAGTCAAATCAGCATCTCTACTGTGGATGTGCTATTCCGTTGTTTCAGTATTAAGGATCCACATGTGTTCATTCGTCTGTATAAACGAATAGTGTTATCCAGCTTGTCTATATTGCTCACCCGACTGGAGTACGTGCGTGTGCAAGCAGATAGGCATCATTAGAGGCATTGAGGGAATATTTCTAAAAATACTTTGTAAAAGATGTGATATCGAGCCGAAGGCTGTGCATCTTTTTGCGGGTTTGGCGGGCTTTATCGTACCGAATGAATAGTAAAAGACTCCCTTTACCATTTATTCATTTTTATTATCATTTTTATAATAATGAGCAAAATGCTTTTAAATGCTTATCCCGTGTCTACGCTCTGTGCATTAATATATATATATATATATATATATATATATATATATATATATATATATATATATATGCAATTGAAATTCATAACTGTTCTATGCGGCGTTTTTCGTATGAACTAAATGTACTACATTGTCTTCTAACCATTTGTATGATGTGATTAACTGTTATGTTTTTATACCGAAGGTACGACCACCTGAGAAGGAGAAATACGCTGCTCTCTCTATTTGTTTACTCGACCAACCGCTCTGTGCAGCGGGTGGTACATCGGACCCAATTACTACGTGTGATAACAGCCAGTGAGGTGTTTAGACGATGTTTATTCTTCTTCGTGGTATTCCCAAGACATATACACAGCCCCTTTTCAGAATAGCTCACAGAATAATGCTAATAGATGTTCCCATATGGTAGGTATTTTTGCCCACCATCTCTTTTAGAGCTTATGAGGACTACAACATAAATGTATTTAAACAAAAATAAGCATAGCAACAGTCCTGAATAGTAACAATATCATAAAATATACCTCTAACTACAAGCTATCACTATGCTATGTAGTATTAAGATGGTCCTTATATATATATATATATATATATATATATATATATATATATAACATAGCGTACCTATAACAGATCGAAAGAGTATATATATCCAATTATGTAGATGTATACAGATGCCGCTTGCACAATAAGCAAACCTGATAACCAGCAAAGGCATATAGCAAAGCGGACTCTTTCACGACGCAGCAGGTACGCATTGGCAGCACCGTCCCATACGGTAACGTTGTGACATTAGTGAATGCTTTTATTCCAGTTTTGAGCTTGGCAACTTTTCTCTAACTTTTTCTCCGGCAAGGGCCACGACGGAGAATACTGTAGTTACCATTAAGGCGCGGACTCCAGCCGGGGCCTAAGCTGCACCTGCGTCTCCGTCAAGCCAGTACAGAGAGGGAGAGAAAGCTAGTGCAGCGAATTCGAGTTTAACTCAAGAATAAGGAGCCGATCTTAATGCTGAATGAAGTTCCAACTCTCGCCGCCGCCGCCGCCTTGCTGTGGCTGCCGAGCGACGAGGAAGGACCGAGAAAGATTGCCATAATTTATTACTATTCAGTTACACATGTACATTATACTTATCTAAATATATTCATATTTAGATATTTCATACTACTATAGATATCCACAATATTATTAGCTGTACGCTTCTGGTTGAAGGAGTGCGCCTTGCCCGTGGCGCCCCCTACAGCCGAGGTGAGAATCAAGAGGCAAACGTTTCGTGCGACGTCGCTCTCCGCGGGGGCGCCGTCGGTGACATCACAGTGTAGAACTGGGGACAAGCCCTACAATAAAAGCTTTAGGTTATGACAGAATCTCGTGTATAGCATGAATGGGGGGACGGATCCTTGGGAGCTCCTGAAGAGACGGAAGCAGCTGGCAAAACCGTGCGACCCACTTAAGTTCTGTAGGATTAGTCTTTTAAATATGTCCGACATAAGTTGCTTATGCATGGGTCAATGAAAAACGCTGGTCATCTTTAAAACCAACAGATCGTAACCAACTTTCTTAAAAGCACGTGAAAAGTCTAAATAAACGCAGTTGACCAGTTTTGCCAGTGCCCAATAACCCTATGTTGGTCTGAGTCTACACCCAAAAAAGATCGGTAAAGTAGCATTGGTTTCATTGCCATGCTAGATATCAATTTCTGCGACTGATTCGTATGATAGGCCTTGAAAGGCATTGCTGTGCTGCTAAATGTGCCAAGCTCCCTCAACATAGAGCGTATCCCATTATGTAACGAATTTAGTACAAGTTTACGAAACAGCAGACCAAGTATATTCCAGTGCGGATGGTAATGCACCATCTTTTTTTTGTTGAGACATCTGTGGTCCACGTTTTTTTGTCCGATCATGGCTGATTATAATTCACTCCGGTTTTACCTTATATAAATTGGAAACCATAAACCAGTTTCAAAGTGGCCGGTCCAGGTCTTAAACCCACGACCTCCCGAATGTAAGGTAATAGCTTTGCTACTAAGCCACCTTGTTCGGTGACGCCACTAAACATCAAGTGCACTCTTATTCACCATGAAAAATAAAATTATTATAATAATATATCCGTTTTTTCCTTTTGTATTAATATACATATACATATATATATATATATATATATATATATATAGAGAGAGAGAGAGAGAGAGAGAGAACGTTGTGTGAATATCTTGTTCAAACATGTCAGCAGTGCATATGCAGCGCATTAAAAAAGATCAACGACGCACTTTAGTGGCGCACTTTAATTCTGTATATCGTCATTTTACAATTGTCACAAGGATGTGCAACATTTTCTATCAAAGCCAGAGATTCCACAAAAAGGCCAGGGAGAGAGTAAGACCTATTGGACCCTAAAACAGAATAGCTTGTAAAGTCCTATAGAGACCTGTGTGTGCCGCTGTGCTTAAAACATGGTTAAATATTAAATGACACATCTGTAGACATTTAGCTGTTTAACTTTTAGCTAGCACTTACAGACGTTTATTTTCAATATAATACATTATGTATATGCTACACGTATTACAATGGATTTTTTCAATTTCAATTTATTCACACTTTATTGTGTCATTATACCTAGTTATGTCCTATAAGCTGACATTTGGTGAGTATACACATATGTACATTTAGGTTTCTACTTATAAAATACATCTGTTCATATACCAACATCGTCAGGAAGATAAAACGTCCAATTCTGTAAGTTGGGTCAATGACCTAATTTGATTACAATTTCTCACATGATATCTATCACACACGTCTTGACAGTATTTGCAGACACAAGTTTGTTCAGGTTCGTGATAACCTTGTGTCATGCACGTCAAATGATGGAAGCCGTGCACGGCAAACCTGGTGACCAAATGACGATTCGTTCTGTTCGTCCTCTTCCAGCTCGAGTCAGTCATTGCTGGTGTTGTGATGAACTGTGGGTCGATCTCCAGTCGCTTCGATCTCTGTTTTTCGACGAAGGTACAGTAGGCTGGGGTTACTGGGAGATTAAATTTTTCGCGTATGTCTTCTACAAACGATGGCGTATCGGTCAACAAGTAGACCAATCTGTTTCTCGATGTCGTGTGCAGCCCGAGCACCATTTTCAGATATGCAGGTTTCACTCTATCCAAGGTTGTCAAGTCACGCACGGTTAGTTCCTCCCAGACGATCTGGATTCCATAGGTTGCTGTCGGTGCGATCTTCAGGTCGAATAAGCTCACGGCTGTAGCAACTGCAAGTTTCTGTGGGGATTCGATCATAGCTGCGGCCACAATCGCCTTCCGAGCTCGTTCCTCGATATGAGCTGAGAATGACTTACCCGTCGTTGTTAATGTGAGGCCGAGGTGCGTAAAGGAGTTTACTATTGTCAAGCTTTGTCCGTCAAGGCGGAATAAATTGCTACCTGCCAGCCTCCCACCTCTTCTAAACTTCATAGCCTCGGTTTTTGTCTTGTTAATTTGAAATCCTACCGTCGCGGCATAATTATGCAGAGTTATCAGCGCTTGTTATAGGTGAAATCTACTCGGGCTGTACATAACGAGGTCGTCTGCGTACATGATTACCTTTACGTGGGGGTGTCGCTGTTTGATGTGTGAGTGAAGGTCATTGATGAGGACAGCGAAGAACAGTGGGCTTAGGTTGTCGCCTTGAGCGAAACCTGTTGTCTGCTCTATTCCATTTCTCTCAGCTACTCCATCGTCAATAGATATCTGGTTCTTCTGAAGGATATCTTTCAGTAGGCCCAGGATATTTTGTGTCACACCATGCTGTGAGAGTTTGGAAAGTACATTTCTCGATGTCGTGTGCAGCCCGAGCACCATTTTCAGAAATGCAGGTTTCACTCTATCCAAGGTTGTCAAGTCACGCACGGTTAGTTTCTCCCAGACGATCTGGATTCCATAGGTTGCTGTCGGTGCGATCTTCAGGTCGAAGAAGCTCACGGCCGTAGCAACTGCAAGTTTCTGTGGGGCTTCGATCATAGCTGCGGCCACGATTGTCTTCCGAGCTCGTTCCTCGATATGAGCTGAGAATGACTTACGCGTCGTTGTTAATGTGAGGCCGAGGTATGTAAAAAAGTTTACTATTTTCAAGCTTTGTCCGTTAAGGCTTCATAGCCTCGGTTTTTGTCTTGTTAATTTGAAACAGACATCCGGCGCAACAAGGTTGTGTTGCGTCGGATACCGTCTAAGTTTATATATTAATTAAAAAGGCTCCCTGTTAGGGTATGTAATTATAAACGTAATATGCATGAAAAACATAATGAATGAAACATGAGCATTCTCGCTGGAGCTGAGAAAGTGACACGGATTCAGTACATTCGGTGAGGTGATACGGGAGACCGCCTTACCGACACCATTTGCAGTACTCTCTGGAGTTATGAAACCCAGCAGACCGGTATAATAGGTGATGAAATCCATGAACACTCTAGAACATGGCGAGATGACAACATCGACGAAGAGATTCCTTCCAGGCCTAGTTAGTTAAAAGTGGTGAAAAATAAAATTATCTAGAAATTAGATAAATTTTTCAGAATACTCGAGTCGAAACGTTTCCAAGGAAGCACTTTGCAGTAAATTAACGTCGCCTATGAGTTCATCGATAAATGATATTGCGCCCACGAGCATGTAAACTAAAATGTTGCGCGAATTCGACGGAAGGCCCAGTACTCGCTTTAAGAGAGCCGGCCTTATCTTATCCAGCTGCTATGCATGCGAGGTGTTAAAATGTTTTCTCGTCAGTTGAATACCGTAGGCAATTACGGATGCTTTTTTAAGCTTGAATAATGGCCGTCCGAACGGACAGCTGTGTTGGGCTTTTCAAACCAGCTGCCGCGATAAGCGCTTGTCTACAACGTCTGGCATAGGCAGAACTTCATCAAAAAGCCCCACACTTCAGAGCTACTTAGTCCAGATGTCGTGATAGGGGCTTTCGTTCTGTGTTTCCAGGCGAACACAAAGAACGCAGTGTTAAATCATTGGTCGTAAGGACAAGGTAAGCCGCGACTCTTGTTCTACAAACTACAGCCTCTTCGGCCTTGCAGTCGGTCTACTGCCGCGATTAATGTAGGCATAATTCAGACGAGGTTCCTTCGCACGCGGGGACGGCGGATAGGGCAGGGTTCGTTTTCTAGCCCCTGTGGGCACTGCTGCTACCGTGTCATCTGTTGTTATTGTTTTTGTAGTGCCCGCCGCACTGCTGACCGGCCCCTGTTGATGTTGCGGTTGGATCATTCCGGCACTGTCCATTCCGTCGAAAAAGGCCTTCTTGGAACGGTTTGAAGACTAATCCTATGAAAGGATCCCGCTTAATCGTCGGAGTGCTGACCGACCGTAACAGGCCCTACCGATTCGGAGAAGTCGTGCGTAAGGAACGTTGGCCGTTGGGTCAGGACGTTTCGTGACGGGGGGTTGTGTGCTCACCAACTCCTAGAGAAAGTTGAGGAATCGGGGATGGCGCGGTGCACGGCTCGAAGACAAATCGTTTGACACCAAACACGCCTCACACGGCGCCGAACTACTTACTAGAAAGGCACTAAGCTCAGGAGCACAAATGAACACGACCGCACCAGTCAACAGTCAGCTGACCACACGTGTGTTTATACTACCTGGCAAAGGTGAATAAATGTTTGAATTGAAAATTAATGTAGGCATAATGCCTCAATGATGCGACTGCTCGTTGTGACGTTGAGGATTGCGTCGACCGTCAACGTTACGAGGGACGACAATCGCCTCGCCCTTTTGAGAAATTTACATTTGACAAAAGCTGTAGTTTTCTAAATTTTTGAGAAGGTACAGCGATGGACGATGATCAGCAAGAGAAACGCAGAATGGGACACTCTCCTGACTTGTCGTTGGATAAAAGCGGTACTGTTAAAAGTATCGTTAATAATTCTAACAATATGTAGAATCAAGCGAGCTGTAGATTTGAAACGAAGGATCTCTAAGGCCAACAGTAATACGTCTTTCTGAAACTCTATGTCTTGGGTGCAACCAAACCGGAACGGTGGGGCAAACAAAGCTTTTTTGGCAGTACAAGTGCAGGTCAAAAGGGCTCTACTCTGCTATCGCCGACCACTAATGTGGTTCTCGCTTATAGATGAATGCTTGCTGTGCAATGACACTGAGTAGTATTCATTATATAATTTTCACAGCTGTTGGTGTTAACTGGATCGCGGATTCTTTGACGAAGATCAGCTTCTCATTAAGATACTGGGCACGGTGAAGAGAGAGTGATGCATCCTATAATTTCGCTATCTAAGAAGCTCACATCCAAGCTCCTAAAAACTAATTGTAAGATGGAACCTCAATTGTTTCTAATTCTGCTTGGGCAAATTAATGTACATTTCAATCCCTACTAAATTATATGCACGGGCTCTAAACGAGAGGGAGTCAAGGAACTCTACCAAGATACTTAAAGCGTCTAATATATGTTTCAAATAATTAAATAGTACTACTCAACGATACGCTTTCTAAGTGTTAAAGTGTTTTGCAGCGGTATGTGATCATAATAGTTTGCTCTTCTTCACCCGAATAATGTTTGCAATTTGTATAGCGGCGCCAATTCAATTCGGAAATGCGTCAATACAAACGACACACTTGGTCTACACCTAGCGATAATAAAAAGTGCATTACTTTTTATCAAGGCAATGATTGAATATAATGTATTTATTGCGCAGACTTTTCAATATGCCTATTACAATTACTACAACTTCCACTACAACTACTACTACGGTTGCTGAGTCAGTACAGAGGCTGTATGCTTTCGAATGTGACATTTCAGTGCTTTACCAGATGGAGAGCTGATAAGCTGCAATCTTTCTGAATATAACATTTCCCAACTAATTGAACATGATGTAACAAAACAAATTGACTTTCTTCGCCAGCATGTCAAAAACCAATACACAAAGCGCTGCTACCTAGTCGAACGGTTTGTCATTGACGAATCGGTCGATCATGTCGTAGGCGTTCTCAGGCTGATCATGGGGAACCATGTGGCCCGCGTTCCTCACCATTACCTCGGTGAACCGCGCCGCTTGACGGGCGTAGCCGGCGGGATCTCCCGTGCGTCGATTTCGCCAAATAATGCGCTTCGACCGGGCCAGTTCTTGGGCGCCCTTCCATTCGATCGAATTCACAAAAGCCGCCGCCAGGGGAGCGGCGACAATGACGTCGAATTGGCCGTTGTAGATCATCACCTGTCAACGTATTTTGCAAATTAGTTATTTGAAGGTCTAAAAAAGAGCTACAATCTCCAGGTTATGACACGAATTATTGAGCCTTTTATCTCGTCTTAAACAATTAGACCTCATTGCTGTTGCAAACATAAATGACTCAAATAAACTAGGTTACGATCATGTGTCGAAACAGGTACTAGACTACTTGATTGTGCGCCTCTCTGTGTACTCAGATCTGTCACGGAACGTTGTAATGTACTATCATTTAATTCATAACGAGCTCAGTAAAAGCTTTGAAGCGAACACTCGTAACCCACTGACTGTCCTAGTTTCGTATGAATACATGCCACCTTACAACGAGTCTTACATGTCTAGAATCTGAAGTCACGAGCTTTGGATATAGGATCGACGTTCATAGATCTACTATTGGCTTAATTGCTTGCTTTATGCACAACCTTGTAATGATCCATGAGTTTAGCAAGCCATGGCTTCGCCGAGCGCATATACGAGTCTACGAATTTATTGTACACGACATTCGAGAGATTTGCAAAGCTCGTATTGCCCACGTGGATGGCTCGCCTTGTTGCGGCCGACTGTACAAATTGCACGAAGTAGTCTAAGCTTTCTGGATCCTGGGCCCAGAGAATGTTGTAGGGGCTCAGCGAAGTGAAGTTGTTGTACTTGTCGAAGAGTTCATTGAATCTGTCGTGCGCGGCCGTGTAGTTTTCTTGGGCCAAGCTTTCCTCGATTTTTTGCTGCGCGTTCCGGAGCTCAGTTGCCTGGAGCTGGTCCACTAGTCCGGTCTGCAGCAGGAAGTCGGCGTAGTTGAGCATTGTCGGTGGATCGCACAAACCGTTGCCAATCGCCAGACCAGTCAGTCTGGCGATGCCCAGCTCTTCGTTGCGCTTCTGGTGCAGGGCGTAGCCGAGTGCCGGTACATATTTACCTGGTTTCATCCATCGAACAACACAGTTTTGTTCACAAAGACGTAAGTTCAGTTCAGTTTATTATCATCTTCAAATACACGCTCTTTACAGAACATCCGTGTTTCATACATCGTTTTACTTGTCATTCCAGTTATCTATAGTGTTATTAGTACTTATTGGTACTCATAACACTATAGATAACTGGAATGACAAGTAAAACGATGTATGAAACACGGATGTTCTGTAAAGAGCGTGTATTTGAAGATGATAATAAACTGAACTTACGTCTTATTGGTACTTATTGGTACTTATTAGTACTTATTGGTACTCAGTAATAATAATAATAATAATAATAATCTTTTTTTTACATACAAGGGTTTATTTTATCAATATGTACATGTATCACAATTACTTACATATCACTTAAATAACATCTACAATATTGCATATAGTATTCTTATTGCTTGAGTGTCGGTGACCACTCAGCATCATCTTGGCGTTGCCTCTCTGTAATTCTAATGACACTCTCTGTCGGAGGAACGCGGTCGATCTTGGCTCCGCTGTGGCCTCAAATAGCTTCTTTCCAAGCTCTTTTGCCAGTTTGAGTGCATCCTTACCCCAAACGCCAGATGACTCGAGGCCGAACGACATTACCACGTGGTCTTCAAGAAGATGCGCGTATAGGCGCCGTTTATGCATCTCCCGTTGGTGGATAATTTGGCCGACGCCCGCGTTGGCTAGTGCACGGTAGCCGAGGGCGTACGTATCTGAAACAGTCACGTCCCACGCCAGCGGCCGATTATGGTCCCAGTCTCGGCTGGTAAGGCCATCCGGTCGACGCTTGTTGTCCCTTTGCAGTCCACCAGGCTCAAGCGTGACGCGGTAGCCGGCTTCCCTGAAAGCGCGCCCGAGGATGTCATTGATGGCATCGTGGCGGCCCTGCGTGAGCCCGGCCAGCTTAGTGCAACTAAGCCAGTGCAAGCCGCGTTCATTCACCGTTCCACCACACGGACATTCCTCCCTCTCAAACATGGCAATGCCAAGTCTGAGGCCACTGGCGGCACGGAACTGGTCATCAGTCAGCTTACTGCCGACTAGCTCGGACGGAAACACGTCGAGCCACGCTCCAGCGGCGTCGGATGAAACCGCTTTTAGTCTAATACCGTCTACATCTAACTCGGAGGCCGACAAAAGAGTTAAGTAGGTAACCTGAATGGCGATTTGGTCCTACCCCTTCTGCCTAGTGACCTGTTCCTCAGATGGACGACCAGACTGACGCGCATCCCAGATCCGAGCGGCGTCTTGTTGGTGGCTGATGAGTCCGCCGGCAGTAGCGGCCACTGCAGAGGCGCAGCTGTGCGACGAAGCAAGGAAAGCGGGTAAGGCAAGGTCCGTGGCCGAACGAATGCCCATTCCACCCCGCCGGACCGGTAAGCTTGCCTGCGTCCATGCCTTATCATCAAGCGTTAGGTCAAGGATGTTTTCCAAGGCTCTCCTCACCTGGTCGTTGAGGTTCAGAGTTTCTGGCGGTAGAAGGAAGACAGGTGAGGTCCGTAGTACATACAGGACCTTTTGCACTCCCATTGCGTGCCGGAGCAGGAAGTAGGCCCAGCCTCTGGTAAAGCCGGGAAAGTTGTTCTCCCTTCTCGGCTAGTACCGGACCAATCATGTCGGGAAACACCGCCGTACCCAGCAGGTCCAAATCACATCGATCCTTTACACGCATTTAGATGGGTTAAGCTGCAGCCCGCTCCATTTCTCGAACGCTCAGAGATCCTTGATGTCTCTGAGTAACACCGAAGGATCGTTGTCCAGAAGGGTCCCATCGTCGAGGTAAAACAACGGGACCTTGGATGTCACCTGCTTGACGTACTGATGCAGAAGCAGGCTAAATGCAAGAGGAGCCACTACGTCTCCCTGCTGACAACCGGCTGATGACCTAATTTCAACCTCACCAAACATTAGGGGAGTCGGTTTGCTATATGCCTGGTGCATCATTGGGTAGAGGGCCGGGTCGTGCTTGGAAACCTCTGTCAAGAGGTGTCCTCGTTTGTTTAAATTAAACGAATTTTTAAAATCTTGTTTTAGGAGGCAGCATTTTTCGTTGTGTTCGAGAAAGGTGCGAGCTGTGTGAGCAATTATTTCTGCACCATTTTGAGTGGCGTACCCCATCTGCCGTGGCTGCAGGTAGCTTTTTACATTGACCTGGGGAAGCAGGGTCTTTGTGGCCAATCTTCGCAGAGTGCAGCCGACGGCTATGAGTCGGTCTCCTCCGATTTTCTTTTTCAGAGCGATAAGCCACCCTCCATATATCGCGTTTCTCACAGCCTTCGGAACTTGCCCGTTACGTATGATGTCGCATACTTTGGCGAGTGTTTCCAGTACATCGTTGTGTTCTCCGTTGGCAGGGAGAAGGCATTTTAGATGGTCAGGCGTGAGGTCGTCGAGGCCTCCCGCCGCACCGGATGGAAAGGAGCGAAGTGCCTTGGCAACATCCTCGCCTGAGCACGACCCGACCGCTGGCAAACCGAAAGGGGACGGTGGCACCACGTCCCCTGCAGGAGCAGGAGGATGTTTTGCCACCATCTCATTAATCGACTCCTCCGTTGCGGCCGCAATCGTGTCATCGGAGGACAAGATCCTAATGGCGCTCCGCACATTAAAATCCATGGAAAGCTTGTGAGCAGCGATCTGAGCGCGAGCTTTATCCGTCAATATACGTTTGCCTCGACCCTCAGCTTCCACGCAAGTGAGAGCGGCACCCCCGAAGAGGGCCACCTTT
Organism: Dermanyssus gallinae; assembly: GCA_003439945.1. Taxonomy (NCBI): domain Eukaryota; kingdom Metazoa; phylum Arthropoda; class Arachnida; order Mesostigmata; family Dermanyssidae; genus Dermanyssus; species Dermanyssus gallinae. Next base: position 87,948 of record QVRM01002433.1, read on the forward strand.
TCTTTGACTACGCTGGCCAAGCTATGGCCACTCTGGGTTTCTTTTTCGACGTGGAGGACTTTTGGGGCGAGGGTGAGCAGCGCGGTCCAGCTCGCTTCGTCATTCTTTTTCACGACGTTTTTAAGCAGACGGTGTAAAAGTCCGCGCAAGGGTATTCTCGCTCCTTTTGGGATTCTGCGCAGCACCTTGCGTGTCATCTTGACGTTGGCGAGTAGCTTGTGAAGAGAAAGGGGAGAAGAGGGCGGCAGGTGATCATCAGGTGTCGGGCCTCCGTTCACTGGAGACTGGCTGGCGGGGTGAGGAGAGGGTTCTACTAATGAAGCGTGCGGAGAAGGCAGCGGCGGTGAGACGCTGCTAAGAGTGGCAGCGGCCTGTTGAAGCACTGCTGGCCCACTAGACTCGGCTATCTTTTTCTTAAGAGTTCTTCCTGCGTGAATCTGCACACCCCTCTTTGTAGGAAAGCACATCGAACACCACGGGCATTGAAACTCATTAGCCATTGCTGTTGCTTCTCCTTTGAAACAGAGCAGTTGCTGACTTAGCTGTGGCTGTCCACCTCTCATGCCTTGCGGTTACAAGTGAAAATCCCGTTTTTATTGTCGGCGCGGTGAGTTTTTGAATGTTCCAAAATGTTGGTTGGGCAGCAGTTAGAATTCGAATTTGAATGGCAGCGGCGTGCCGCTCGGAGTCTCCGGGACGTTATGCTGGTAGTTTCGTTTTGCTTCATCGTGTCATAGTTAGAACTTTTCAGCGTCTTAGCCGCTGGCTTCTCCGTCGAACAGCCACACACAGTACACCAAAATGATCACCGAGTTACACTCATCACTCTGGTATGTCACTTGCTGGGTTTATCGACCCTGCACACACACGGATAGGTGTGTTTCCTCGGAGCTCCATACGCACACGTCCGCACTTCTTGGCGCCAAGTGTATAATAATAATAATGATGATGATGATGACCTGCATATCGTTGAAATGTCTTATCGATCGAGGCATTGTTCCTTGAATAACCTAAGTGATGTACATTCCCGTAATTCATTATCAAGTTCCAAATTTTGGCCATGCCCATATCAGGCGATTTAAGTCTATAGTTACGATATGTATTGGGTATTCTCAGGGGTGGGCTGTTGCGATTCCTGTTGGTGTTGAATGTAAAATGAAACCATAAATCTGGAGGAAACATACTACAGAAGTTTTTATACGCAAGAATCCCTAATTCGAATTTGGAAAGTGATGGTATTTTAAGTAGTTTATGAATAGCATAAATATGAGAAACGCTTTCATCCCTTCTGTAGCCAAAAATGGCCCTTAAGGCATTATTCTCTGCAACCTGTAATTCATGTGTAAGTGTTGAAAGCGTTGACCCGAACAGTGGTAAGCAATATGTTATGTAACAGAGGAATAACGATTTATATATAATCAACATTAAATCGAAGGATACGCCAATATTGCTAAGTTTGCCTAATTGGGGCACAATCTGTTCAAGTTTGGTAACTAAGGTATTTATGTGATTTCGATACGTCAGTGATGGGTCAAGGGTTACACCTAAGTAATTATATTCAAATGCTTGTTGAATATTAGTAATATCGAGTTTAATTGCTATTTGTCGGCTTATTGATGGAGTGATTGCCATGGAGCGAAAATTAACATTTTTGTATTTTTAATATTTAAACACAGTCTGTGTTTTGAGTACCAATTTGAGATAAGTGTAAGTTGGCCGTTTATGTACTCAACATCGCTAGTCTGATTTTGTAAGGAAAATCGGCAAAAAAATGTAATGTCATCGGCAAAAGCGATAGCTTTAAGTTCACTAGCTTTTAGAAGAAAGTTAATAAATAGTTGGAATACTGCCGGTGAGAGACTGGTCTCTTGTGGTGTACCGAGTGTAGGAAGCATGGAGGTGATAAATTGTCGACGTTTCTGGTGATATGTACCCTGTCGCTTAAGTTAAAAAATACAATTGGACCTTCAGCAAAATTAAGTTATGTGAGTAAATTAAATAGGATATTTTTATCGACTGAGTCAAATGCTTTTTCCATATCGAAAAAGATACCAGCAATTAATTGATTCGACTCCCAGGTTTTAGTTATACATTCCTAAAGATGTGAAAGAGCTAAATTGGTATTACATTTACCACGAAAGCCAAACTGCATCGGACTACTAAAGCGTGTGTTGGCAAGATATAGACGAATCTGATCATTGATAATTGACTTAAACAATTTCGCTAGAAATGGAACGCAACATATAGGTCGATAGTTAGTTGCTTCATTTTTATCTCCCTATTTAAATATTAGTGTAATTATTGCATATTTCAATTCTGCTGGTTATACCCCTTGTGTAACCCATGTTTGCTTTAAGTTTACTTGATTTTATTATAAGTGCCTCGGGGGTAATTTCATTAAATGTAAATCTTTCGGCGGGAATATCTTCGTCATGTGGATTTAATTGATACATTTTATAATTGTGTTCAGTTATCTTTGCCCCATAATGATTGTAAACTGTTTTCGAACCTATTGTTGCAAAGTTTATGTTGAGTACTTCGGCTATCTCAGCATGGTCAGTTGTAAATGTGTCGTTGTGGTTAATCGTTTTAATTATAGTTTCTTTCTGTATATTTCTATCACAACGCGTGTTAATAATTATCCATCTCTCTCGGAGTTTAGAGGTGTTAAATTTGTCCGCATAGAATTTTCTTTGTTTTCGAGCGCACGTTTTCTTATTTAATTTTTGAAAGCTCTTTTAGCCTCAACTTATCATATTTTCTATTATACTTTTTAACCTTATTAGCTAGTCTGTCCTTCGCCAATCTCATCTGTATGAGTTCCTGATCAAACCACTGGTCAGAAATTCGTGCGTTATTTGGCTTCGTTTGTATAGACTGAATAGGAAAATTTTCCTCGTACAGATTATTTAGTTTGCAATTAAAGTAGAAAACTTTGTCTGTGCAGAGTCACTGGTGATTATGTCAAGTTTCTGCGTGGTTCATATTTTTGTTTGCATTCTCGCACATGGTGTACCTTCTAGCCCAGTAAATGCCGCACAAACTGGTCGATGATCGGGTGTGAGAATATCGACTGTTCCATATAATTTGTTCAATATGTGTTCGTCATTGCGGATTAAAATGTTGTCCAGAAAGCTGCCCTTAAGCAATGCTGAATGCGTGACATGCGTCAATCGCAAACGATGCATTCATTTGATATACGGCGGTTGTCGAATAATGATCTATCTATCGCTACTCGATTGCATGTCGTACAATGCTAATCTACACTAAGTATAAAAAGCAAATAAGAGAGAAGGGGAAAAGAGAGAGAGAGCGCGCGCACTTAGTTAATGCGCACAAGGGGAGACTACGAAACTGAATACATTTGCAAAACTGCCATAGCATGACAATGCTATAGCGGCCAACCCGCCGGGTACAAGTAGGAACAGAGTCGCAAGAAAGCAAGGTTGTCCAAAAAGAAAAAAACATTTGTATGGCAAAGTAGAAGCATTCATCATCTCCAGTGACGGCCAAATGCACACTTTTTTTTAACAAGATCATTTGTTCGTTATATAAACATTTACAAGGGTATCTTATTTTTCACACATTTACAAATATTGCAAAAAATGGATAGTAATTTAAACGTACTACTATTGCGTTCTACTCTCTGACAGATCAAACGCCAAATGCTTGGCTGCCCTTGCTGCTTCGGTGCATACGGATCTTTAGTGTGACCGTGTTAGATGCGCTGGTCCTTCTCGCCCGTCTACGGCAGATAAGTTCTAGTATATCTGACCAAATCCCATGGATGTTCTTAAATAATAATACTATCAGGGTGTAGTAGCGAGTGGTATTTCCTATATTGAATATATTGTGTTGTCTTCTTTGTCGACTGGCCGATTCCCGAAATATACGAAGATAGTCCATCTGTGCCACACTTAGTCATTCTGCCCAACCCCTACTGCAGGCAGTCCAAAATTCTGATCTATACGTAAAAAATTCACCCAAAAAATTCGCCCCCCGCCACGTATACAAACTGCGGACGCCCGAGAAAGTACGCCGAATAGCAGTTTAATGACGTGCTTATTAAGGCTCCGGTGCTTTAATTTGAGTAGAAGCATATTTGAACGAACGCTGTCAGAGGCGCGTCTGAGATCTGCAAAAAAGAGTGCACACAACAGTTCCCTATCTAAACTCGAAACGTGTGCATTTGACTAGTTGCACAACGGTATAATCTGTAACTCCGATTTTGTGAAATTCAAATCGGTTGCCCGAGTGCATGTTGTCGCTTTCAAGATGTCTCGTCATCTGATTAACAAGTGTTTTTCATTTATCTTGTTTAAAATAGGCCGAACACACACTAGGCGGTAGTTTGACGGGTCGCTTATACTAGACCACCTTTGTGGTTCGTTATCACTCCGGCGATCTTAAGGCGGCTAGAGTATTCTGCCGTCTCTATTAAGGCATCTATGATGTATGTCAGGAAGCCGGCTATACGAGATCTAACGTAGTGGATAATGTACGATTGGTAATAATAATCCCGGTATTGGAGATCCGGCCCCAATACCAACAACTAAAGTCAACACTTGGAATTTGATCACTCTTTCAAATTGAATGTCGTCGTGGATTGTTTCGATAGATTTTGCTTAATAATACGCTAATTTCTGGGATCTTCTGGCAGGGATACGGCAACGCCACTAGTGAAAGAATGATTGAATCCCTTTGAAACTTTCGCGGGCTCCGTGAGAACCTTGCCTTCAATTACAAGTTACTTAGGTACCAGGGGCATTTTGTCGCAGCTTTCCAGACCGGTCGGCCTTGCACAGGGTCTGCACAAATCGCACACACACATCTAAATGAGGAGTATATGCTATAGCTCTGGCAGTGTTTATCTCCCCGAGTTATCTCCAATGTGTCGGCAGCCGGTAACAGTTACGAAATGACGGTTGTGTGTGAGCTGGGCCTAAGCTACTCACCAGCGTATGACTCTCCCGTGATGTAGAAGTCGTTTTTCGAGTATTCGTTGAAAAGTGCGAAGAACTGCCGAAGAGCCTCTACAAGGTCTCGTGCGGCCTCGGCCTCGCCGCTTACATAGCCAGTCTCGCTCGTCGTGAAAGAAAAACCAACTCCTACGGGGTTGTCAATGTAAAGCATGTTGAATAGCTGAGTCCATGACGTGTTACGAAGATGTGCGACTCGGTCAGCGGTAATTTGATACGGCCCATGTTCGCTGAACAGGCCGAAAAGTGAGCTTGATCCGGGTCCACCTTGGAGCCATAGCATTGTCGGAGCGGTGCTTGGGTTACTCTGCAATGCACCGCCGCACACATAACTCTGTACGTTTATTCGGTCGCAAATACCGCACGGAATGCGTTTGTGCCCGGTTTTCCACTCTAGTTACACACGTGCAAATTCCTTAGTTCATGCAGAGTTCTTAAAGGTCGCAATAAAACACGGTTGTATTCGTCTGCTTATTCAATGTATCCGCTATTTGCTTCAATAACCGCTATATATATATATATATAGCGATTAATAAAGCAAATAGCGGATACTTTGAATAAACAGAGGCGCGAAGGGTAAACACGGCAAGTCCAAACCTATCATTTTAAATGCTCTATTATTAAAAAATACGATTTTACTATAGACCACAGTTTATATGAATTTAACTGTGCACCCTATACGAGGTGTGTTCAAAAAGTATCGCGACTTGAATTTTCGCGGGTTACGTATATTCGAATTTCGATTTCTTGTGGCGTTATGTTGGTACTCATGTCTCTCACTTATGCCGAGAAGCTCGGCCATTTTGAATGTTCGCTTAATTGTTGACAGCTGCTTTGCTTGCACGTGTTATGGATCGTCTTCGATTTTTACCTATTCAAAAAAATGGATCAAAGAACCTGTATCAAATTTTGTGTGAAAAACGAAATTAAGTGCGCGGATGCATTCCGAATGTTGACTGTGGCATACGGAGAAGCTACCTTGGACCGAAGCAACGTTTATCGGTGGTACAAAATGTTCTCAGAAGGCCGAGAAGATGTGAACGACGAAGAGCGTGCCGGACGCCCGAGCACTTCAACAACAGACGAAAAAAATAATGAAGTGGAGAAAATGGTATTGGCCAATCGTCGAATCACCGTTAGAGAGGTTGCTGAGGACCTAAACATATCGATTGGCTCGTGCCATTCGATTTTTATCAATGATTTGGGCATGAGACGGGTCGCCGCGAAATTCGTACCAAAATTGCTCAATTGCGACCAAAAACAGCATCGCATGAACATTGCTAATGAGATGTTGGACTCTGTCCGCGACGACCCAAATTTGCTCCAGAGGGTCATAACTGGTGACGAATCGTGGGTTTATGGTTATGACGTGGAAACCAAAGCTCAATCATCTCAATGGAAGCTGCCGCACGAACCAAGACCGAAAAAAGCGCGCCAAGTTCGGTCAAATGTGAAAGTTTTGCTGACAGTTTTCTTCGATTGCAGGGGCGTGGTGCATCATGAGTTCTTCTCACAGGGTAGAACGGTCAATAAGGAATATTACCTGCAAGTTATGCGCAATTTGCGCAAAGCAATCCGCCAGAAACGCCCGGATTTGTGGAAGAACAAAAATTGGCTTTTGCACCACGATAACGCCCCTGCTCACACATTGTTGCTTGTGCGCGAGTTTTTTGCCAAAAACAACACACTAATGATGCCGCAGCCACCGTATTCCACAGATCTGGCCCCCTGTGACTTTTTCTTGTTCCCTAAACTGAAGAGGCCCATGAAAGGACGACGTTACGCTACGCTTGACGAGATAAAGACGGCATCGAAGGAGGAGCTGAACAAGATTAAAAAAATGGTTTTTTGGAGTGCTTCGAAGATTGGAAAAACCGTTGGCACAAGTGTATAATATATCATGGGGATTACTTTGAAGGGGACAAAATAGATATTCATGAATAAATGAATAATTTTTGAAAAAACACAAAAGTCGCGATACTTTTTGAACACACCTCGTATATGTATATATAGATATATATAAATATATATATAATATCATATGTATATATTAAAATTTACCCAACCTGGGTGTTAATAAAACATAATAATAAAAATATATATATATATACATAAACATATATTGCTTCAGAACAAATGCGCTAATTTTTGGGTCTGGTACAACTCGGCGAGAAGAATCATTTTCTCCAATAGAACGAAGGGCAGAATTGACGTCTTTCAGAGTGAGAGTAAAATCGCCAAACAATGTTTGTATATTATACTGCGGTTGCAAGAGGCCCAGTCATCATATCCAGAAAGTATCTTACCTGCGTGTTTGGAACAACATTTTGCATCTGCGTTAGCTCAAAATTGTAATATTAATATGCTTTATTCAAGAAAATGTTTAGTCTGTATGTATACATGTTGTATTTAAGATAATTCTCAAGAAATGAAACTCTGCAGTATATATGTATGTTAAATTACTAAATTTGGTTTACTCTACTCATATACGATACCACGTCCAAATTAATGCACACATAAAAGCGATCATTTTGGCACTAACTAAAGTTTTGGCACTAACTAAAGTTTTGGCACTAAGTAAAGGCGCGGACACCCAGGCCACCCGCAAGCATTAAAGCTCGCTACAGGATATCCGGTGAGAAATCCTTTAGAGCAGAAATCAGCAATGCAATTGCCGACGTTGGGCTACCCCAAACCCCAGAGGAGCTGCAAGAGCTTCTAATAACGGCATGTGCTCGAGCTGCAAAGCCCATACATCCAAAGCGGGCGAACTTACAGCCAAACTACTGGTGGAACACGACCATTGCGCAAAAGAGGACTGACTGCAACAGAGCAAGGCGTAAACTAAAAAAGCCACACAAGACCTTAGAGGATGAAGCTCAAGCTTTGGTTAACTATCGAAAATGAAGAGCCACATTGAAGCAAGCAATTATTGATAGCAAGACAAATAGATGGCGCAACCTTCTCAAGGAAATCGATGGCGATCCTTGGGGGAAGCCCTACAAGATAATAAAAGGGGGTAACGCACGAAAGCCCAGGGCTGTGCTCGCAAAGGAGCAAATCAGCCAGGCTTTGAACAAACTCTTCCCAAAACACGCTCGCTTTGACAGGGAGCAATATAACACGCCAGAGGCACCCACAGGAGAAGGGGATGAGCCCCCAGCGATAACGGTAGCATAGGTACTCAAGGCTGCGGCGAGAGTTACGCCGGGAAAGGCCCCAGGACCAGACGGTATCCCGTCCCTGGCAGTCAAAGTACTATTTAAAGAGACTCCGGATCTGGTTGCACAGGTGTTCACTGCAGCAACCAGAAAGGGAACAATACCTGCAAACTGGAAACAAGCTGAGGTTGTCCTTATCCCCAAAGACAACGGAGGATTTAGGCCTATCTGCCTACTGAATACCCTGGCGAAAGGGTACGAGGCAATCATTGAAGAAAGGCTCAGAACCTTTGTAGAGGAAAACGGACTTCTTTCGGACTCATAATATGGATTCAGGAAAAAGCGGTTAGTTCTCACTGCTGTCTGTCGGGTTACGGACAAGGCTGACCTTTTACATAGTTCAACCATATGCACCAGAAAACTGTTTCTGGCAATACTTCTAGATGTCAGGAACGCCTTTAATAACCTTCCATGGAGGACAATACTGGACACGCTAGTAAGGAAAAAAGTCCCACATTATCTTGTCAATGTCATCTCAGGATACCTGGAGGACCGAACTGTTTTCAACAGTGAAGTGGAATTATCAATGGCAGCAGGAGTTCCACAGGGCTCGATCCTGGGTCCTCTACTCTGGAACCTAGCGTACGATGGCGTACTCTGCCAGGATAACCTTCCACAAGGAGTAGAGATGATTGCGTACGCGGATGATCTGGCTATCACAGTTCAGGCAAAGACTGCAGAAAAATTGGAGCTTAATGCTAATAAAACACTAGAGTCTACGAGGAGATGGGTGGACGAAGCCGGCTTAGCAATCGCTCCGGAGAAAAGCGAGGCTATACTGCTAACGGGACGGAAGAAGGTGAGTCCCATCAGACTATACCTGGCAGGACAGCAAATAAAGCAGGTCAAGGAGGCGCGGTACTTGGGGATTCGCTTGGACAAAAGCCTGACGAGCCTCGGCCACCTGAAGATAACCTCGGCAAATGCGGCCAAGGCGGCTAATGCAATTGCAAGAATTCTACCAAACATTCACGGACCAAGAGAATGCAGACGTAGATTGCTGATGTCAGTGGCCGAATCTACAGCGCTATTCGGGTCTCCAGTCTGGCTCAAGGCTTCTTTAGAAACAAAGAAAGCGAGAGGGATCCTTGGAAGCACTCAGAGAAAGGCGGCTCTCAGGATTATCCAGGCGTATCGCACTGTTAGCACAAACTCTGCTCTCGTGCTGGCCGGAGCTCTTCCCTGGGATCTAAAGGTGAAGGAAAGGCGAAAACTCTGGGAAAACAGCTCGAGCAGCAGTAAGGAAGTAGAGAGAGAGAAGTCAATGGAAGCATGACAAGTCAAATGGGACTCCATTCCTTCAGGAGCACCGGGGCACACCCTTCAATCCCTCATCCCAAACATCAAACAATGGATTGAGCGACCGGGGGGAGAACTAAACCATTATCTCACGCAGATCCTCACGGGACATGGGGACTTTCAGACATACCTCTTTCGAATTGGAAAAGCTCCCTCATCGAGCTGCGTTTATTGCCAAGAGGGAACGGAGGATGACTCGACCCACACTCTTCTAAAGTGCCAGGCACTAGAACAGGCTAGAGCCACAGCAATTGCAAAACTCAGGAACAAATGGACCAATGAGGGAGACGGAAGAGGAGCAAATATTCCAGATTCCCCCAGAGGAACCCTTAAGGATTTCGTAGACTACATATGCGGTACGACTTCTGGGTGGAAGCTAGGAGCAGCTATGGCTACGGAGGTAATGAAACAGAAAGGAACCCTGGGAAAGCTCAGGAGAGCAAGATTTCCGTCTACTGCACTAGAAAATAACGTTAGTCCGAATGATGCAGCTTTGCAGGTGTTAGTACAAGACACGTCGGACGTTGGGGAAACCCGTGAGTGACCCCGGCCAAATGATCCGAGTGGCACTCGCCACTTCTCCTGATGGCCCATAGTACTGTTCTATGGAGATCTGGGTCATCAGAGAGTGAAGCTTAAGGGTGGAGGTGCGTTTAGTGGGTATCGGTCTCAGCGGGCTAACACCCATCCGCTGGGGTCGAGTCCCACGCCGCTCGAATGGAAAGTGGGATCTTCTCATTTTCTACTCGTAGCAATAGTACGTAAAAGTATTTAACCCTCCTCCATAAAAAAAAATTGGCACTAACTGCATAGTGCCACAAGCTGTGGTTGAGAAGTAACACAGGTTTTGTGACATACGCATCAAAGTCATCAGACATGGGCGATAGCCTTTTCTGCAAAATGTCCTTAATTTTTACAAATATGGAAATTGTGTTATTATAGAATTTTAAAGCTTAATAAGAAATTACTGAATTTAAATACATTTGCCGTCCGGACAAGACGGTCCGATTAAATGAATGCATGCGCATACGCTAACATTTCTCTTTGTTTTATTAACTAAATCGTTTGCGTGACTTCTAGCAGTTCACCAACTTGTTATTTAATTATCGAAATTGCTCGAACACGCCTCCACCTCCTCCTGCCATTATACACGTTCAGTAGCGGTTGCAAAGGGTTTGCTAAACGCGTTTAAAATTCCAGGCAGTAGAGACTTCAGAAGCTACGTTAACTCTGTCGATTGGCTCCTCAGGCGAGACAACAAAGATCGCGTCAACGCGACAGTGCAGATGACCCCCCAAAAAAGTTAAGGCTTAAAAAATTGAGAGATCGCACCAGCCAAGCGATGGGCCCGCCCCGGCCAATCCACCGATTCAAGAAGGTCGCACCGACACTTGCGGTGACTGTGTATCCTAATGCCTGCCGGAAGGACGCTAGACTAGTTCTCTAAGGATAATCTCGTCCGGATCTGGCGTTCTCACTGTCTACGGTCGTTTGGTGTCGTAGCGACGACCGTGAACGAATCCAGTATCACATAGTTAACGATGTAATCTCGTCAACGTATCATGATGATGTAGGCGCCTATTTGGAAACAGCTTTGCATACAATTGGCGCGCGGTTCTCGCGTCACTGTCTGATTCGTCATACATGATATGCATGTCAGCTCTCGGCTTCTCGGCATTTGTGAACTGATCCATCACGATAGATTATAGTAAAGGCTGCACTTTGTAACCGAACACACGTATCGGACACAGAACTCGGTCTGATCTCTTAAAACGCATACTGCGCACAAAATGAGCGTGATAGTGTCGCACTTGATACGTGATAGCCAGGGTAATATTGCTGAGCTTACAAGCACTGCCACAACTACAATGAGGAACTGCATTTGTGAGTTACACACCACACATTCGATTTCTTCCCACACTCAACAGAGCAACGCTCGCTCAGTATCGGGACTGGTCTCGTCGGCGAGTAGACGCAAAAAGTAAGTACACAAGTGATTGATTTGATACGGCAAGTCGAAGTGCTGGCGTATGTGCATGTAGTTGTTTGCCTTGATGTGAATGTCAAACAACTTGTATTGCTTAGGCTTGAAACCTCAAAATCGTAAAACCTCAAAATGTTCTTCTAAACACGTAGGCTATAATGCTTTCTCGATGAGGTGACTGGGGCGCTCGCAATGACAGATTTGGTGAAAATATATCGGGGTAAGAGCTCGAAACAACCATTTTGGTGACTTCGCTTTCACTCCAAAGGAAGACATTTTCGCTCCTTCATTTCGTTCATTGGAAAAAAAAACGTTCTTGCTAAGTTATACCAGTACACCCCTATAAATATATAAAATTACAGCATCATTCAAAACGAACTGCTCTACTTACGGCTGCCGGAAAGAACCAGAAGAACAAGTTGGAGCCTGTGGTTTCGTTCACAGTCAGATAACCCGAATAGCTAGGTACATATGCATCGTTCAGGCGGCCCACGCGGGCCATTTTCTTTGCTTGCTGTAGCTGGTTCTTCTTAATTAAGGGCGTGAGTAATAGCGGCTTCCCGACATTTTCTTCCGTGACTGACGGTATGCACGACAGAGCGCTTGCACACAAGCTGACGAGCCCGGCTACACGGATTAGCATTGTGTCTATTCTGTGCACAACCCGGAGCTTGCACGGTTGCCTACGGTCGCCGTCAGGTAAGGCAACTCCAATGGACGAATCTATTCGAAATGCTACAGCCTAATAGTGGGCAAAGCCAATTGTCGCGCAACTATGTTGAGCACATGCTCCCTCCACTATCCTTCCCTTCTCTGCATCGGTAGGAAGGTAATCATGAGCTGGTTAGGGACCTGTTGTAAAACTACGCATAAAGATGTTACCATTTTAAAGCTAGTACAGAACGTTTCCAATAATTAGACAGCAAATTCCACCACACAGCACAGAGCGCGAACAGCTAAACGTGAACGTGGCTAGGCCTACCACCTGCGTCGAATATGTGCTACATGTGTCGAGTTAAGGTTGTTCGTTTTGTGCCACAAGTGCAACATTTGCATACGAGCGTACTCTGTGGGTACTTTAAAATGACCATTGAGCCACTACTCAGGTCAGGAGGGTCATGGTATATTGGAACGGAGAATACATGCACGTTGGTCTGACAACCGACCGTCGGTTACATAGCCCTCTGTACAGACATCAAGGTGCCAACTTACTACTGTTGTTGTTGTCGTTGTTGCTGTTGTTGCTGTTGTTGTTGTCCTTAATGTCGTTGGTGTCTTTGTTGTCGTTGTCGTTGTTGTTGTTGTTGTTGTCGTTGTCGTCGTTGTCGTTGTTGTTGTCGTTATTGTCGTTGTTGTCGTTATTGTCGTTGTTGTTGTCGTTGTTGTCGTTGTCGTCGTTGTTATTGTTGTTGTTGTCGTCGTTGTCGCCGTTGTTGTTGTTGTTGCCGATCTCGTTGATTGCTTTCCGGATGTCTTCCACAAGCTCACAAGGTACGCAACCGGCGCAATATATTTTCTGACTTCCGCTGCCACTGTGCAAACAGCTGTCATTGCCTCTATTGACTGGTTTGGTCACATTCCATAGGCTCTTTTTGACTAGTTAGGCCAAATTACGACGTTTTTGCCTTGTTTTTTTTCGGCTTGTTACGCATTGGCAGCACCGTATTTCATACGGTAACAGTAATATTAGTGAATGTTTTTATTCGAGTTTTGAGCTTGGCAACTTTTCTCTAACTTTTTCTCCGGCAAGGGCCACGACGGAGAATACTGTAGTTACCATTAAGGCGCGGACTTCAGCCGGGGCCGAAGCTGCACCTGCGTCTACGTCAGAGAGAGCTAGTGCAGCGAATTCGAGTTTAACTCAAGAATAAGGAGCCGATCTTAATGCTGAATGAAGTGCCAACCCTCGCCGCCGCCTTGCTGTGGCTGCCGAGCGACGAGGAAGGACCGAGAAAGATTGCCATAATTTATCACTATTCAGTTACACATGTACAATATACTTATCGAAATATATTCATATTTAGATATTTCATACTACTATAGATATCAACAATATTATTAGCTGTACGCTTCTGGTTGAAGGAGTGCGCCTTGCCCGTGGCGCCCCCTACAGCCGAGGTGAGAATCAAGAGGCAAACGTTTCGTGCGACGTCGCTCTCCGCGGGGGCGCCGTCGGTGACATCACAGTGTAGAACTGGGGACAAGCCTTACAATAAAAGCTTTAGGTTATGACAGAATCTCGTGTATAGCATGAATGGGGGGACGGATCCTTGGGAGCTCCTGAAGAGACGGAAGCAGCTGGCAAAACCGTGCGACCCACTTAAGTTCTGTAGGATTAGTCTTTTAAATATGTCCGACATCAGTTGCTTATGCGTGGATCAATGAAAAACGCTGGTCATCTTTAAAACCAACAGATCGTAACCAGTTTTCTTAAAAGCACGTAAAAAGTCTAAATAAACGCAGTTGACCAGTTTTGCCAGTGCCCAATAACCCTATGTTGGTCTGAGTCTACACCCAAAAAAGATCGGTAAAGTAGCATTGCTTTCATTGCCAAGCTAGATATCAATTTCTGCGACTGATTCGTATGATAGGCCTTGAAAGGCATTGCCATGCTGCTAAATGTGTCAAGCTCCCTCGACATAGAGCGTATCCCATTATGTAACGGAATTTAGTGCAAGTTCACGAAACAGCATCCAATGTAACACGAGGAGCAGACTAAGTATATTCCAGTGCGGATTTTAATGCACTATATTTTGTATTGAGACATCTGTGATTCCCGTTTTTTGTCCGATCATGGCTGATTATAATTCACTCCGGCCTTCACCTTATATAAATTGGAAACCATAAACCAGTTTCAAAGTGGCCGGTCCAGGTCTTAAACCCACGACCTCCCGAATATAAGGTAGTGACTTTGCTACTAAGCCACCTTGTTCGGTGACGCCACTAAACATTAAGTGCACTCTTATTCACCATGAAAAATAAAATTATTATATTAATATATCCGTTTGTTCCTTTTGTATATATATATATATATATATATATAGAGAGAGAGAGAGAGAAAACGTTGTGTGCATATCTTGTTCAAACATGTCAGTAGTGCATATGCAGCGCATTAAAAAAATCAGCGACGCACTTTAGTGGCGCACCTTAATTCTGTATATCGTCATTTCACAATTGTCACAAGAATGTGCAACATCTCCCAACAAAGCCAGAGATTCCACAAAAAGGCCAAGGAGAGAGTAAGACCCATAGGACACTAAAACAGAATAGCTTGTAAAGTCCTATAGAGACATATGTGTGCCGCCGTGCTTAAAACATGGTTAAATATTAAATGACTTATCTGTAGACATTCAGCTGTTTAACTTTTAGCTAGCACTTATAGACGTTTATTTGCAATATAATGCATTATGTATATGTTACACGTATTACAATGGATTTAGCTAGCATATAAATATATTTGTTGGCTCACACACGCAATTTCAAGGATCTTTCAGGAAGTGGGCATCACTTTACTTGCCACTTCTAAACAAATTCATGCAAAGTTGAGTTCCCCGTGATCTTAGCCCGAGTCTACATTGTAAAGACTATTTTTGAACAACGGATTTAAAGTCTCAGTTAAAAATGGCAAGATCTACGTGGCTTATACGGTTGACAAACTCTCAAGATCCTCGGTGTTCCTTAGGTACCAAATAAGTACATAGTTTTGGTTTTATCTTTCGGTTGTTACAAGCTTCACTCCGTTTAGGATTAAAGCCCCGCAAATCCTTTATGCTAATAGTTCCAGTTTGGTTACCTCATGGAAAGTGATGAAAGAATTACAAATACATGTATTAGAAAAGGTTGTGTTGCGTCGGATACCGTCTGAGTTTATATATTTATTAAAAAGGCTCCTTGTTAGGGTATGTAATTATAAACATAATATGCATGCCAAACATGATACGAACGGTTTATGAGCATTCTCGCTGGAGCTGAGAAAGCGACACGGATTCAGTACATTCGGTGAGGTGATACGGGAGACCGCCTCACTGACACCATTTGCAGTCCTCTCTGGAGTCATGAAACCCAGCAGACCGGTATAATAGGTGATGAAATCCATAAACACTCTAGAACATGGCGAGATGACAACATCGACGAAGAGATTCCTTCCAGGCCTAGTAAGTTAAAAGTGGTGATAAATAAAATTATCTAGGAATTAGAGAGATTTTTCAGAATACTCGAGTCGGAACGTTTCCAAGGCAGCTCTTTGCGGTAAATTAAAGTCGCCTATGAGTTCATCGATAAATGATAATGCGCCCACGAGCATGTAAACTAAAATGTTGCGCGAATTCGACGGAAGGCCCAGTACTCGCTTTAGGAGAGCCGGCCTTATATATAGATACCGTAGGCAATTACGGATGCTTTTTTAAGCTTGAATAATGGCCGTCCGAACGGACGGCTGTGTTGGGCTTTTCAAACCAGCTGCTGCGATAAGCGCTTGTCTACAACGTCTGGCATAGATAGAACTTCATTAAAAAGCCCCACACTTCAGAGCTACCAGAGTCCAGTTGTCGTGAGAGGGGCTTTCTTTCTGTGTGTCCAGGCGAACACAAAGAACGCAGTGTTAAATCAATGGTCGTAAAGACAAGGTAAGCCGCGACTCCTGTTCTACAAACGACAGCCTCTTCAGCTCGACAGTCGGTCTACTGCCGCGCTTAATGTAGGCATAATAACATTTACTATTAATTTATTATAATACACCTTAATAATATTTAAATACGAACACTTAAATACGTGCACTTGGGTTGCATCAGTAAGCTGATTAACAAAGGCGTTAGTGGTTGCGGAGACAGAAAAGGATGCGACTACTCGATGTGACGTTGAGGATTGCGTCGACCGTCAACGTTGTGAGAGACGACAATCGCCTCGCCCTTTTGAGAAATTCACACTTGACAAAAGCTGTAGTATCCTACATTTTGAGAAGGTACAGCACTGCGCTCCATAGTTTTTGGACGTCCAGCAAATCGCAGAATTTCAAACGGAAATCGGCCGCATGGTTTGATCGGGAATGTTACGAACTTCACCAACATTTGCTAAGTCTGCTATCAGCATCGACAGATAGGTCAACTTGGAACGCTTACTTAGACTTGCGCAAAAACGATCGGTCCCTTACGTCAACAAAATAGGAAGATTTTTTCATAAAACAGGAACAACGGTTAGTGATGGTAGCACAGGAACGACCCTACCTCGCCGCTCAGATAGCGCGAGTGGGCCGCAGTTGCACAATTTCTGGAGATGTGCTTCGTGAACATTTCGAGGACATGTTTGCCTCTACCAATACAGTGCCCCGGGAAATCCCAGTTGCAGCAGAACCTGACGAGGAATTTGAGAAGGCTCTAGTAGCTTCTCTAGAAGCACCCGTCAGCTACAGCGAGGTTCTAGAGGCTATTGGCCAAGCTAAAAGGAATAAAGCTTTCGGTCCCGACCTTGTCCGAAACGAACACCTCAAAGACACCCCTTATATTTAGCATATTCTCCTTGCAATATTCAATAGATGTTTAGATGAGGGCTATGTCCCAGAAGCATGGCGGGAGTGCATCCTTAAGGTCATCCCAAAATAAAAGGGTGATCCTACTGATGTCCGATCTTGGAGGAGCATTGCCAAGAAGAGTTGTATTTATTAGATTTTGGCATCGGTGCTCACAAAACGCCTTTCTATATTCTTTCATCACCGTAACATAATACCACAAGAACAGCATGGATTCCGTCAAGGAAAGTCGGTCATAACAGCATGCACGAAGTTATTATCCGAAGTGAAAAGAAGCCGGGAACTTCATAAATCAAAGGGAAGGTTTCTATATGCCTTATTTGTCGATCTGAAGGCCGATTTTGACACTGCTTCGCGAAATGTTGTACTCCAGAAGCTCGCCAATGCAGGTGTTGGCCCCAAGACACTAAACCTAATCGCCAGCATTCTTCAAGCAAACCCGATAATCCTTGACGATTCGATCTGTGAGCATGAGCCCGTTATCCAGACCACAGGTTATGCTTAAGGTGATAATCTTAGCCCTCTGCTTTTTTCTACCCTTCTCAGCGATCTGCCGCCAATATTTCACAAATAACACGATACGGTCGGCATCATACTATATGCTGACGATATCGTCATGTACAGTCGTGACAAGTTGGAGTTGCAGCGAAGCATACGCACCCTGGAGGGGTACTGCGAAAACAACGGCCTTAAGATTAACGCCGAGGAAACAAAAGCTATCAAATTTAGACCTGGGGGACCGCTTGCTCGGTTCGATCGATTGAAACTCAGTACTGGTGCAGTCGAGTTCGTTAACACCTTCAGTTACCTTGGGGTTAACTTTTCGATGAAGAACATTTGGACAACACATCGCCGAACGAACCAGAAAAAGTCTAGTCGCGATGTCTACAATCAAAAAGCCCCAACAATTATCCCTGACCACACTAAAAGCACTTTTTGACCTGAAAGTTGCTTCGGTGGCGGCCTACGGCATCCAGGTCATATGGGAACACCTCAGCCTATCACAGCTACAAAAACTAAATAAGGTTAAGGCTACGTTTTTCAAGCTAGCCATTGGGTTGCCACGAAATGCGAAAAACCGTCTAGTTTACCTTATGACTTCTACTTAACCACTTATAGAAGATCTAGTAACTAGATTCCGTCTCTCAGAAACCGCTGTTTTTATTCAGTTTAGAGAACACTTTATAAAGAAAAATCGAGCAGTTCCCGAAAGCTTCTTTAATTCGCCAGCAATGGTCACACAGAACTGGCAGAGACCACTACAACCCAACCGACATCTCGTGACCCGCTATTCACTTCACGGGTTTCACCATAAACTCTGCCATCGAAGAGGCTTCCACGACCCTGATGTCGGCTGTTTGTGCCGTCTATGTAACCAGCCGTGCTCTATCTACCATCTCGATACCTGTCAGAGAGCTATTTCTTTTACGCAGTTAGCTCGATGATATTTTATTACTTATCCGTAAACATGTGTTTTATTACAATGATCTATATATATACATACCATACATATGGTGAAATAAATAAATGATCAATGACAGCTGTTTGCACAGTGGCAGCGGTAGTCAGAAAATATATTGCGCTGGTTGTGTACCTTGTGAGCTTGTGGAAGGCATCCGGAAAGCAATCAACGAGATTGGCAGCAACGACAACAACAACAACAGCAACAACAACGACAACGACGAAAGCAACGACAACAACAACAACAACAACGACAGCAACGACAACAACGACAACAACGACAGCAACGACAACAACGACAGCAACGACAACAACGATAGTAACGACAACAACAACAACAACAACAAAAATACCGACAACAACGAAAATACCGACATTAACGACGACAACGACGACGACAACAACAACAACAACAACAACCACGACGACAACAACGACAGCAACGACAACAACGATAACAACGACAACAACGACAACAACAACAACAACAACAACAACAACAACAGTTAGTTGGCACCTTGATGCCTGCACAGAGGGCTGTGTAACCGAGAGACGGTTGTCAGACCAACGTGCATGTATTCTCCGTTCCAATACACCATGAGTCTCCTGACCTGAGTGGTGGCTCAATGGTCATTTGTTAGCTGTTCCCGCTCTGTGCCGTGTGGTGGAATTCCCTGTCTAATTATTGGAAACGTTGTATACAAGCTTTAAAATGGTAGCATCTTTATGCGTAGTTTTTACAACAGGTCCCTAGCCAGCTCATACTGATTACCTTCTTACCGATGCAGGGAAGGGAAGGATAGCGGAGCAAGCATGTGCTCAACATAGTTGCGCGACAATTAGCACCGCCCACCATAAGCTTCTAGCATTTCGAATAGATTTGTCCATTGGAGTTGCCCCTCGCCGTCAGGCGACCGTAGGCAACCGTGCAAGCTCCGGGTTGTGCACAGAATAGATGCAATGCTAATCCGTGTAGCCAAGCTCGTCGGCTTGTGTGCAAGCGCTCTGTCGTGCATACCGTCAGTCACGGAAGAAAATGTCGGGAAGCCGCTACTACTCACGCCCTTAATTAAGAAGAACCAGCTACAGCAAGCAAAGAAAATGGCCCGCGTGGGCCGCCTGAACGATGCATATGTACCTAGCTATTCGGGTTATCTGACTGTGAACGAAACCACAGGCTCCAACTTGTTCTTCTGGTTCTTTCCGGCAGCCGTAAGTAGAGCTGTTCGTTTTGAGTGATGCTGTAATTATATATATATATATATATATATATATATATATATATATATATATATATATATATAGGGGGAGGAATCTAGCATAACTTGGCAAGAAAGTCCTTTTTTACAATGAAAGAAATGATGGAGCGGAAATGTTTTCCTTTGGAGTGAAAACGAAATTACCAAAATGGCTGTATTAAGCTTTTATCGTGATATATTTTCACCAAATCTGCCGTAGCAAATCAGTCACTTGTGTACTTTATTTGTCTACTCGCCGACGAGACCAGTCCCGATACTGAGAGAGCGTTGCTCTGTTGAGTGTGAGAAGAAATCGAACGTGTGATGTGTGACTTACAAATGCAGTTCCTCATTGCAGTTGTGGCAGTGCTTGTAAGCTCAGCAATATGACCTTGGTTTTAGTGTCGTGCGGGGTCTAAGTGCGACACTATCACATTCATTTTGTGCGCAGTATGCGTTTTAAGAGATCAGACCGAGTTCTGTGTCCGATACGTGTGTTCGATTACAAAGTGCAGCCTTTACTATCATCTATCGTGATGGATCAGTTCACAAATGCCGAGAAAGCAGACAGTGACGCGAGGAACGCGCGCCAATTGTATGCGGAGCTGTTTCCAAAGAGGCGCCTACATCATCATGATACGTTGACGAGATTACCTCGTCAACTATGCGACACTGGATTCGTTCACGGTCGTCGCTACGACACCGAACGACCGCAGTAAGACAGTTAGAACGCCAGATCTGGACGAGATTGTCGTTGAAAAACTAGTCTAGCGTCCTTCCTACAGGTATTAGGGTGCACAGTGGCCGCAAGTGTCGGTTCGAGGGTCAACACCGTGCACAGGTAGCTTTGACCGACAAAGAGCTGCTTGTGTACTGACTTCAGAGAGTTTAAGCCCTGGATGGATTATTCGCCACGTACTGATTACTTCACTGGTTTCTGCAGCAAGAAGAATTCAATCGGGTGTTTCCGGCCGTGCGTTTTTTTACGGACGAGGCATGCATTTAACGCACATAACTTACATTGGTGGGCCGAGAAAAAAAAAACCGCACCTGACCCACCCGAGTTTGCTTCTCCGTGAACGTCTGGCCGGGTATCGTGAATTACCACATTGTATGTTCTCACTCATACTTCCCGAGAGATAAGGTGGAGAAGCGTGCCGCACATTTTTTAGCAAACCATTGTCAGGCTTGTTGTCACGAGTTCCACAAGATATTCGCTCAAATATCTGGTTCCAGCATAACATAGCGCCACCACACAACACAGCTGCGATGCGAGTCTCCCTAAACGCGACCTTCTCGAATCGGTGGATTGGCCGGGGCGGGCCCATCGCTTGGCTGTTGCGATCTCCCAATTTTTTAAGCCTCAACTTTTTTGGGGGGTCATCTGCACTGTCGCGTTGACGCGATCTTTGTTGTCTCGCCTGAGGAGCCAATCGACAGAGTTAACGTAGCTTCTGAAGTCTCTACTGCCTGGAATTTTAAACGCGTTTAGCAAACCCTTTGCAACTGCGACTGAACGTGTATAATGGCAGAAGAAGGAGGAGGCTCTTTCGAGCAATTTTTAAATTTAAAAACCTTTTGGCGAGCTGCTAGAAGTCACACGAACAATTTATTTAATAAAACAAGAAGAAGACATGTTAGCGTATGCGCATGCATCTATTCATTGGAACCGTCTCCTCCAAAGGGCAAATGTACTTAAATTCAGTAATTACTTATTAAGTATTAAAATTCTGTAATCACATATTTTCCATAATTGTCACAATTAAGGACATTTTGCAGAAAAGGCTATCGCTCGTGTCTGATGACTTTGATGCGTATGCCACAAAACCTATGTTACTTCTCAACCACATCTTGTAGCACTTAGTTGGTGCCAAAAAGATCGCTATTATGTGTGCGTTCATTTGGACGTGGTATCGTACATAAGTAGAGTGTAAAAAATTAGTAATTGAACATAAATATATATATATAAAAACTGCAGAGTTTTATTTCTTGAGAATTATCTTAAATACAACATATATACACACATACAAACTAAACATTTCCTTGAATAAAGCATATTAATAATACAATTTTGAGCTAACGTTTGATCCAATTTAGCAGATCAAAATTTTGTTCCAAACACGCAGGTAAGATACTTTCTCGATATGATGACTGGGCCTCTTGCAAGCGCAGTATAATATACAAACATTGTTTGGTGATTTCACTCTCACTCTGAAAGACGTCATTTCAGCCCTTCATTCCTTTGGAGAAAAGGATTTTTCTTGCCGAGTTGTACCAGACCCCAAAGATTAGCGCATTTATTGTGAAGCAAGATATGTATATGTAAATGTATGTGTATATATATTATATATCGATATATTATATATATATAGTGTATATCTAAATATATTAATATATATATATATATATATATTATAAATATATATTTATATATCTATATATATATATCTATATATATGTATATATAAATATTATATATCTATATATATATCTATATATATATACTTATATCTGTCTCTCTCTCTCTCTCTCTCTCTCTCTCTGTCGACTCCCTACTCGCCTCTCGCTTCGCTCTCGCTCTCTCTCTATAGTCCTCTCTCTGTTTCTCTCTCTCTCTCTCTCTCTCTATCTCTCTCTCTACTCTCTGTCTCTTCCATCTCTTCTCTCTCTCTCATCTCTCTCTCCCGCTCTCTATCTAGTCTCTCTCTCTCTCTCTCTCTCTTTCCTCTCTCTATGCGGTGCCCCGCTCCCTCTCTCCCCTGCGGTCTCTCGTCCAATCGTATCCCCTAAACAAACTATAACGCTGCATGACGCCGTCTGTGATCGCGTCGCGCGTCTCTTCACGAGAGGGTCATGAGGTCGTTCGTGAGCGAGTATTCCGTCGACCGGGCGCACCGGGTCTAAAGCCCGATCTCGTAATAACAACACCTACCGAGGTCTGGGTTTTAGATGCCGAGGTTTGCGGCCCGAATAGGGACCTCTTAAAAGCGCGGCAGGACAAGATCACCAAATATGACATCAAGTTCCTAAGAGCGGCGCTTCCCGACCCGCAAATACCTCGCAGATTCGGATCCATTACTATCTCTATGAGTGGTGTATGGGACCCCAAATCTGCGAGTACGCTCTTGGGGCTCGGCGTCACGAAGAGGAATCTTATGGATCTTACCGTCTTGACGTTGCAAGGAACCTTGAGTATATACAGCTCGCACCGGGTCCATAAGAGCGGAGGCTACCATCAAGCAAGGACACGGACAGCTGATCCTTAACCTCACGTGACACCTTTTTACCACCATTTTTATTAAGGCGAGCACTGCCGAGTGTGCAAACGTATTGTAAATTATTAATAAATCATCACAATATTATTTTTATACACAATATTACATTTACAATATTATATTTAGCGGTTATTGAAGCAAATAGCGACAGACGAATACAACCGTGTTTTATTGCAACCTCTAAGGACTCTGCATAAACTAAGGAATTTGCACGTGTGTAACCAGATAACAAAAACCGGGCACAAACGCATTCCGTGCGGTATTTGCAACAGAATAAACGTACATAATTATGTGTGCGGCGGTGCGTTGCAGAGTAACCCAAGCACCGCTCCGACAATGCTATGGCTTCAAGGTGGACCCGGAGCAAGCTCACTTTTCGGCCTGTTCAACGAACATGGGCCTTATCAAATTACGGCTGACCGAGTCGCACATCTTCGTAACACGTCATGGACTCAGCTATTCAACATGCTTTACATTGACAACCCCGTAGGAAGTGGTTTTTCTTTCACGACGAGCGAGGCTGGCTATGTGAGCGGCGAGACCGAGGCCGCACGAGACCTTGTAGAGGCTCTTCGGCAGTTTTTCGCACTTTTCAACGAATACTCGAAAAACGACTTCTACATCACGGGAGAGTCATACGCTGGTGAGTAGCTTAGGCCCAGCTCACACACAACCGTCATTTCGTAACTGCTACCGGCTGCCGACACATTGGAGATAACTCGGGGAGATAAACACTGCCAGAGCTATAGAATATACTCCTCATTTAGATGTGTGTGTGCGATTTGTGCAGACCCTGTGCAAGGCCGACCGGTCTGGAAGGCTGCGACAAAATGCCCCTGGTACCTAAGTAACTGGTAATTGAAGGCAAGGTTCTCACGGAGCCCGCGAAAGTCTCAAAGGTTTTCAATTATTCTTCACTAGTGGCGTTGCCGTATCCTTGCCAGAACATCCCAGAAATTAGCGTATTATTAAGCAAAATCTATCGAAACAATCCACGACGACATTCAGTTTGAAAAAAATGACCAAATTCCAAGTGTTGACTCTAGTTGTTGGTATTGGGGCGGGATTTCCAACACCGGATTAGTATCACCAATTGTACATTATCCACTACGCTAGATCTCGTATAGCCGACTTCCTGACATACAGCATAAATGCCTTAATAGAGGAGGCAGAATACTCTAGCCGCCTTAAGATCGCCAGAGTGGTAACGAACCACAAAAGTGGTTTAGTATGAGCGACCCGTCGAACTACCGCCTAGTGCGTGTTCTGCCTATTTTAAACAAGATAATTGAAAAATAATTGTTAGTCAAATGACGAGGCATCTTGAAAGCGGCAACATGCACTCGGGCAACCGATTTGAATTCCACAAAATCGGGGTTACAGATCATACCGTTGTGCAACTAGTGAAAGACACGCGTTTCGAGTTTAGATAGGGAACTGTTGTGTGCACTATTGTTTGCAGATCTCAGACGCGCCTCTGACAGCGTTCGTTCAAATATGCTTCTATTTATTATTTATTCAATTTCAAATCATTCACGGTCGGACTATGACATTTGGGTCCCTGCGAACGTGTGCACCATTACGGAGGGTCCAGTGTATGGACCAGCCATTTCTGGAGGGTTCCTCGAACCGAGGCCGCATTGCCCCGTTGCACATCCAGCGACAGACGCTGTCTGAGGAAATCACTTGCTCGCTTATCTCCGCTGGCTAGAATTAGACCCGACCTTCTGTAGCAAACTGCGAGTAGACGGACCCGGCCCACCAAGGGCCTCGAAGGCAAGTAGGTGAAACTCGTACGGATAACCGATGTTCTGGTACTTTCTAACCTTGCCTGCCTCGGCGAGAGCCGATGCATGACCAGCCTGAGCCGCGCCAGCACTGACCATTGAAGGGGCTAATGAGTCAGTAACTGTCGCGTCCCAAACCAGCATGCATCCGCGCTCGAACGGAGTCAAGGTCAGACCGTCAGGTCTCTTCCCGCCCTCTCTGTCTAGTCCGACGGGCTCCAGGACGCACGGTAGACCACTGGATCGTAGAGCTTTGCTAAAGGTTTCGTTCAAGGCTTTGTGTCTTGCTCGCCTACCTGCGCTGACAATACAAGACAGCCCGTGGCGTCATTCTGGCTTGACGACGTCTCCGCAGACGCAAGCAAGAGTGTACACAAGGTCTGTCCCTAAACGAAGTCCGACCGCGATCCGTACCGACTCGTCATCTAACAGGGTCCCGATCTGAGCACAGGGTATGGCGTGGAGCCATGCGCCCGCCCCCTTGGAGGAGACGGCGCGCAGCCTGGCCTTATTGGCGTCCGTGGCGCATTCCGCAATGAGGTTTTGGACTCTTTGCTCATAAAGAATAATTGCTGTTCATTCTCTCCGGTGTCCAGCCTCGGCGGGCTCGTGGCCGCACAGGGCAACTGCCCTGCGATGGCTTGTCTCCAATCGGGCTTCTAAGTCCGTGAGAGCAACAGAATCCAGGAGGGTTTTTGCTTGTTGCATAGACCTATGGAGGGAAGCTGCCAGAGCTGTTTCCGATAAGACAGTCGCATCAGGTAACCCTAGGCCACCCCAAAGAACAGGGAGTAGAGCTTGTTGGCGCGCACGAGCGGATAGGCTGAGGTTTAGCAACGCCTCTAATGTAGACATGATGCAAGTAGTTGAGACAAAGGGCCGAAAATGATGATCTCAGAAGAAAAGGCCTCGGTGAGAACCTACCAAGTGAATGCGTGACATTGCATTTTCTAGCTTGACCAGCCACCTCTCGAGGACATCTGGAACTCCTTGCGGGAATAGGGGGACGCCTAGCAACTCTAAATTCGTGCCGACAGTCTTGCACCCTGGGAGAGCCTCTAGCACTTCGTAGTCAGCAGCACCTCCTACAGCATGGACCTCACATTTTGCAGGGTTTAGGGCCAGGCCACTTCACTCAGCAAACTCAATGACTTGGTGGATGTCCCTCATTACCGCATCGGGGGCGCTACCCAGAACACCGTCGTCCAAGTACCATACATTTAGAGGGTATTCAAAAGAGTCGACCAACTCCTTGACAGCCAGGCAGAATAGGGGGGGGACCCAATGGGTCGCCCTGCTGCACCCCAGTTTGCGACATTATGACATCATGCGGCAGGAGAAGGCAGGAAGGCTCCTTATAAGCTAGTTCCACCTGGCGGAACATACTCGGAACATAGGCTTTTACCGCACTCAATAAGTGGTCCCTCCGAATACTGTTAAAGGCGTTTCTGAAGTCAAGCTTAACCACAAGGGTAGCTTCAGAGCGTGACTCCAGGAAGGACCGAGTCGAGTGCACTGCGGTTTTGCATCCTCCCGGTGTCGCAAACCCAAGCTGATGGACACCAAGAGTATGTGAGATGTCTGCCTTGTTCTCTAAGATGCCAATCTTTGCCGCCAGCCTCCGGATTGCAGATGAACATGCGATGGGCCTTACACTGCCACCTTTCTTCTTAAGGGCGAAAAGTTTGGCACCAAAGATGAGCGGTCGCCATTCGGAGTGCGGCGAACCCCAGCGAAGAAGATCAACGACTTTGGCCAGGGCAGCCGCAAATCGGTCGGCGGCAGCTCCTAGAGCGGGGGATAGCAGGTCTTGTGCTTCTACTCAAATTTAAGCACCGGAGCTTTGATAAGCACGTCTTTAAACTGCTATTCGGCGTACTTTCTCGGACGTCTGCAGTTTGTGGACGTGGCGGGGGTCTCGGTCGGAGCTGCTCCCGGTTTCGTTCGGTACACCCCAGGACTCGTGCATTGGTCTTAATGCTTTATAAATAATTTAGATATAAATGTTGTACGAGGAGCAGCTATCTTGCAAGACTCTTTGGTTACGCGCATGTAGAGCCCTTATCATTTGGCTTGCTATCATCAAGAAACTCATCACCATATAGCAAGAGTAAAATAGGAGCATTTTCACGCAAGTAGCTCTACAACGATTTTTTTTCTGAGTTTTTTACGTATATATCAGAATTTTAGACTGCCTGCAGTAGGGGTTGGGCAGAATGACTAAGTGTGGCACAGATGGGCTATCTTCGTATATCTCGGGGATCGGCCAGTTGACAAAGAAGACAACACAATATATTAAATATAGGAAATACCACTCGCTACTAAACCCTGATAGTATTTTTTAAGAACATCCATGGGATTTTGTCGGATATACTAGAACTTATCTGCCGTAGACGGGCGAGAAGGACCAGCGCATCTAACACGGTCACACTGAAGATCCGTATGCACCGAAGCAGCAAGGGCAGGCCAAGCATTTGGCGTTTGAGCTGTCAGAGAGTAGAACACAATAGTAGTACGTTAAAATTACTATCGATTTTTTGCAATATTTGTAAATGTGTGAAAAATAAGATACCCTTGTAAATGTTTATATAACCAATAAATGATCTTGTTAAAAAAGTGTGCATTTGGCCGTCACTGGAGATGATAAATGCTTCTACTTTGCCATACAAATGTTTTTTTCTTTTTGGACAACCTTGCTTTCTTGCCACTCTGTTCCTACTTGTACCCGGCGGGTTGGCCGCTATAGCATTGTCATGTTATGGCAGTGTTGCAAATGTATCCAGTCTTGTAGTCTCCCCTTGTGCGCATTGATTAAGTGCGCGCGCTTTCTCTCTCTCTCTCCCTTTTCTCTCTTTTCCTTTTAGTACTGAGTGTAGATTAGCATGGTACGACATGCAATCGAGTAGCGATAGATAGATCATTATTTGACAACCTCCGTATATCAGATGAATGCATCGTTTGCGATTAACGCATGTCACGCAAGCACCGCTTACGTCTTTGCAAAACTGTGTTGTTCGATGAAACCAGGTAAATATATACCGGCACTCGGCTACGCCCTGCACCAGAAGCGCAACGAGGAGCTGGGCATCGCCAGACTGACTGGTCTGGCGATTGGCGACGGTTTCTGCGATCCACCAACAATGCTCAACTACGCCGACTTCCTGCTGCAGATCAGACTAGTGGACCAGCTCCAGGCAACAGAGCTTCGGAACGCGCAGCAAAAAGTCGAGGAAAGCTTGGCCCAAGAAAACTACACGGCCGCGTACTACAGATACGTTGACATGTTCAGCAAATACAACAAATTCACTTCGCTGAGCGACTTCAACTTTCTCTGGGCCCAGGATCCAGAAAGCTTAGACTACTTCGTGCAATTTGTGCAGTCGGCCGCAACAAGGCGAGCCATCCACGTGGGCAATACGAGCTTTGCAAATTTCGCGAATGGCGTGTACAATAAATTCGTAGACTCGTTTATGCGCTCGGCGAAGCCATGGCTTGCTGAACTCATGGAACATTACAAGGTTGTGCATAAAGCAAGCAATTACGCAATACAATAGTAGATCTATGGACGTCGATCCTATATTCAAGGCTTGTGCCTTCAGATTCTAGACATCTAAGACTCGTTTTAAGGTCGCATGTATTTCTGCGAAACTAGTACAGTCAGTGGGTTACGAGTGTTCGCTTCAAAGCTTTTAATGACCTCGTTATGAATTAAATGATAGTACATTACAACGTTTCGTGACAGATCTGAGTACGCAGAGAGGCGCACAATCAAGTAGTCTGGTACCTGTTTCGACACATGACCTAGTTCATTTGAGGCATTCATGTTTGCAACAGTAATGAGGTATAATGGTTTAAGATGAGATAAGTAGCTCATTAATTCGTTTCTTTATCTGGAGATTGTAGATCTTTTTTAGACCTCTTAATAAATAATTTGCAAAATACGTTGACAGGTGATGATCTACAACGGCCAACTCGATGTCATTGCCGCCGCTCCCCTGGCGGCGGCTTTTGTGAATTCGATCGAATGGAAGGGCGCCCAAGAACTGGCCCGGTCGAAGCGCATCATTTGGCAAAATCGGCGCACGGGAGATCCCGCCGGCTACGTCCGTCAAGCGGCGCGGTTCACCGAGGTATTGGTGAGGAACGCGGGCCACATGGTTCCCCATGATCAGCCTGAGAACGCCTACGACATGATCGACCGATTCGTCAATGACAAACCGTTCAACTAGGTAGCAGCGCTTTGTGCATTGGTCTTTGACATGCTGGCGAAGAAAGTCCATTTGATTTGTTACATCATGCTCAATTAGTTCGGAAATGTTATATTCAGAAAGATTGCATTTAATCAACTCACCGTCTGGTAAAGCAGTGAAATGTCAAAGCATCGAGCAAATTCGAGCTCAACGAAAAAGA
Source organism: Dermanyssus gallinae (assembly GCA_003439945.1). Taxonomy (NCBI): domain Eukaryota; kingdom Metazoa; phylum Arthropoda; class Arachnida; order Mesostigmata; family Dermanyssidae; genus Dermanyssus; species Dermanyssus gallinae. The sequence continues at coordinate 117,126 of QVRM01002433.1, forward strand.
AACATATGTTTGAACGAAGAAAAAACATACATCTCAGCCAATAATGCACACTACCTATTACCTTCGACTAGCGCTCTGTTGATGAGACGTCGTATTCTTTCAGAATTTTCTACTTCTAGACGCAAATCAGCGAATAGACTTTGACTTTAATTTTGTGTTTTGTTGCATAGTATTATCCCATGAGATTTCCACTGCTATGATGGTCCGACTCTTTGACGCCGGTCGCCAGAAGATGAGTTTCGAACGTCTCCGCCCCAAATTCCCATTTCCAAAGAGGTAATCCCGGGTTAGCTACGAGGGGAGTTAGAGGATCTATTCCATTCTGTCCACGTCATGGTCGCGATTGCAGGTCTGTCCTGAAGGCTTGCTTTCCCGACCGCGTTTTTTTATTAACTTCCTTTACATTGACCCAAAATACTACTAGATGAGCATGAATAAATGAATGAATGAAACACATAGCTTTATTGATGAGAACCTGCAGCGACATTCGAAAGCATACAGCCTCTGTACTGACTGAGCAACCGTAGTAGTAGTTGTAGTGGAAGTTGTATTAATTGTAATAGGCATATTAAAAAGTCTGCGCAATAAATATATTATATTCAGTCATTGCCTTGATCAAAAGTAATGCACTTTTTATTATCGCTAGGTGTAGACCAAGTGCTTGTGTCGTTTGTCTTGACGCATTTCCGAATCGAATTGGCGCCGCTATACAAATCGCAAACATTATTCAGGTGAGGAAGAGCAAACTTATGATCACATACCGCTGCAAAACGCTTTAACACTTAGATAGCGTATCGGTAAGTAGTACAATTTAATTATTTGAAACACACATCAGACGCTTTAAGTATCTTGGTAGAGTTCCTTGACTCCCTCTCGTTTAGGGCCCGTACATATAATTTAGTAGGGATTGAAATGTACAATAATCTGCCCAAGCAGAATTAGAAACAATTGAGGTTCCACGCATCTTACGATTCATTTTTAGGAGCTTGGATGTGAGCCTCCTAGATAGCGAAATTATAGGATGCATCACTCTCCCTTCACCGTGCCCAGTATCTTAATGAAAAGCTGATCTTCGTCAAAGGATCCGCGATCCAGTTAACACCAACAGCTGTGAAAATTATATAATGAATACTACTCAGTGTGATTGTACAGCAAGCATTCATCTATAAGCGAGAACCATATTAGTGGTCGGCGATAGCATAGTACCTGCACTTGTACTGCCAAAAAAGCTCCGTTTGCCCCACCGTTCCGGTTTGGTTGCACCCAAGACATAGAGTTTGAGAAAGACGTATTACTGTTGGCCATAGAGATCCTTTGTTTCAAATGTAGAGCTCGCTTGATTCTACATATTTTTAGAATCATTAACAATACTGTTAACAGCACCGCTTTTATCCACAGGCCAGTCAGGAGAGTGTCCTATTCTGCGTTCCCCCTTCTGATCATCGCCCAATGCCAGTTACTGAGAGTTCTCGCCACAGCAATAGAACAGATGTTGTAAAGAAGATGGTACATAATGTTGCCAGTTGGGTATCGGGCGTTTTGTAGGGGTGAAGATTCACAAGGCTAAAGTAGGCTGACTCCACCACTACCGCTGAAACGAAGTCGACGACATAAGATAGCGGCTTGGACTTAATGGATTGAGGATCCCACTTTGCGAGGCTCTCTAGGAGCAACTTAATATTGATTTTCCTAGAGACACCTTGTCTGCTAGAAGTTGTAGCTGGCGTAGTCAACGAAACATCAATAGAGACGGGCACGTGTTTCTTTAGACCTGTAACCGTCAGATATTCATACCATTTGAATACCACATTATTATTCGAAAATGAAGTCGCAAATATGTCATATGCCGACGTCCCGGGACGAGCTTGTGAGCTGTTGGGTGTTGGTCCACGCGAGTCCACAAAGAAGGTGGGAGTTTGTGGGTCACTACATATTCAGAGATCGTACTGATGGAGAACATCGATGAGTGCAGATGTTCTCGGAGACGATACATCAAGGCGGCAATTGAGGTCGGCAGCAAGTATGACTGGTTGATTACTTGGCACTCTTGAGAACGTAAAACAAATTTGCTCTACAAGGTCTTCGGTCGAGTCTGCGCTACTGCTTCTACTGTTACTACTATACAATGCCACGATTATTGACTGACGTGTGTCTATGACCACAGTATCATCCTCTGCTAATTCCAGCCTAACATTTTTTAAATGCCGGCTCAGCAATACAGAAACACCACCTGTTGGCCTTCCGGCTTCGTGGGCAGTGGCTGGGCAGTGGTAGCCATAAGGCCCCTAAACATCAAAATGTTTCGTAGCAAATGGTTCCGTCAGTACTATTACAACTAGACCGTAAAAACTGCCGCTAGATATAAAATCCATCACCGAACCTACGCCCTCGATGTTCCATTGTGTGATGCGAAGCGTCGTCCTATTACTGGTGGAACGCGGGGGCGCTTGGCCTGAGATGCCTCGTAGTGTTGCAGAGCGGCTTCTATATACCCCATCATAGTTTATCGAACTGGAGATGGTCCTATTTCCTCGCGTTCGTGGAGTTTCTTCCGTTTCATGTTCACTCCGCTGGGCCTGCGGAGCTTGGAAGTGCTGACCGAGTTGCGAGGTTTCCAGTGGTAGTTGTTGTCGCTGTTGTTGTCCTTGCCGTTGCCACTGTCGCTGTACTTCTCTACATGTTGACTCTCGGAGGAGCATGTCCCGCGCTGGTCTTGGTTGATTTTGGCAGTTCTACGGCCCGACTGATTTCGTCTTCCTTCTTCAGATTCTCTTTTATTTTCTCCTTGACTTCGCTTGCTTTCTGGCCATTGCTTACTGCTTGTGATATTTTGAGGTTGACCAGAGGCGCTTGAACCAACAGCTGTCATGGCCTCTATTGACTGGTTTGGTCACATTCCATAGGCTCTTTTTGACTAGTTAGGCCAAATGACGTTGTTTTCGCCTTGTTTTTTTTTCTTGTGACTTGACAACTACGTAACGCAGCACCATCACCTTAATATGAAAATGATGGGCATTAAATTTGCTATTGCGTGAGAGTGGTCTTTCGGACGTACATTTTTGGTCGCAATGGAAAAATTTTACCATTTTTCATGAAAAGGCGTTAACGTAAAATATCGACTTTTCATGACTTTCCGTAATCTGGGTATTAGCTTTTTGCTACGCAAGCTAGTGAAGTGACTTCCGTTGTGCAGAATTTTTCTCCGAACACGCCGGTGTAATCGGTTCCTTCATGTGTTGACTGGTTCTCCCGCAAACAGAGATTTCGCACAACTATGTAGGAAAAAAAAGGCAGAAAAACTACTGCAGCAGGTACGCATTGGCAGCACCGTATTCCATACGGTAATAGTAATATTAGTGAATGTTTTTATTCGAGTTTTGAGCTTGGCAACTTTTCTCTAACTTTTTCTCCGGCAAGGGCCACGACGGAGAGCACTGTAGTTACCATTAAGGCGCGGACTCCAGCCGGGGCCTAAGCTGCACCTGCGTCTACGTCAAAGAAAGCTAGTGCAGCGAATTCGAGTTTAACTCAAGAATAAGGAGCCGATCTTAATGCTGAATGAAGTGCCAACTCTCGCCGCCGCCTTGCTGTGGCTGCCGAGCGACGAGGAAGGACCGAGAAAGATTGCCATAATTTATTACTATTCAGTTACACATGTACATTATACTTATCTAAATATATTCATATTTAGATATTTCATACTACTATAGATATCCACAATATTATTAGCTGTACGCTTCTGGTTGAAGGAGTGCGCCTTGCCCGTGGCGCCCCCTACAGCCGAGGTGAGAATCAAGAGGCAAACGTTTCGTGCGACGTCGCTCTCCGCGGGGGCGCCGTCGGTGACATCACAGTGCAGAACTGGAGACAAGCCTTACAATAAAAGCTTTAGGTTATGACAGAATCTCGTGTATAGCCTGAATGGGGGGAGGGATCCTTGGGAGCTCCTGAAGAGACGGAAGCAGCTGGCAAAACCGTGCGACCCACTTACTCTGCGACTGATTCGTATGATAGGCCTTGAAAGGCATTGCCGGGCTGCTAAATGTGCCAAGCTCCCTCAACATAGAGCGTACCCCATTATGTAACGGAATTTAGTACAAGTTTACGAAACAGCATCCAATGTAACACGAGGAGCAGACTAAGTATATTCCAGTGCGGATTTTAATGCACTATATTTTTTATTGAGACATCTGTGGTCCCCGTTTTTTTGTCCGATCATGGCTGATTATAATTCACTCCGGCCTTCACCTTATATAAATTGGAAACCATAAACCAGTTTTAAAATGGCCGGTCCAGGTCTTAAACCCACGACCTCTCGAATGTAAGGAAATAGCTTTGCTACTAAGCCACCTTGTTCGGTGACGCCACTAAACATCAAGTGCACTCTTATTCACCATGAAAAATAAAATTATTATATGAATATATCCGTTTTTTTCCTTTTGTATATATACATATATATATATATATATATATATATATATATATATATATATATATATATATATATATATATATATATATATATATATATAGAAAGAGAGAGAGAGCGAAAGAGAGAGAGAACGTTGTGTGAATATCTTGTTCAAACATGTCAGTAGTGTATATGCAACGCATTAAAAAAGATCAACGACGCACTTTAGTGGCGCACTTTAATGTATATCGTCATTTCACAATTGTCACAAGAATGTGCAACATTTCTCAACAAAGCCAGAGATTCCACAAAAAGGCCAAGGAGAGAGTAAGACCCATTGGACCCCAAAACAGAATAGCTTGTAAAGTCCTATAGAGACATATGTGTGCCGCCGTGCTTAAAACATTGTTAAATATTAAATGACTTATCTGTAGACATTCAGCTGTTTAACTTTTAGCTAGCACTTATAGACGTTTATTTTCAATATAATACATTATGTATGTTACACGTATCGCAATGGATTTAGCTAGCATATAAATATATTTGTTGGCTCACACACGCAATTTCAAGGATCTTTCAGGAAGTGGGCATTACTTTACTGGCCACTTCTAAACAAATTCATGCAAAAGTTAAGTTCCCCGTGATATTAGTCCGAGTCTGCAATGTAAAGACTATTTTTGAACAACGGATTTAAAGTCTCAGTTAAAAATGGCAAGATCTATAATCCGTGGCTTATACGGTTGACAAACTCTCAAGATCCTCGGTGTTCCTTAGGTACCAAATAATCACAAAGTTTTGGTTTTATCGTTCGATTGTTGCGGGCTTCACTCCGTTTAGGGTTAAAGCCCCGCAAATATTTTATGCTATTAGTTCCAGTTTGGTTACCTCATGGAAAGTGATGAAAGAACTAAAAATACCTGTATGAGAAAAGGTTGTGTTGCGTCGGATACCGTCTGCGTTTATATATTTATTAAAAAGCTCCCTGTTAGGGTATGTAATTATAAACATAATATGCATGACAAACATGATACAAACGGTTTATGAGCATTCTCGCTGGAGCTGAGAAAGTGACACGGATTCAGTACATTCGGTGAGGTGATACGGGAGACCGCCTCACCGACACCATTTGCAGTCCTCTCTGGAGTCATGAAGTTCAGCAGACCGGTATAATAGTTGATGAAATCCATGAACACTCTAAAACATGGCGAGATGACAACATCGACGAAGAGATTCCTTCCAGGCCTAGTTAGTTAAAAGTGGTGATAAATAAAATTATCTAGGAATTAGAGAGATTTTTCAGAATACTCGAGTCGAAACGTTTCCAAGGCAGCTCTTTGCGGTAAATTAAAGTCGCCTATGAGTTCATCGATAAATCATATTGCGCCCACGAGCATGTACACTAATATGTTGCGCGAATTCGACGGAAGGCCCAGTACTCGCTTCAGGAGAGCCGGCCTTATCCTATCCAGCTGCTATGCATGCGAGGTGTTAAAATGTTTCCCGGTCAGTTGGATACCGTAGTCAATTACGGATGCTTTTTTAAGCTTGAATAATGGCCGTCCGAACGGACGGCTGTGTTGGGCTTTTCAAACCAGCTGCCGCGATAAGCGTTTGTCTACAACGTCTGGCATAGGTAGAACTTCATCAAAAAGCCCCACACTTCAGAGCTACTTAGTCCAGATGTCGTGATAGGGGCTTTCGTTCTGTGTTTCTAGGCGAACACAAAGAACGCAGTGTTAAATCATTGGTCGAAAGGACAAGGTCAGCCGCGACTCCTGTTCTACAAACGGCAGCCACTTCGGCTCTGCAGTTAGTCTACTGTAGGCAAAATAACATTTACTATTAATGAATTATAATACACCTCAATAATATTTAAATACAAACACTTAAATACGTGCCCTTGGGTTGCATCAATAAGCTGAATAACAAAGGCGTTAGTGGTTGCGGAGACAGAAAAAAATGCGACTTTTCGTTGTGACGTTGAGGATTGCGTCGACCGTCAACGTTACGAGGGACGACAATCGCCTCGCCCTTTTGAGAAATTCACACTTAACACAAAGGCTGTAGTTTCCTAAATTTTTGAGAAGGTACAACACTGCGCCTCATAGTTTTTTAACGTCTCTTTGATAGGTGAAGATAAGCTTTGCCATTCTGAATCTTCACCCCTGCAAAACGCCCGATACCAGACTGGCAACATTATGTACCACCTTCTTTACAACATCTGTTCTATCGCTGTGGCGAGAGCTCTGAGTAACTGGCATTGAACGATGATCAGCAAGGGGAACGCCGAATGGGACACTCTCCTGACTTGTTAGAGGATAAAAGCGGTACTGTTAACAGTATCGCTAATGATTCTAAAAATATGTAGAATCAAGCGAGCTGTAGATTTGAAACGAAGGATCTCTATGGCCAACAGTAATACGTCTTTCTGAAACTCTATGTCTTGTAACCAAACCGGAACGGTGGGGCAAACAAAGCTTTTTTGGCAGTACAAGTGCAGGTCAAAAGGGCTCTACTATGCTGTCGCCGACCACTAATGTGGTTCTCGCTTATAAATAAATGCTTGCTGTACAATCACACTGAGTAGTATTCATTATATATTTTTCGCAGCTGTTGGTGTTAACTGGACCGCGGATCCTTTAACGAAGATCAGCTTTTCATTAAGATACTGGGCACGGTGGAGGGAGAGTGATGCATCCTATAATTTCGCTATCTAGGAGGCTCACATCCAAGCTCGTGAATGAATCGTAAGATGCGTGGAACCTCAATTGTTTCTAAGTCTGCTTGGGCAAATTACTGTACATTTCAATCCCTACTATATTATATGTACGGGTCTAAACGAGAGGGAGCCAAGGAACTCTATCAAGATACTTAAAGCGTCTGTTTCAAATAATGTTTCAAATAATTATATAGTACTACTTAACGATACGCTATCTAAGTGTTAAAGTGTTTTGCAGCGGTATGTGATCATAACAGTTTACTCTTCCTCACCCGAATAATGTTTGCAATTTGTATAGCGGCGCCAATTCGATTCGGAAATGCGTCAAAACAAACGACACAAGCACTTGGTCTACACCTAGCGATAATAAAAAGTGCATTACTTTTGATCAAGGCAATGACTGAATATAATGTATTTATTGCGCAGACTTTTTCAATATGCCTATTACAATTACTACAACTTCCACTACAACTACTACTACGGTAGCTCAGTCAGTACAGAGGCTGTATGCTTTCGAATGTAGCTGCAGGTTCTCATGAATAAAGCTATGTGTTTCATTCATGCATTCATTCATTCATGCTCATCTAGTAGGATTATGGGTCAATGTAAAGGAAGCTAAGAAAAAACGCGGTCGGGAAAGCAAGCCTTCAGGACAGACCTGCAATCGCGACCATGACGTGGACAGGAATAGATCCTCTAACTCCCCTCGTAGCTAACCCGGGAACACCTCTTTGGGAATGGGAATTTGGGGCGGAGTCGTTCGAAACTCATCTTGTGGCGACCGGCGTCAAGGAGTCGGACCATCATAGCAGTGGATTTCTCATGGGATAATACTATGCAACAAAAACAAAATTAAAGTCAAAGTCTATTCGCTGATTTGCGTCTAGAAGTAGAAAATTCTGAAAGAATACGACGTCTCATCAACAGCGCGCTAGTCGAAGGTAATAGGTCGTGTGCATTATTGGCTGAGATGTATGTTTTTCCTTCGTTCAAACATATGCTTCTTCTTCGTTGAGCTCGAATTTGCTCGATGCTTTGACATTTCAGTGCTTTACCAGACGGTGAGTTGATGAGCTGCAATCTTTCTAAATATAACATTTCCGAACTAATTGAACATGATGTAACAAAACAAATGGACTTTCTTAGCCAGCATATCAAAAACAAATACACGAAGCGCTGCTACCTAGTCGAACGGTTTGTCATTGACGAATCGGTCGATCATGTCGTAGGCGTTCTCAGGCTGATCATGGGGAACCATGTGGCCCGCGTTCCTCACCATTACCTCGGTAAACCGCGCCGCTTGACGGACGTAGCCGGCGGGATCTCCCGTGCGCCGATTTCGCCAAATGATGCGCTTTGACCGGGCCAGTTCTTGGGCGCCCTTCCATTCGATCGAATTCACAAAAGCCGCCGTCAGGGGAGCGGCGACAATGACATCGAGTTGGCCGTTGTAGATCATCACCTGTCAACGTATTTTGCAAATTAGTTATTTGAAGGTCTAAAAAAGAGCTACAATTTCCAGGTTAAGAAACGAATTATTGAGCCTCTTATCTCGTCTTAAACAATTAGACCTCATCGCTGTTGCAAACATAAATGACTCAAATGAACTAGGTCACGATCATGTGTCGAAACAGGTAACAGACTACTTGATTGTGCGCCTCTCTGCGTACTCAAATCTGTCACGAAACGTTGCAATGTACTATCATTTAATTTATAACGAGGTCAGTAAAAGCTTTGAAGCGAACACTCGTAACCCACTGACTGTCCTAGTTTCGCAGAATTACATGCGACCTTACAACGAGTCTTAGATGTCTAGAATCGGAAGTCACAAGCTTTGAATATAGGATCGACGTTCATAGATCTACTATTAGCGTAATTGCTTGCTTTATCCTCAACCTTGTAATGCTCCATGAGTTCAGCAAGCCATGGCTTCGCCGAAAGCATATACGAGTCATCGAATTTATTGTTCACGACATTCGAGAGCCTTGCAAAGCTCGTATTGCCCACGTGGATGGCTCGCCTTGTTGCGGCCGACTGCACAAATTGCACGAAGTACTCTAAGCTAACTGGATTCTGGGCCCAGAGAATGTTGTAGGGGCTCAGCGAAGTGAAGTTGTTGTATTTGTCGAACATGTCATTGTATCTGTGGTACGCGGCCGTGTAGTCTTCTTGGGCCAAGCTTTCTTCGACTTTTTGCTGCGCGTTCCGGAGCTCAGTTGCCTGGAGCTGGTCCACTAGTCCGGTCTGCAGCAGGAAGTCGGCGTAGTTGAGCATTGTCGGTGGATCGCAGAAACCGTCGCCAATCGCCAGACCGGTCAGTCTGGCGATGCCCAGCTCCTCGTTGCGCTTCTGGTGCAGGGCGTAGCCGAGTGCCGGTAAATATTTACCTGGTTTCATCGAACAACACAGTTTTGTTCACAAAGACGTTAGCAATGCTGAATGCGTGACATGCGTCAATGGCAAACGATGCATTCATCTGATATACGGAGGTTGTCGAATAATGATCTATCTATCGCTACTCAATTGCATGTCGTACACTGCTAGATACCGCTGCTAGATTGCTGCTGTGTAGATACACTAAGTATAAAAAGCAAATAAGAGAGAAGGGAGAGAGAGAGCGCGCATTTAATCAATGCGCACAAGGGGAGACTACGAGACTGGATACATTTGCAACACTGCCATAACATGACAATGCTATAGCGGCCAACCCGCCGGATACAAGTAGGAACAGAGTCGCAAGAAAGCAAAGTTGTCCAAAAAGGAAAAACATTTGTATCGCAAAGTGGAAGCGTTGATCTCCAGTGACGGCCAAATGCACACTTTTTTAACAAGATCATTTATTGGTTATATAAACATTTACAAGGGTATCTTATTTTTCACACATTTACAAATATTGCAAAAAATCGGCAGTAATTTAAACGTACTACTTTTGTGTTCCACTCTCTGACAGCTCAAACGCCAAATGCTTGGCCTGCCCTTGCTGCTTCGGTGCATACGGATCTTCAGTGTGACCGTGTTAGATGCGCTGGTCCTTCTCGCCCGTCTACGGCAGATAAGTTCTAGTATATCCGACCAAATCCCATAGATGTTCTTAAAAAATACCATTAGGGTTTAGTAGCGAGTGGTATTTCGTATATTTAATATATTGTGTTGTCTTCTTTGTCAAATGGCCGATCCCCGAAATATACGAAGATAGCCCATCTGCGCCACACTTAGTCATTCTGCCCAACCCCTACTGCAGGCAGTCCAAAATTCTGATCTATACGTAAAAAACCCAGAAAAAAATTCGTTGTAGAGCTACTTGCGTGAAAATGCTCCTATTTTACTCTTGCTATCTGGTGATGAGTTTCTTGATGATAGCAAGCCAAATGATAAGGGCTCTACATGCGCGTAACCAAAGAATCTTGTAAGATAGCTGCTCCTCGTAAAACATTTATATCTAAATTATTTATAAAGCATTAAGGTTAATGCACGAGTCCTGGGGTGTCCGAACGAAACCGGGAGCATTTCCGACCGAGACCCCCCCCCCCCCCCGCCACGTCCACAAACTGCGGACGCCCGAGAAAGTACCCGAATAGCAGTTTAATGACGTGCTTATCAAAGCTCCGGTGCTTAATTTTTTGAGTAGAAAATTTGAGTAGAAGCATATTTGAACGAACGCTGTCAGAGGCGCGCCTGAGATCTGCAAAAAATAGTGCACACAACACTTCCCTATCTAAACTCGAAACGTGTGCATTTTACTAGTTGCACAACGGTATGATCTGTAACCCCAATTTTGTGGAATTAAAATCGGTTTCCCGAGTGCATGTTGCCGCTTTCAAGATGCCTCGTCATCTGACTAACCATTATTTTTCAATGATCTTGTTTAAAATAGGCAGGACACGCACTAGGCGGTTGTTTGACGGGTCGCTCATACTATACCACCTTTGTGGTTCGTTACCACTCTGGCGATCTTAAGGCGGCTAGAGTATTCTGCCTCCTCTATTAAGGCATTTATGCTGTATTTTTTTTAGGCTGTATGTCAGGAAGTCGGCTATACGAGATCTAACGTAGTGGATAATGAACGATTGGTAATACTAATCCCGGTATTGGGAATCCCGCCCCAATACCAACAACTAGAGTCAACACTTGGAATTTGGTCACTTTTTCAAAATGAATGTCGTCGTAGATTTTGCTTACTAATACGCTAATTTCTGGGATCTTCTGGCAAAGATACGGCAACGCCACTAGTGAAAGAATGATTGAAAACCTTTGAGATTTTTGCGGGCTCCGTGAGAACCTTGCATTCAGTTACCAGTTACTTAGGTACCAGGGGCACTTTGTCGCAGCTTTCCAGACCGGTCGGCCTTGCACAGGGTCTGCACAAATCGCACACACACACACATAAAAATGAGGAGTATATCCTATAGCTCTGGAAGTGTTTTCCCCGAGTTATCTCCAATGTATCGGCAGCCGGTAGCAGTTACGAAATTACTGTTGTGTGTGAGCTGGGGCTAAGCTACTCACCAGCGAATGACTCTCCCGTGATGTAGAAGTCGTTTTTCGAGTATTCGTTGAAAAGTGCAAAGAACTGCTGAAGAGCCTCTACAAGGTCTCGTGCGGCCTCGGCCTCGTTGCTTACATAGCCAGCCTCGCTCGTCGTGAAAGAAAAACCAACTCCTACGGGGTTGTCAATGTAAAGCATGTTGAATAGCTGAGTCCATGACGTGTTACGAAGATGTGCGACTCGGTCAGCCGTAATTTGATACGGCCCATGTTCGTTGAACAGGCCGAAAAGTGAGGTTGATCCGGGTCCACCTTGAAGCCATAGCATTGTCGGAGCGGTGCTTGGGTTACTCTGCAACGCACCGCCGCACACAAAACTCTGTACGTTTATTCTGTTGCAAATACCGCACGGAATGCGTTTGTGCCCGGTTTTCCACTCTGGTTACACACGTGCAAATTCCTTAGTTTATTCAGAGTCCTTAGAGGTTGCAATAAAACACGGTGGTATTCGTCTGTCGCTATTTGCTTCAATAACCGCTATATATATATATATATATATATATATATATATATATATATATATATATATATATATATATACAGGGTGTCACCATTTTTGTGTCCAAAACGCAAGGGTATGGTCAAGCTCGGTAAGAAAATAATTTTCGCCAATGGAATGGGGGAGCGGAAATGCTTCGTATAGGAGTGAGATATTTTTTAATACATTTTTTTGAATTGTGATTTGAGGGGTGGCTGTCCCGACATACGTTTACAAAATGTACGATTGTGAGAGAACGCAATCTTCAATTAAATAACCGATCATACCGGCGTGTTCGGAAATATACCCGACCTTAGCTAGCGCAATGACTATTGTAATATTAAGAAGAGTTTGCAAAATTATAATTTTACTTTTACATGTTTGAACTTTCACGCCCAGGTTTTCAAAATTTTTCCATTACGCGCGCACAACCAATACGCCCAGACGAACGTGCATCTTTAGTGAATCATATTTTGATACCAAATTAGTAGAGCTGACATCTGTGGTTGCAAAGTAACTCCAATCTCCCTATAGCCATATCGGGTGTGAGCACATACAGGGTGCGTCAGCTAAATCCATAGACATTTTGGCGGGCTACCCAGCATAGACGGAAGGCGTTAATTCAGATTGGTTTGCGTTAGCAGACAGCCCACTCACAATAGAACAAAAACGCATTGTCATCATGGACGGCCGCCGCAACCTGGGTCCAGAATATGACCGAAGAACAACCGTTATCCAATTGCTTTGTGCCGGAAATCGGCCAGCCGAAATCGTCAACATCACTGGATTTAAAAGAGCAACGGTCTACGACATTGCCCGACGCTACAGAGATGCAGAAGAGACAGGGCTAGGTAGTGCAACACCTGGAAGGAAGATTCACAACCGCCGACGAGTGAGGACGCCAAAAGTGATCAAAATGGTGCAAAACTGCGTTTTTAAGAATCCAAGTCTATCGATGCGCCGTTTAGCGATCAAATTCAATATGAGTGATTGTTCTATGCGTCGGATTATCAACGAAGAACTGCGCTACAAGTCTTACACGTTCAAAGTCAGACAGATGTTGTCTCAGGCCGCGAAAAATAAGAGGATCACTTGCTGCCATCTCATCCTCACGTTTTTGAGACACGAAATAGCGGGACATCTTCGATTCTTCTCCAACAAAAAAAATCTTCACCATTGACCAAAAACATAACCCGAAATATGACCGGTGGCTCGCAAAGAACCCTGAGGATGTACCAATCGTGCATAGAACCAAACATCCTGCCAGTGTGCACGTCCTAAGTGTTGTGTCGAATGAAGGAGACGTGATGCCCCCACACTTTTTTGACAGACACGAAACCGTAACAAAGGAAGTGTATTTACGTGTTCTGCGAAGCGTGGTAAAACCATGGATTGATAGAGTGTCCAATGGAAGACAATATGTCTTTCAACAAGACGGCGCTCCCGCCCACACTAGTAATCTTGTCCAGGATTGGCTACGGGGCAACATGACGGCGTTCTGGGACAAAACGATATGGCCCCCTAGCAGTCCAGACTTGAATCCCCTGGATTTCTATGTATGGGCGTTGTTGAGCAAGAGACTAACAGGTCTCGATATGCAAATACAGAAGCGCTACGCAGAGCCATTGTCGAGTCGTTCAAGAATCTCAATCCGCTAACTTTGAAGAAGGACTGCGGGCGCTTTCGCGCCGGAATTGAAAGTGTAATTGCTGCTGGTGGTGGCTACATTAAATAAAAATGTTCCTCAGGAGTGTACCTAACGGCACGTAAAAAAAAAATATACCGAAATATCTGTTTTTCTTTAGACATAAATTGCGAAACGGGCGATGACGTTTAGTCCGGATTTAACTAACTAGTCCGGACGCACCCTGTACATGCAGCTCCTATGTTCGCTTTCTTTGTTAATCAAGTCACTCGTCAAACCTATAAGAGTTCAGAAAAAAACATTTATTTATTTCAAATCTTGCTCAAACGAATGCCCGCCAGCCAATAAGCACATTCGACATCGATGGCAAAGCTCGCGTTGCACGCGTTCAAAGATTCCAGGCGCCTCCCGAATGGTTCGGCCCACTGGACAGATCGGGCGATCGCGGTGGCCAAGCTTGTGGACCGCCTCAGCAAATCCAGCGATTGGCGAAGGTCTCATCCAGATAATACCGTACCGAAAGGGGCACCATCGTGCTGGAACCACATTCTCGATTGAATACTCTGTGGAATGTTTGCCAAGTATTCTCGCAAGGTTATGCTGAGAAACATGTAGTATGTTAGTCCATTTAACTTATCTGGAGGTATGTGAGGTCCGAAAAGATAGTTGCCCACTCTGCCAGCCCAGACATTCACGGAGAAGCGACGCTGGTGTGCATGCGGGCGGGTCATATGCCGGTTCTCCGTAGCCCACCAATGAGCATTGTGTGCATTGAACACACTATCTTGTGTGAACGACGCTTCGTCTATGAAGAGAACAGGAAATTTTACATCGGCCGCTGCTTGTTGCAGAAACCAGCGACAGTAATGAATGCGTGGCTGGCAATCAGAATCCCTCAAGACATGAACTCGCTGCAACCAGTATGGATGTAGCCCTGAGTCATTTAGTACCTCGTGAACAGTGGCACGACTCACACCGACACTTCTAGCCATCTTGTTTGCGGAAGAACGCGTATTTGGGCTTCTCACTGTCGGCGGTCGTCCGGCTTCGTAATGACGGCCTTGAGATGATCCAGTTTCGCAGATCAAACGATGAAGTCTCAAAACATTTTCCTGCCAGATATCCGTCGGTGTGGAAAACGCTCTGCATACAACCGGTGTGCAAGACTCGCGTTACCGTCTGCTTTACCATAAAAAAAGGGCATTTGTAAATCGGCCTATCACGATATTCGTAGTTGAAACGCCTGCATTTTTTAATGGAATTAATTGTAAAATGTAGACTTAGCTAGACGATTGCTACAACGCGAGCGACTTGCGAGAAACGATGAACAACAACACGCAACGTACGTCTAGCGCGTAGCACAGCCTGGCAAAGAATGGATGTTAGGCCATGCTTTCTCGGTCTATGTATTCACTCAAGGGACGCCGTAGCGTTCGTATAGTAATAATGTTAAACGATGGAATCGGACCTTCCCGAACATTCGAAATCTTGAATGTTCCACCTGTACTTGCCGCTGATTGATCTGCTTAAACTACGCATTATCACAGCGTGCGTAATTCAGGTACGTAGGTCTGATGGTGAAGATGCTGCTGATGTCGTCGCGGTGTACGTTGGATTGAATGCTTGGTCGACATCGACGGCGCCAGAAGTTGGCTGGTCTGTTGATATATTGTGTCTAATTTCGTCACAATATCACAGATTGCCTGTGCATTTAGTGACTTTCCGCGTCTTCATTACTGGGGTTACGGCATCATCTATTTTCCGGCATATCTTTAGCTTGCTTCGCCATTGCCTCCAACCGACGCTATCCATGCCCGCGCTGCTCAACGAAGACTGCTATCCTTCAGACAAAAAGCCCAGTGTGCTGTCGGGCATTCGTTTGAGCAAGATTTGAAATAAATAAATGTTTTTTTTTTAACTCTTACAGGTTTGACGAGTGACTTAATTGACAAAGAAAGCGAACATAGGAGCTGCATGTATGTGCTCACACCCGATATGGCTATAGGGAAATTGGAGTTACTTTGCAACCACAGACATCAGCTCTACCAATTTGGTATCAAAATGATTCACTAAAGGTGCACGTTCGTCTGGGCGTATTGGTTGTGAGCGCGTATTGGAAAAATTTGAGAAAGCCTGAGCGTGAAAGTTAAAACATGTGAAAGTAAAATTATAATTTTGCAAACTCTGTTTAATATCGCAATAGTCATTGCGTTAGCTAAGGTCGGGTATAATTTCCGAGCGCGCCGGTATGCTCGGTTATTTAATTGAGCAATGCGTTCGCTCACAATCGTGCATTTTGTAAACGTATGTCGGAACAGCCACCCCTAAAATCACAATTAAAAAAATATCTCACTCCTATACGAAGCATTTGCGCTCCCCCTTTCCATTGGCAAAAATGATTTTCTCACCGAGCTTGACCATACCCTTGCGTTTTGAACACAAAAATGGTGACACCCTGTATATATATATATATAAAATATTGTGATGATTTATTAATCATTTACAATACGTTTGCACACTCGGCAGTGCTCGCCTTAATAAAAATGGTGATAAAAAGTGTCATGTGAGGTTAAGAATCAGCTGTCCGTGTCCTTGCTTGATGGTAGCCCCCGCTCTTATGGACCCAGTGCGAGCGGTATACGAGCTCGTATACTCAAGGTTCCTTGCAACGTCAAGACGGTGAGATCTATAAGATTCCTCTTCGTGACGCCGAGCCCCAAGAGCGTACTCGCAGATTTGGAGTCCCATACACCACTTATAGAAATAGTGATGGATCCGAATCTGCAAGGTATTTGCGGGTCGGGGAGCGCCGCTCTTAGGAACTCGACGTCATATTTGGTGAGTTTGTCCTGCCGCGCTTTTGTGAGGTCCCTATTCGGGCCGCAAACCTCGGCATCCAAAACCCAGACCTCGGTAGGTGTTGTTATTACGAGATCGGGCAAGAGACCCGGTGCGCCCGGTCGACGGAATACTCGCTCACGAACGACCTCATGACCCTCTCGTGAAGAAGACGCGCAACGCGATCACAGACGTCGTCATGTCTCTTTATAGTTTGTTTATGTGTTGTATCGCACATCTGAGCGACATGAGCCAACGTCTCAGGCGCATGACACCCGTGCCTACAACGTTTGTTGTAGCCCGGGCGTCCCCTGGCCAATCTGGCACGCGTTGGTAGTGCGTTGATCCTGAGCTTTAGTAGGTTTAAATACTCCTTACCAGATAGGTAGGGCATACCCCTAATCCAGTAATGTGCAAAGGGCGTTTCGTGTGCTTTTTTTAAATGTGCCTCATCGAACGTGTTGTGTCGTTGTTGAGACCAGTAGTCGGTCTCAATAGAGGTTTCCAAGCGCTCGCAAAGAAGTCTTGTTTTCGCAAGGTCTTTTTTGAAGTCTATTGGACCCCAGGGTGCGTGGAGTGTTGTAGTGCTGTCAGACGGGAGAGGCTGAGTCTGGGGATAAATGTTTGGAGGCAGGGGATGTCCAGACAGCCGTGTGCTGTGTGCGTGTACAGGTAGGCGTTCGGCACCGAGTTTTCGAGCTTAAGCCATTTCGACTTAACAGCCTTTCTGATCTCTTTATCTAGGTCATTAAGGAGTGCGTGAGATGGTCTGGGACCGGAGACCAGTTTATATAGGAGGCGGAGAATGAGAAAGTCCTTCAAAAATATGAGTCTTTGGTGGGGTTTAAGGGGAGCTATCGCGAGTCTGTTGAGTATATTAAGAAGTATATCCTTGGTGGAGTCAACTCTGCCATTGCTGTCAAAGTCGACTCCTAGATATCTCCATCGATCGCTCATACCTTTAGCTGGCAATTGCCAATCTCCAACGTTAAATCCTGGTACGGTATTAATAAAACTTTTACCTTCCTTCCTATTAAATAGGTGGGAGATAGCAAAGCTTTTCTTAGTATTAATTTCAAGGCCTCGGGATTTCAAAGGGGGGTCCGCAATATTAAGGAGCTGTTGGAGAGTAGATTTCGTGGAGGCTAGGAGGATAAGATCATTCGCAAAGGCTAAGCCCATAAGGCGGAAGTCATCAGTAAGTTAATACCCGATATTAGTTTTGTCTAATTTTAAAAGTTTCCTTTAGGGAGATAGGGAGGGAAACCTCAAAGAGATCAGAGTTGGGAGTGTATACGGGGCAAGGGAGTGGTTGTGTTGGCCCAATGTTCTACAGCTTCGGTGGCCTGCATGTTGTGTATGGTGTGTTTGCCGTCCAGCACCTCATGAGCGCATTTGGATCGGTTTTGGCTAAAAAGTTTTTGAGTGGTTGCGTAGTCTTGATGTCGCTGTAGCCTTTTAGATACTCGCGCTTCAGTGGAAGGTGTTTCTCTAAAGGCACGAGGTCGAACAGTGTGTGTAAAAGGTTTGTTCAGAAAGTCGAGTAATTAAGTATATATATATATATATATATATATATATATATATATATATATATATATATATATATATATATATATATATATATATATATATATATATATATATATCGATTATTAAAGCAAATAGCGGATGCATTGAATAAACAGAGACGCGAAGGGTAAACACGGCAAGTCCAAACTAATCATTTTAGGTGCTCTAATTTAAAAAAAATACGATTTTACTAGAGACCACAGTTTATATGAATTTAACTGTGCACCCTAGATATATATATATATATATATATATATATATATATATTATATGTATATATTAAAATTTACCCAACCTGGGTGTTATAAACCATAATATATATATATATATATATATATATATATATATATATATATATATATATATATATATATATATATATTTATATATATATTTATATACATATATTGCTTCAGAATGAATGCGCTAATCTTTGGAGTCTGGTACAACTCGGCAAAAAAATTCTTTCCTCCAAAGGAATGAAGGGCGGATTTGACGTCTTTCAGAGTGAGAGTGAAATCACCAAACAATGTTTGTATATTATACTGCGGGTGCAAGAGGCCCAGTCATCATATCGAGAAAGGTTCCATTAAATAGATGCATGCGCATACGCAAACATTTCTACTTGTTTTATTAAATAAATTGTTCGTGTGACTTCTAGCAGCTCGCCAAATGGTTATCTAATGTTAAAAAATGCTCGAAAGAGCCTCCCCCTCCTTCTGCCATTATACACGTTCGGTAGCGGTTTGCTGCAAAGAGTTTGCTGAACGCGTTCAAATATTCCAGGCATTTCCCTAGAGACTTCAGAAGCCACGTTAACTCTGTCGATTAGCTCCTCAGGCGAGTCAACAAAGATCGCGTAAACGCGACATTGCAGATGAGCCCCAAAAAAATTGAGGCTTGGAAAATTGGGAGATCGCACCAGCCAAGCGATGGGCCCGCCCCGGCCAATCTACCGGTTCGAGAAGGTCGCGTTTAGGGAGACTCGCATCGCAGCTGTGTTGTGTGGTGGCTCTATGTTGTGCTGGAACCAGATATTTGAATGAATATCTTGTGGCAACAGGCCTGACAATGGTTTGCTAAAAAATGTGCGGCACCCTTCTCCACCTTATCTCTCGGGAAGTATGAGTGAGAACATACAATGTGGTAATTCACGATACCCGGCCAGACGTTCACGGAGGAGCAAACTCGGGTGAGTCAGGTGCGGTTTTTTTCTTGGCCCACCAATGTAGGTTATGTGCGTTAAATGCATGCCTCGTCCGTAAAAAACACACGGCCGGAAACACCCGATTGAATTCTTCTTGCTGCAGAAACCAGTGAAGTAATCAGTACGTTGCGAATAATACATCCAGGGCTTGAGCTCTCTGAAGTCAGTACACAAGCAGCTCTTTGTCGGTCAAGCTACCTGTGCACGGTGTTGACCCTCGAACTGTGCACCCTAACACCTGTGGGAAGGACGCTAGACTAGTTTTTCAACGACAATCTCGTCCAGATCTGGCGTTCTTACTGTCGTACTGCGGTCGTCCGGTGTCGTAGCGACGACCGTGAACTAATCCAGTGTCGCATAGTTGACGAGGTAATCTCGTCAACGTATCATGATGATGTAGGCGCCTCTTTGGAAACAGCTCCGCATACAATTGGCGCGCGTTCCTCGCGTCACTGTCTGATTTACCGTACATGAAATGCATGCCAGCTTTCTCGGCATTTGTGAACTGATCCATCACGATAGATTTTAGTAAAGGCTGCACTTTGTAATCGAACACACGTATCGGACACAGAACTCGGTCTGATATCTCAAAACGCATACTGCGCGCTAAATGAATGTGATAGTGTTGCACTTAGACCCCGCACGACACTAAAGCCAAGGTCATATTGCTGAGCTTACAAGCACTGCCACAGCTGCAATGAGGAACTGCATTTGTGAGTTACACATCACACGTTTGTATTCTTCTGACACCCAACAGAGCAACGCTTAGTATCGGGACAGGTCTCGTCGGTGAGTAGACTAATAAAGTACACAAGTGACTGATTTGCTACGGCAGATTTGGTGAAAATATATCACGATAAAAGCTCGATACAACCATTTTGGTAATTTTGCTTTCACTCAAAAGGAAGACATTTCCGCTCCATCATTTCTTTCATTGCAAAAAAGGACTTTCTTGCCAAGTTATACCAGATTCCTCCACCTATATATATATATATATATATATAAAACGACTGCATCACTCAAAACGAACTGCTTTACTTACGGCTGCCGGAAAGAACCAGAAGAACAAGTTGGAGCCTGTGGTTTCGTTCACAGTCAGATAACCCGAATAGCTAGGTACATATGCATCGTTAACGCGGCCCACACTGGCCAGTTTCTTTGCTTGCTGTAGCTGGTTCTTCTTAATTAAGGGCGTGAGTAATAGCGGCTTCCCGACATTTTCTTCCGTGACTGACGGTATGCACGACAGAGCGCTTGCACACAAGCCGACGAGCCCGGCTACACGGATTAGCATTGCGTCTATTCTGTGCACAACCCGGAGCTTGCGCTGTTGCCTACGGTCGCCGTCAGGTAAGGCCACTCCAATGGACGAATCTATTCGAAATGCTAAGGCCTAATGGTGGGCGATGCCAATTGTCGCGCAACTATGTTGAGCACATGCTTGCTCCGCTATCCTTCCCTTCCCTGCATCGGTAGGAATGTAATCAGTATGAGCTGGGTTACAATACAGCCTGTTGTAAAAACTAAGCATAAAGATGTTACCATTTTAAAGCTTGTACACAACGTTTCCAATAATCCATTCCAACGTTTCCAGCACAGAGCGGGAACAGCTAAACGTGAACGTGGCTAGGCCCACCACCTGCGTCGAATATGTGTTACATGTGTCGAGTTAAGGTTGTTCGTTTTGTGCCACAAGTGCAACATCTGCTTACGAGCGTACTTTGTGTGACAACCGACCGTCGGTTACATAGGCCTCTGTACAGGCATCAAGGTGCCAACTCACTGTTGTTGTTGTTGTTGGTGTTGTTGGTGCTGTTGGTGCTGTTGGTGCTGTTGTTGCTGTTGTTGTTGTTATTATTGTTGTTGTCGGTTACATAGCCCTCTGTACAGGCATCAAGGTGCCAACTTACTGTTGTTGTTGGTGGTGTTGTTGTTGTTGTTGGTGCTGTTGGTGCTGTTGTTGTTGTTGTCGGTTACATAGCCCTCTGTACAGGCATCAAGGTGCCAACTTACTATTGTTGTTGTTGTTGCTGTTGCTGTTATTGCTGTTGCTGTTGTTGTTGTTGTTGCCAATCTCGTTGATTGCCTTCCGGATGCCTCCACAAGCTTACAAGGTACGCAACCGGCGCAATATATTTTCTGACTACTGTGCAAACAGCTGTCATTTCCTCTATTGACTGGTTTGGTCACATTCCATAGGCTCTTTTTGACTAGTTAGGCCAAATGACGTTGTTTTTGCCTTGATTTTTTCGGCTTGTTCTCATCATCATCATCATTATCATTATGATGACGCTATGGTTTATTGTACAGTGTTGTTTGTACCCCTTTTGTTTGTGTTTAGCGCTTGACATGGTTGTGACTCAGACTCTGAGCAGGCGCTAACTAATGATGAAATCATACTTACCAGGTAACACCACAGGTATCTAGCCAACATGTTGTTCAATTAAATCAATTACGCATTCAATACGAATACGTTGTAGGGTGTGACTGTGCGCACCATAGTAGGCCAAAAAGGGTGCTAGGCATCACACAGAATTCTAATGTTAAATATTCGAATAATTTTCAGTTGTTTTTTACTAACGGGTTCTCTTCACGCCGCGTAGGATTTGGTCGCTTTACGTTGACTTTTGGTATTGGTCCATTCAGCGCATTTATGACGGACACGCTTCGACCATCGCAGATCACGTAAAATTTAAATGCCTATGTTGGAATTGTTTTGTTTTATGATCACTTCTAGCAACAAGAAAATAGCCGATCGGCTAATCAATGACTCGGAAAATATAAAATGTTTGACACTTTTTCTACAGCAAAAATATTTTCAGATACTGTACAATAAACTATACACTTGGATGTCACATTTTCTAAAAAAAATATAGTAATGCGAAGAAAATGCCTAATATGCTTATCTCTGTCACGAGCTACTCACTCCGCACAACAAGTTTCGTCGTTGCTGTTTTGATGCATCGAATTCCGGTAAGATAATCTGTCGCGCGCAACGGATCTATGAATGCTGCAGCGATACACTTTCCACTGCATGTTTGATGGATCGTGATGATCATTGGCGACATCGGGTTCACCTTTTAACAATGAACATTGAGATACTCCACCATTGAGACCACCTCAACCGATTAAGAGGTGTTCTTTTCAGACTGCTTTGATGTTAACGAGATGCACAACAAGTTCGCCGCGATGCTGTCACTTTTTGGTCGAAGCCTTCACTCCTAGCGTGGTCAACAAGAAGCTTCAGAATCTGTGCTCATATGTAGGCTTGAACGATTTTTCACACCCAGATCCTGCTTCGTTCACTGCACGTTGTCGGAAACTTGTGAAAGGAATAAAGCATTTCCGCATTCTGACAGGGACGAGCATAAACATCATGGATAGTCGGTCCATCGTCTGTTACGCTAACTCGCGGCTTATCGGCAGTGTGCCCTCGCCAACCGTGGAATCAGCCTATGTGGGACGTCGGACGAAGGCAGTCGGAGCTCACTAAAAGCTTCGCGCCTCACTTGGAACAACCGATTGTGCAGAAAAGTGGCAAGCCATTTATGAGTCTGTGAACGGGCCTGGAGCGCCTTCATCTGGTCAACGGCAAGTCTATGATCGACCCCTCAACGGCACTCACCTGGCCAAACTGTAAACAATAAAAGTCTTTGTTGGCGTTTATGGCATACAAGGCGCAATCGTTTGTAATTTTTAACAGTTGCGTCCACGTGGAGTGTCGATGCAAACATCTGTGCTGCAAAGTGTCAAACAAATTTTGTTGCAAATACTTTTTTCACACCTTTTGTGTCTGGCAAAAGTCCTTTTAAAAATAGTGTAGGCAGTAGAACATTAAGATACAGGGCGAGGATAGTATAGTTCTCAATGCGGTCTGTGGGCCCTTTCTTATGTGTCGGCTTTACAGAGCTCTGTTTGGAGAAATCTGGGACTCTAGAGTTGTTGTATGACCACTCAAAAATTTGCTTTAAAGATCCCGCAAAAAATGCAAATGTTTACGAATCCAGAAATGGGCCTGCATTTTGGTTTCAGGCGCAAGAGCTGCATGTAATATCATTGGAGGTTACAAGAGCAGGGTTAAACATTGATAAGACATGAGACGCAAGTAGCTCAATCTTCTCTTTATTTTAATGCCGAGTGTGACTAACAGCTTAATCGAGGCATCATTACCTACCGCAAATCTTGCACAACACCTTGGCGCATTAATGTCAACAGATTTTACGTTTTTCTGCACATTTTAAAAACCTAGTCAAATCAGCATCTCTACTGTGGATGTGCTATTCCGTTGTTTCAATATTAAGGATCCACATGTGTACATTCGTCTGTATAAATGAATAGTGTTATTGCTCACCCGACTGGAGTACGTGCTTGTGCAAGCAGATAGGCATCATTAGATCCATTGAGAGAATATTTCTAAAAATACTTTGTAAAAGATGTGATATCGAGCCGAAGTCTGTGCATCTTCGGTCGCTGTCAATTTTATATTTAAAAAAAACGATGACGCATGGGTACCTTCACAGCATGTGAGCGCTGTTCTTATTGACTGCTTCTTCGAAGTGACAATGAACAAACGAAAACGCCAAATCATGTTTCAACCAAAAATCATTGCAAGACTTGACCTAATCAACAATACGTTTGCCTGGCGTATAGTCAGAGAATCGCATACCAAGGCGGTTTTGCGGGCTTTATTGTACCGAATAAATAGTAAAAGCCTCCCGTTACCATTTGTTCATTTTTACTATAATTTTTATAATAATGAACAAAATGTTTTTAAATGCTTATCCTGTGCCTACGCTCTCTGCCTTAATATATATATTTAAGTAGAATCCACAACTGATCTACGCGGCATATGAACTAAATGTACGACATTGTCTTCTAACCATTTGTATGATCTGATTAACTGTTACGTTTTTATACCGAAGGTACGACCTACCTGAGAAGGAGAAATACGCTGCTCTCTCTATTTGTTTACTCGACTAACCGCTCTGTACAGTGGGCGGTACATCTGACCCAATTACTACGTATGATAACAGCCAATGAGGTGTTTAAACGATGTTTATTATTCTTCGTGGTATTCCCAAGACAAATACACAAACCCTTTTCAGACTAGCTCACAGAATAATGCTAATAGATGTTGCCATATGGTAGGTATTTTTGCCCACCATCTCTTTCAGAGCTTATAACGGCTACAACATACATTTATTTAAACAAAAATGAACATAGCAATAGTCCTGAATAATAACAATATCATAAAATATACCTCTAACAGCAAGCTATCATTATGCTATGTAGTATTAAGATGGTCCTTATATATATATATATATATATATAATAACGTACATAGAACAGATCAAAAGGGTCTATATATTCAATTATGTCGCCGCCTGCACCACAAGCAAACGTGATGGCCAGCAAAGGAATAAAGCAAAGCGGACTCTTTCGCGACGCACCATGTACGCATTAGCAGCACCGTATTCCATACGGTAACGTTGCGACATTAGTGAATGGGTTTATTCCAGTTTTGTGCTTGGCAACTTTCCTCTAACTTTTTCTCCGGCAAGGGCCACGACGGAGAATACTGTAGTTACCATTAAGGCGCGGACTCCAGCCGGGAGGACCAAGGCTGCACCTGCGTCTCCGTCAAGCCAGTAGAGAAAGAGAGCTAGTGCAGCAAATTCGAGTTTAACTCGAGAATAAGGAGCCGATTTTAATACTGAATGAAGTGCCAACTCCCGCCGCTTTCCGCTGTGGCTGCCGAGCGAGGAGGAAGAACCGAGAAAGATTGCCTGGCGACACAGAGAAATCCTGATATACCAATACTCGATAGAAATCCTCTACCTCTTAACACATCTTCACGTGTATGTGTTGCGCCACCAGCGGTCTAACAATGAGAAGGCTGAGGTGCGGCTCTATAATCCTAGGTAGCCTCGCTTGCCGGTAACGTCTAGAGCGTGGTCGTTCTTTTGGGCAGGACTGACTCGGTACCTGTGACCGCGACGAGCGGCAGTCAAACACCAAGTGATCGATGTATACTAATCTGTTGCGCGAATTCGACGGAAGGCCCAGTACTCGCTTTAAGAGAGCTATCCAGCTGCTATGCAGGCGAGGTGTTAAAATGTTTCCCCGTCAGTTGGATACCGTGGGCAATTACGGATGTTTCTTAGCTTGACTAATGGCTGTCCGAACGGACAGCTGTGTTGAGCTTTTCAAACCAGCTGTCGCGATAAGCGCTTTTCTACAATGCTCATTTACATGTTGTAAAACTGTTGTACCTTGAAACGAGAAATTACCCCTAGATAGCAAAAGCTTTCTACCAACTGCACTTGCTCGTCGTGAAATCGCAATTTATTTGAGTGGGTTTATTGCCCACCACGACAAAGGCCTACAGCTTGTGTTTTTACACGTTTGCTATGCTGCCACTCTGCGAGAAGTATTTATCAAGTGCGCGAAAGCGCAGCCTGTATGTTGGTTCGGATTCTGCTAAGTATTATTAGATCATCTGCGTAGAGTAGGATTATAATTGTTAAGTGCCGCTCTTTTACGATGCGTGGCAGATCTCTGAATAACGTTATAAATAACACTGCTCTCGTCGGAAGCGTGAAGAAGATAGAGTTTCATAAAGATACATTTTAAAGTGTATATTATACTCAATTTGAGCGAAATAAACATAATTGTAATTGTAATGCGCTGAGTAGAGTAAGCATTTGTGGTCCAACTCCAGTGTGTCCCTTGTGCTTCTTCGAGACAATATCAGAGAGTAAGAAATTGAAGGCAGATGTCAAATCCAGAAAAAACCGCAATCAAAGAATGTTTATTTCCGGTTTAATGCGATTGTAATCTGCTCAAGATACTTTGTATGCTCAGATAGTGGAACGCTCAACTCTAAAGCCATCTCGCTTATCGGGAAAAAACGTCACTGCTGACAGAAAATCCGTGAGACGCTTTGTCAGTTTGCTTAAAAGTAGTTTCTGGACACGACTTCTTTTAATATTGGCCGCCACGCGGAAGGGTCTAAAGGGTCTCCTTTTTCTTTTGAGATAATCTTAAGCAGGCACTCGTACCACTTGGCTGGCATTGACTTCGTCTAGGCTAAACGGTTCTCGGAACATTTCGGGAGGGAGCTAAAGGAAATCTTTCGGAAGCTTTGAGTTCGTATGAAGTAAGAGTCTCGACAGGTACCCTATATGCGTGGGTGAAAGCTGCTTGAAGGAGGAGTTTTTCAGATGGAATTGGACAGCTCGGAAAGTTGCAAGCCTGCTGTATGATAAGGTGAGGTTCTCGTTCGTTTAGTAAAATGAGACGTCCCTGTTAGTCGTCAAGCTGCTTTTTGGGGTTTTGAAGCTTTCGATAATGCTTTTGTGTGGTTGAGTAAATAATGACCGGCGCAGCTGGGTCATAGTACAATTGCTGGATGGCTCTAAGAGGAACTTGCCTCAGGACGAAGCAATTTCTATCGTACTAGCGCGAGAATGCCGCATTGGCACGCAGTGGTGATTTAGAAGCTGAGCTACGAGGACGCTTGGAGGAAGCCGTGCTAAAATCTATCATGGTTAATCCGAGCAAGCAGCGAAATAACCATGTTGTTAACAAGGTGCTTCTCCACGTCGGTGCGTCCTTTTATAGTACTAATCCATTTGATAGTGACATCCTAAGAGCCATGGGTATATGTTTCTTAATGCCCGTCAGCAAGACACGAAAAGCCGGCCTTAAATTTGTCGAACAGTCTGGTGGGGCTGAAATTGCGATAACGTTGATTGCCATGTATAGCAGTGCAAACTCGAAAAGCGGTGACGGCACTTCCGCATTTTTGTAAAGAATATTAGCATCACTATCAACTTGCTTGGCGCTGGACGGACGATACTGTTGGCTGGGGATCTCAATTGTCGACCGGACCGGATTGTTGTGTGTACCGATACGAGCACACCCACGTATCATGCCGATGTATTATTATTTTTTTATTTTAATATTATTAATATTTATTTAATATGTCTTAGAGCAATACAGTTGTGAGGTGTGAATGTGTATTCTCATTATTTTATAGTTTCCTTCTTGCTGTCGTCAGCCCATCGCACCTAATATAGACGCGGCGTTTCCTCTGCAAACTGCCAATGAAAGCAGCTGCTTCAGAAAGTCGCCTTCGCGTGCATCTCCGGTGTTTGCTTGTATTCGATCACTTAAGTCTTTAATTATTATTATTATTATTACTAATATTATTATTCATTGACTCACACATTAGCTGCACGTTCATGTTAGCGGTGGCATCACCGTATTCTACATAGGTTTTAAACATATTTCACGCATCTTGACTTCAGAAATGTCCGCGGAGCATGACCTTGGTGCCGTTCGGGCGCACTCTAGGTTGGAACGAAACGGTGGCCGACTTTCTTAAACGCTTGGCAGTCGATCCCCGAGCCTCAGTCTATTAGAGCCGCCTAGGCAGATCAGATTTCCGAGGAGAGCTGGTCCTCTACCGAGCGAATTTCTAGGTGGCGGATAGGGAGACGCCCATCGGACTGTGGCGAGTACATGGTACATAACTCAGCACTCTCCGAACAAACTAGCAAAATTCCGGGGACAATTGCAAGCTGCAAGCGAGCCAATTTACTCGGCGAGTGATTTGCGAAATGAAGTGCGCCGAGCGCAGGGGATGACGAACAGCTCAGAGGGAGCGTCCTGATTGCAGATTTGATATCAAGTGTGATAATCTATTTATTCTGTTTAAACATGCCCGGAGTGTATATGTAACGCTTTAGGACAATATGACCTACTTCGGTAGAGCACTTGGATGATGTGCTTGGTCATTTCACGGTGTCACAAGAATCTGTTAAAAAATGCATAATTTCAGGATCAATGCCGGAAAAGTTCCACAAAAGGGCGAAACAGAGGAAGCTTGGAACAAATTGCTTGTTAAGTCATTTATAAGCAAAGGGCGGCCGCATTTATTCTCAGATGTTCTGTAACACGTTCCTAAGATGCAGTTCCGGAAGGGGGGTCACGTGCACATCGAAGAGACTCCGACCGCATTCGGTTAGAAAGGGTTTAGATGTTGGACGCATCAAAGGTATTATCAGATTGGGTATACCGGGCATCACTGGATTACAAAAGCGCTGAAGGTTTTTAGTGGGTATTGCATATGGGTCCTAAATAGCCAATGTCGAGCCCCACACTACCCTTTAACAGGATCGCCTATGTACTTGGTCGCCTTTCTAGGCAAAAAAAAGCAGATTAGGCTAAGATTCGAAAATATTTGAGCTCCGCCAATAACTCGTCAACGATCGCGCTCGACACAATGGTCGACTTTGGTTTTCTAATGACAAGCCTTTTGGCGAAACTGGCCAATCGCTTTAGTGTTGCTGCCCGGAGACTAGATGGGCGGGATGTTTTTTCGGCTAAAGGCTTTCCCTAGGCACAAAGCGACGAATGTTGCCTTTGTCTTTGTGACACTCACTGTGGTGGCTGCGGCAGCAAGGCCGCCCTGTCTGTGACCACGCGAGTTTAGGCTAGAAGAGTACACAGGTTTATTTTGAGGAACAATTGTTCTCTCCTTATCTTTTGATCGAATAGATGATGATACGTTAAGGAAAGTTTTGAACATTCCCTTACGATGCGTCCATAGTGTAAAGTTTTTGTCGCAGCAATCTGAGCCGTTAGGCTATTCGTGTGCGATTTTATCAGGCGCTCCGTGTGCCCCTAGTGATTATGTACGCCTATACCTTCGTTGCGTGGCCGTAAGAAAAGTAAGATGTCTGACCAGCAGTAGCAGTAGAGTCTGATAGCAGCTGTCAGATTGCGCGTTTAGACGAGAGATTCGGCTCCTCTTCGGGCGGTGCGGCCTGGCACGGAGCTCGAATGAACTTTGATAGAACTCGAGCAGGGGCTATAGAAACAGTTTCTTTTAAAGAGGATTGCCTCCGCAGGCATGGCAATCACGCTTGAACGGTGCGCCGTCTTCTTCTTCTGCAGTCAAAAGCATCTTCTCGTCTGATAGATAGGTAGATAGATCGATAGATCGATAGATAGATTGAGACCACGCTATCAAGACGATGATGATAGCCATTAATATGGCTTGCACGAACACTGTGCGCGTACAAACGCCGACGGGTTTCAAGTGTCTGCAAATATTCCAGTGAGGGCAGCTGTGTCAGCGTAGGCACTTACGGCCTGCAAACCCCCCCACACCGCCGCCCTCAAAAGCTTTATCACGGGACTAGATGCGACCTATGTATCTTTCTCTCCCCCGCCTCTCTCTCTCTCTCTGTCTCGTGCTTTCTCTATCGCCCTATTCCGCTTGCTTTCTTGACCGCGACTCGGGCTCATCTCGGACGTCGTCGACCTTCCGAATTTCCGAAAACAACAAGATCAGGCTCGTCCGCTGCCAAGAACAGAAAATGCAAAAATGTCATCATTTCGTCGCGAAGTGCTGTCGGTGGGTGGTTACAGTCGCTGGACAGTGGTGCGCGGGCAGGCAGGTCTATTTTTAGAACGACGGGCAAGAGACCAGCGCCAGTTTGATGAGGGTCGGCGTACTTGTCTCCTAGGTGAGCAGTTTTGCTACTGCCGGCTCTGTTGCTGCTGCTGCTGCTGCCGCCGCTGTAGCTGCTGCAGTCTCTTTTCTTCGTCTCCCTGTTTTGTATTCGCGTTCGCCTCTTCCGCTGGAAGACTCTGAACCGACTCGCGTCGGCCACGTTCGGCTGTTGTTTGGCGAATGTTGAATTGATTCCCTGGTGAGCAGCAGCAAGTTCTTCGAACTTCTTGTGTCCGTGCGTGCCTGTTGCCCCGTTGCCGACGTCCGAGGGTCCGGTATGAGAGGTTCCATCGGCGATATGCACCTGCACTCCGCATTCTTCTCTGTATGCTGCTGCAACTCCTGTTGTTGTTGCTGTTGTTGTTGTTGTTGTTGTTGTTGTTTTTGTTGTTCCGGAGCGGTGAGCTCGTATCGCGTCATAACTGCGCTCGTTGTTGTGTCTCTGGCGACAACGAACACATGAACAAAAACACATAAACGCAGCAAACGAAACGGAGAACGCGCGGCACGAGCATTGATTGTTAGCTGTAATCTGTTGCCGCGGGCGCTGGTCAGCTGGGTTTAAATCGGAATACGAGCTGCCACTTGAGAGCAGCTCGGCGGAGAGATTAAAAAGTTGGGGGAGGGGTGCACATCAGAGTTGCATGGCAGTACTGCGTCAGCTACTGCCGGAAAGACACGCTCATATTGTATGCCATTTCTATATATATATATATATATATATATATATATATATATATATATATATATATTGTATGACATTTATATATATATATATATATATATATATATTGTATGACATTTATATATATATATATATATATATACATATTGGTTAACGTATCTGCTTACATAAATATATGAGTACACACTTGTGTCTAAAATGTACGTTGGCTTACATTATTCACGAGGTATCTCAGCAAATTTTAGTTAACTATTATAATATATAACTGAATACGAGATCTCTGGAAAGTTTTTTCATGGTTTCATCAAACATGTCGTCAAACGTCAATTATGTACGGAAACGGTACCACACGCCGATTTCAGTAGCTACTTTCGTGGTACGTTCCGCTTCGTGGCATAGTTACGGTGGTATAGTGACTGCGACAGATGGTTGGCTGTGTTCGTTCGTGGTGGCCTTTGACGTCGACATCAAAACTATCTCATAACAGCTGCGCCCTGCACCGGTGGCGGCCCGGCTGCAAGCTGCGTCGGCACACTTTAGAGACCTAGTCAAAAAAAAAAAAACACCTGTGTTTGTGAACTCATGTGAACTATTCCGTTGTTTCATTATCAAGGATCTACACTACATATGTATGTTCGTCGGTGTATAAATCATCTGTGTTATCCAGACGGTTATGTTGTTCACCCGCACGGAGCCCGTGCTTGTGCAAGCACATAGACATGATTGAAAGCGTTCAGAGAATGTTAATAAAAATATTTTGTAAAAACATATGTGAGATCGAGCCAAATGCTGTACGCCGCCGTCAGTCGCTGTCCTAACTCTATTTAAAAACAACGACGCACCTGGTATTTCACAGCTTGTGAACTCTGATCTAGAAGTAAAAACAGGTTTTTAAGGAGGTTGTATCTAATTCTAGACCGACCTCCGTCGCCTACGGGCTTCGAACGCACCGTGAGGTATTTCGTCAATGCACCGAGGGCCGGGCATGTTGAGATATCTAGTGTGTTGAGCGCCGATCTAATCGACCGCTTCTTCGATGCGACAACTATAGAAGCCAAGTAATGCTTTTACTAAAAATGATTCCAAGACTTAAACTAATTAATAATATGTTTGCCTGGCGTATAGTCAGATAATCGCACAATAAGGCGGCTTCGCTGCATCCCAGCCTCTGTCCACTACTTATTTGGCAACTAAACGCGTGTTCTATTCTATATTTTTAGTTATTTTCATAATAATATTAATAATAATAATGATAATAATAATAATAATAATAATAATAATAATAATAATAATAATAATAATAATAATAATAATAATAATAATAATAATAATAATAATAATAATAATAATAATAATAATAGTAAACTAAATGCTTATAGACGCTCATTCTGTGCCTACGCTCTAGGCTTTAATACATGTAAATGGAATACATGACTGTTTCATGCGGCGTATTCGTATGGACTAAATGTACTGCATTGTGTTTTAGCCTACTTGAGAAGGAGGACTAGGTTGCCCTCCATAGTTGTTTACACGACTAACCGCTCTACGCAGTGGGAGATACATCTGTCCTATTTATTACGTGTGATAACAGCCAGCAAGGTGTTTAAACGATGTTTATTCTTCGTCGTGGTGTTCCCTAGACAAATACACAAACCCTTTTCAGACTAGCTCACAGGATAATGCAAATAGATGTTGCCATATGGTAGGTATTTTTCCCTACCATCCCTTTTAGGGCTTATAAAGGCTATATATATATATATATATATATATATATATATATATATATATATATATATATATATATATATATATATATATATATATATATATATGCAGTTGTTTACAGATGCCACCTGCACAAAGAGCGAATTTGACAGCCTATAGAGGTATAGAGTAAGGCGGACTTCTTCACGACGCACCAGGTACGCATTGGCAACATCGTATTTCATACGGTAATGTAGTAACTTTAGTGTATGCCGTATGCCAGTTCATCGGCAAAATGTCTCTAAATTTTCTCTGGCAAGTACCACGACGGCGAATACTGTAGCTATCATTAATGCGATGACTCTAGCCGGGCACGCAGCACCCGTGTCTGCGTCGAGCCTGTAGAGAGAGAGAGAGCTAGTGGAGCGAATACGAATGCCATCGCTTAATTTGAGGATAAGGCCAACGCTGAATGAAGTGCCGACTCTCGCCCCTACTCACCTTTGCTGTGGCAAATGGCTGAAACTAGATTTCTGGAAGTTTCATGGGTTTATCAAGAATGTAGTCAATTATGTACGTAAGCGGTACCACACGCCGATTCCAGAAGCTACTTACGTGGTATGTTCAGCTTCGTGGTATAGTTATGGTATGGGTACTGCGTGGCGTGATAAAGATCCGAAAGACATCCCGGATCTCGTAACACAGTTTTGTATTAAACCGGCAACAGGCTTTTTAATAAAAAAATACTTGAAGTTATGGCAGATTATCGTGTATAGCAAGGGAAGGGATGAGCACCTCGGAAACCCCTCAAGAGGCGGGAGCAGCTGAGGAGAACGTGCGACCAACTCTAGCTCTTGAGGATGATCTTTTAAATATGCCCGGCATTACCTGGTTAGGCGTGGGCCAATACCAAGCGTGGTCATCTTTAAAATCAACAGCCCATAATCGACTATATCGAAAACACGTGAAAAATCAGAATAAACGTATTTGACTAGTTTTGGCAGTGCGCAATAGTACATAGGCACTTGCTAGATATTGCTTTTTGCGACTAATTCGTATGATAAGCCTTGAAAGTCATTGCAGGCCGTGCGGCTGATTGTGCCGAGTTCCCTTAGTATAGAGTGCGTCTCTGTATGTACTGCATTTAGAACAAGTTTACAAAACAGCTTCCAATGTAATACGAGGAGCACGCCAAGTATACTCCGGTGAGCCGATCTCTAGTTATTCTCGTATTACGTGATCGTACAACGTAATATAAAGTCTGCCTTGGTTGTGGGGTCTTAAAATACGGGAATTTCAACATCGGCGGCGAACCGACCAACCGGTCGGATACTGCCGAGGTGGAAACCCAGTGTTTAAAGTGTTGTGCGTGTGTGCAGTTAGTGCCCGGTGTATCAGTGCATCATCAGATAGGCAGATCCAATACTCCAGCCTACAGATTGTCTACAATACGATAATATTGTCAACAGAATCCAACGCCTCGGATGCATGCATACGCGGTATTTTTGACACGATCATAAAATCCGCAATTAGATAGATAATAATCCGACATAACAGCAAGAGTCAACCATATCTGCACTGCCTACCGTTATGGTCAACGTACTACTTAACAATAAGCATAGCTACGTATTACTTAGCAATAACAACAATAATAGTAGTAGCTGTGTCAGAAGTCAGGATAGGTTTTGTTTTGTCTTAGTCAGCGTAGGCACTTATGGCCCGCGTCCTTCATAGGGCCCCACAAGCTTTACCACGGGACTAGATGCAACTTCTAAACCTCTCTCTCTAATTCCCTTTTTTACTTGTCGTCTTGACCGCGATTCGGCCGCATCTCGTATGTTTTCGGCCAACGCAAAGCATCTCAAAAACAAGAGTAGGCTCGCCCGCCCGCTCAAGAACACACAAGAATGCAAAAAAGTCGTTTGCGTCGCGAAGTGCTGTCGGTGGCTATGAGGGTTGGACGTTGGTGGTGGTGGTGGTGGTGGCGGCATGTCTATTTTTATAACGACGGGCAATAGACTAGCGCCAGTTGGGCAAGGGTCGACGAACTTGTTGTAGGTGAGCAATTTTGCTATTGCTGTTGCTGCTGCTGCTGCTGCTTCATTTTACTTCGTCTGCCTGTTTCGTATTCGTCTTCGCCTTTTCCATTGGAAGACCATCGGACTACCTACGTGTCGGCCGGTCTATTGTTTGTTGAATGTTGAATTGATTCCCTGGCGGTCAGCCAGCCCCCGAACTTCTTATTTTCGTGCGTGCTCGTTGGTCCACTGCCGACGCCGGAGGGTCCGGTTTGAGGGGCTTCATCTGCGATATGCACCTGCATTCCGCATTCTTTTCCGTATGCTGCTCCAACTCCACCTGCTGCTGCTGCTGTTGTTGTCGTTGTTGTTCCGGAGCGGTGAGCTCATATCGCATTATAACTGTGCCCGTTGTTTCTCGTGCGACAACAAACGCATGAATAAAAACACGTGAGCGTAACGAACAGAACGGCAAGCGCGGCGCGAGCTCTTGTTAGCTGTAATTTGTTGATGAGGGCGCTGGTTAGCGTGGTGGTTTGAATCGAAACACTAGCTGCCCTTTGAGAGACCGTTTGGAGGGGGATTAAAAAAACACTGGGAGGATGCACATCAGAGTTGCATGGCAGTACTGCGTCAGCTACTGCCTAAAAGGCACACCCTTACTCGTTATGTATCGTGAGTATAAAAATATACGTTAGCTTACATTATTCACGAGATACCTCAGCAAATGTTGGTGAACTATTTATAGATCTAAAGATCATATGTCCGCAGCTTCTGTAAACTTCGGCCACCCCGAAAAAATGCATCATTGCTGGTGTGCTGCTGCTGCTGATGATCACAATTCGTTCGAGAAAAATGTCACCGTCGAACGTCGCTACGGAGGTCCCCTGCGACCGACTCGATACTGGCGAACACTGTCTGGAAGGAAGGTGGTTTCATCAGATAGGCCGTCAATTATGTACGTTGACGGGAACGACACCACACGCCGATTGTGATGGCTACACTTACGTAGTAGTAGTTGTAGTAGG
>QVRM01002433.1:157500-347500 GCA_003439945.1 Dermanyssus gallinae
TTCGGGGACCATGAGTCGGCAGCTCTCTCGTGGTCTCGAAGTGTTGTCAAACATAATTCCGAACTGTGACAGCGTGGAGAGAATGCTTTTAGCGGATGGGGGTCACAGACTAGATTCATTCTGCTCTATTCATTTTAAAAAGTGCGTCTGTGGCTTTGGGTTTTATATCTAGATAATTTGCATCGTTAAATTTGAATGCATTGAGGGCATCAACTGACGACATCTACCTGCCACGGATTGATGTAAGCTACGCTCTCTGCATAGCAAGAGGTTGGTGTTGCCCTATTTTGGATCAGTTCTCAAAAAACTTGAACTCAATTATATTTTAACGTAGCTTTTTTAGGTCTGCGTTTTGTGATATTGACTCTGTTACAATTTCTAGCCATGACGTTTCCCAGCCATAAAACCGAGAAAAGACAGTCTCGTAGCAGCTGGTAGAATAGAATAGAAACTTCCTTTGATATTGTAATAAAGGTAAGGAATGACTAGACCTGTGCAATCGTCCTATTATGCATATCCCTGGCAACGCGCCAGGTGAACATATTGTTGCGCTCCATTCTTGCAACGCATCTAAGCACACAGATTATTTGGCTTTTGTGATGGTTTGGCCACACTTAAAAAGATCAATAAGAGTTGCGTTAATAAGATAAGATAAGACCCCTCTGTCATTTGTCCTGAGTGTGGCCATTAAGAGCGGTAATACATTGTCGTTCGTTTTGAGGTCACATCTTTTGTAAATACACTTTAAAAATCTCCTTTGCACACCTTCGATCACACATATGTGTTTACATAAATATGGATGACATAAGGCTGAACAGTATAAAAGTTCTGGATAACACAATCGATTTGTACAAACGAAGATACACCGTAGGTTCACTAACAATGAAGCAGCGGAACAATATATTCACGAGTATGGATGCTGCTTTGACTAATCTTTGATATTTACAGAGAAGGTGAGGTCCGCCGAGATTAAGACTCCAAGATCCCGCGCCACGCGGCCAGAAAAAAGAATATTTTTTCCACATCTTTCAGATGCCAGAGATCCGGGCATAGAGTTGCAGATTGCCAGGAGGTAGAAGCAATGGCTGAGGTTGTGTCACAAATGCAGGACCTAAGAAGGGTCTGCAGGTGACCAATCCGATGTAACGTCTGCGTTAAAAAAAAGTGCAAAAAGATATAATAATAATAATAATAATAATAATAATAATAATAATAATAATAATAATAATAATAATAATAATAATAATAATAATAATAATAATAATAATAATAATAATAATAATAATAATAATAATAATAATAATAATTATTATTATTATTATTATTATTGATTGCAGCAAGCGGGCAAAAGCATACCAAAACTGGACAACGCCTGAGGCTGGGAAATGATCCGAAGCTTCCTAGTACAGCAGCCAGATTAGTATAGAAAGAAGTATAGAAGAAGAAAAGAAGAAAGAAGCGGCAGAAACGAGGGGCGAGAGCAAAGACAAACTACTATTTCTTTAAGATGTTTCAAGATCGTCTAGGCATGATCGAACCAACTTGTTTGGAGCGTTGATATGAAACTATCATTTGCTATTATTTCGTCTTGATTTTTTTTTAGCTACCCTCGGCGTACTCAGACTAAACATATTTCAGCTCCCTTCGCAGATTAATGTAGTAGAAGAATAACGCTTTACCCGATGGGGTTAAAAAGGGAGCTGACTGCTCCGTTTCCCAAAAATTGGGGCATTTAGCTTACCACCCCAGGACACGACGGGGAAGATGCTAAAAAACTCAAACGGGCCTAGTCGGATGCCCGGTTTGACTTCTGGAAGGTTATATAAACAAAAAAACAGTCAAAAATATGAAAGAGGCTTTGTCCTACGTGACGACTCTACGAGACTAGACAAGAAACGCCTAAAATATGGCAGCTTGTAAGATAATGTACAAAGTCTTTGATAGTAATATTATCCAGCTTCAATAATTGAAGCCTTACGGAATCCTCGAAAGAAGACCTCTCTGCGAATTGGCCGCCCTGCCAGCCTAAGCACATACAGTGATTCAATATAGTAAAAACTGTCGCACTCGCTTAGTTTGTTTTTTCACTCAGACATCGTTCAGACAGGCATCGCTACATGCGTATGCTATATATCAAAGTCGACACCGCATCTCTATGCATCTCTTATAACCCATCGATTGCTTGCATATGTAAGGACGCCCTGATTGCGACCTCCACGGTCCTGCAGATATTTAGACACGAATTTTTAGTTGTCCCATAATAAAACAGCAAACACAATTAATATGCATTTGGTTGTTTCTTTTGTGCAATCATTAAAATAAACTAGGACCGAAAGAGTGCATCTGAGTTTAATGCAACAAACTTTTAGAAGAAGACGCTCCGTGAACATTTTGTCATGTACCGTGGACCCTGCTAAACGTTGTACTCTTGATCTTGCTGAACTGGACCCTGGAACGGTTTGCGCACCGACATGACCATACAGTGCCATGACGTTTAAACACAGCACCAATATTTTTGTACAAATACCCTATATCTCCATATACATACACACAACATAAACGAATAAGCCTATGATTTAAACACTTCTGATGAAAACACCATACGGTACCGCGCAGTTAATAGTACGTTTATACTGTACAGTTTTTCAATTAACGTATTACAGGTTCTCCTGGAAGTTCGGTACAAAAGAGACGGGACAAAAATGTCCACACCTATTTTTTATTAGTATCGAACCCTGCACTGTCACTATGAGAGACAGACCTTGCCTACGTCTGCAAACACATTGGTACTCTAAAACTTGTTGATGCATGTAAGTGTATCGGGCACACGTACAGATCACTTCGAACGCCTGGATCCCGTTTGGACAACGGTTGGTATTGAACCTTGGAGTCTTATGCCTCGTTACATTTTAAAGATCCTGGGAATTATCAGTATGGGAACTGACGTGTTCCTTAAAAATGTAGCTTAATGCATTATAGATATCATAGGAGATCAATGTAGGTAAAGTTTTGGAGGCAGATACTCTTTTTGGCTGTACGTAGGGGGAACGCTGCTTCCAATATGGGTGCTAGGAACTGACACATTTCACTATTCACCGATCACATTTTACCATTGTACTAATTAATTGTACAATGTGTGCATGTCTAACTACCTTAGAGTTTCTATGTGCTCCGGTGAGTTCATGCAGAATTTCACAAGCGTTGTCAGCGGAAAAAGATCTATTCTTGTTCCATAGATTTGCACACAACTGATGAAAATAGGCCTCACCTCGTACAAATTCAGCTACAACAGACAAGCATCTCCCTCGTTGTTATGTCCAGAATAATAATACACCATAAGCCCCAACAATAATAAAAGTTAGCAAATGTACAAAGTAATTTTAATTTTTTTTAAAGTTGTTTGTCTTTTTTTCTTCTAAAGTCTAAGCATTTACACGATTTACAAAAGAACACCTGAATAAAAGAAAACTTCTCTAAAACGAGAGAAGCTTGCTCTTATCCCCTACTACGTTTTACTAATCCAGCTCGGCTCGCTCGCAGAGTTACTGGCTGAAATAGCTACGCGGTCAGAAATTTAGAACGGGGTAATCAAAGAGGATCATGCTATTAGCGGCGTACTTGATCAGAGTCCCTTAATCAAGTGCTCCGCTAATAGCATGATCCACTTTGATTGCGTCTGTCTCTACAACAGTGCGGTGTGGGTCCTGCATACGAGAGAATTGGGCGACGTTGTTAAGCTCAGGCGCGTGCTCGCAGATCTGAAGTAGCATAGGGCCTCGGAAGTGAGAGTTAAAGGCGTTCTTGAAATCAACTTTGACTGCCGCGCATCTAGGCGTCATCTAGAGGAGGCTACGCGTAGACTGGGCGCCGTATCTCAACTGATGAGGTCGTAGCTGTCGTTGGATGCGCCTGAGATAATTTTTTAATGCCAACCGCCTAAAGATGAATCCTATAGTGATGGGTTTTATGCCACCGGTATTTCTGTCTTGGGCATCAGTCATGTATTCAATGAAAGATACCTCCTAACTAGCCGGTGGGCCCATATGCTGGTTAAGGCCGACCAGATGAGATGCCATGAATAATAGTTCAGCGAAAAAGTACATTCTGGATCTAAGCAAGGTCTGACACGTGCCCTCCTGGTGTGCCGAAGCTGCTAGCGCTCGTTTCTCCTCTTTGCGCCTTATGCTTGTATGGGTGAACAGTACCTTCTCAAAGGGCGTTCGGTACTCGCACCATGGACACTAGTGGACCTCTTAAAAACTTTTTAGGCTGACTTCCAGCACACACTTAACGCTAATAAAACCGGATCTCACTAAATGCAACGGTGTAACAATGGGTTCAGACCCGTGCACCAATGTGTCTCCTCGGGTCTCAAGGCGCACGCGAATACACCACACTACTGAGGTGGGAACTTCTAGCAAGTTTCCCGGCTGATGGGCATTGTCAATCTCTGGTTTGGTGAAGAGGACGGCTTTGGGAGCTGCGCGGGTATTCCTGAAGGTGTAGCGAGGTCACTCCACAACGAAATTCGTTGGGGGGAGGGCCTGCGCGCTCAGCGCCGGAAATTTTGACAGTCCGAGTGACCGTCTCCAGGCACTCGGATCGACACCGGCGCAAGACTGCTACTGTTGAAGTTCTCACTTGTATTGACAAAATTGACGGGCTGAATGATAGGCACTTTCTTCGGAAAGAATCGCGAGAAGTATTTGCTCGGCGCCAAACGTCAAGTAAACGAAGACGGATCGGGTGTGAGTCATTCTTCGCCTAGTGAGGACCCTTGCAATTGATGTAACAGGTCTCGTTCCAACAAACTTTAGATAGGTGATCGGGCTTAGCGTACTGGGCACAGACATTCTCTATTTTCTCGCAGCTGCTCGCGACATCCAGATCCTTCGCCCAGCTTTACTGCACCGAAAGCACTGCAAAGGCTCGTGGTAGGTCACCATTGCGTACATAGTCAGTTCGATGCATACCTGCTCTGGGATGAGCGCATTTCCTGCAAAAGTTAATTACTATCCTGGCTTCCAAACGAAAGCTTCGGACCGCTTCTGTGTCGGTTCAACAATAATGGGCTCAGTGATGGGGCGGTGAAGTTTGTTGACGACCCCTTTCTGATGATGCGCGGACTTTCCTCGCGAGGTAACCGGTGTTCCTGCAAGTGTTTTCAACTCCGAAAAGACTCTTGCATTTCTGTCGCTTTCTACCTTTGTAAGCAATTTGTCGCATTCGTACTTCGGGTCAATGTATGGATGATCCCTCTCATCGCTTGGGCACCCAAAAGACTTGCCGCTGTAAAGTCGCGAATTTCGCCGCCAAAAATGATTGCCGCGGACATCCGTTTAAAGCAAAGCCCTTTCTATCGTAGCCTTATGAATCTGCTTTTTTCGTGCTCTCCCGTTGAGCCTATCGCGTTGTCGTTTCGTTTACATGGTCCTTATCTTCAATGCTGCACTTGCAGCGAAGCTATTCGTATCCGGTTGGGCTCCCTCGCTCGATGACTGCGAAGTTATCGACAGTCATCCCTTCTTGGATCTGGGCGCCGCGCTACATGCGTCGTCTGCTTTTTGAAATTTGGAAGCTGCACCTGCGCATGCGCTGTGTTGCTGGCGCCATATTTGTTTTGATCGCCATAACTAATTTGCAAAGTTCTAGCCAAACAAATAGATAAATTATATAAGTAAATAAGAAAAACAATTTTGACCCTAAACGGGGTTCCCTTTGTTGTCAGCCGAACGCGCACCCTGTAGTCTACGACATCGTGACGATTCGCGTTAAACCGTAAGAAATAACCGTCGTGGCTAGGTGTGTAGCTGGGCGTATGATCTGCGATGATGCTTTCAAATCGATCACAGTCAGCCGGAAAACCCCAAGAGAAGTCCGACGCTTCGGGTGGTGAGACAGGTGGCCGGGTATGGCGCACTGACGGCACACATTTTCGATTTGCCCGCAGCTCTTTCCGACGTGTCCATAATAATAAGCATGTTCAACTCGGAATCTTCCCCGTAGGTGGAAATCAATGTTAACAAACGTTTTCTGCCAAGTACCTTTCTTGGCTTTCTCCGCTCGGCAAATGGAAAAAGGGCCGAGCTCCGCATACTGAGCAGCTGGCCAGCTGTGTGTAGCCTTATATACTAAGCAATTGATGGGCATCATCGAACGAAGAGCACTAGGATTAACACTCGCTTCCTAGTCGGGGACCTCAATACAGTAAAAGATTCAACCGATGCATGCAGTAATTTGCAGTCATCTTTTATTGAGACTTGACCTGTTCGAGTTGCAGATATTGGAAGCCTCACAGACCTATCGACATACGAATGTTGCTGCCGCGTATTCTGTTTATGGAAGGTAGGGGACTGTTGGTATCGTCGCAAGCGTGAGCTTTTAATTCGCTCTATACTTCCACTTCAGAAATCAACATTGGGGTGTTGCTTCGCATTGCTTAGGGAACATTCGTGCCAGCTTCCCGACGTTGGTCTGTCTCAATAAAATTAGAGGGAGGAAGAGGGTTGTCCATGCTCTACAACTTTGTTTATTGCACATTTTCTACGCCATATGCAATTCGATCTAAGCTAGCTATCTATAGCATCAAGCGGCCAATAGTCACGTGAGCTCGTGGCACGCTACATAAGCTCTCTCATGCAAAGCGACCATCCATCATCGCCAGACATCGGGCCTAAGCTTACCATTTTGATTTCTGGCTTTTACTCACGCGAGACTAGTATGAATTAGTGCAGCACTTGTGCAACTCTCGACATCCATGTATGTGTATGTATGTATATAACTATGTATATATATATATATATATATATATATATATATATATATATATATATATATATAGCCGAAATAAGTTTACTGCTGAGGAACAACTCAAAGGTGGCGGCCAAACCCACTTCGCGGCGATCGGTGCATTCAATTTTGAGTGGAAAGCAAGACCACGACGTTCACAATCAGTGGCCAAATACCGAAATATGTGCTTAGGAAGCAAATAGTGAAAGGCTGTAACCGTTTTGTGACCGTCGACCGTCGCTCTAAAAGTTGAGGGTAAACAAAGTTATCATAGTAGCTTTTACAGCACTCACCGTGATGGTTCTATTGTTGGTATTATAGGTATAAGTAACGCCACAGATAAGCAAATAAACGAAAGTACGTATTGTATGTAGCTTCTCAGAAGACAGGTTTACT
Organism: Dermanyssus gallinae; assembly: GCA_003439945.1. NCBI lineage: Eukaryota > Metazoa > Arthropoda > Arachnida > Mesostigmata > Dermanyssidae > Dermanyssus > Dermanyssus gallinae. The sequence continues at coordinate 164,686 of QVRM01002433.1, forward strand.
CATTGATTAGTGTTCAGAAACGACGCCTTGAAGCATCGGTTCAATTTTGCTGCATGCATCGTCATATCAACACATCCATGTTTAAGACTATTTTGAGATGCAGTCAGACCAATGGCTGGAGTCCATTCCTTATATTGACAGAATCCATACGTACAATATATTAACACATGTGGTCATTGTTATAAGCATCTTGCACACGTCCATGTGTATACGCGTACATATATATACAAATTAAAATATGTGTGCACACATGTATCCATATTTACATACAAGTGTGTACACATCTAAGTATCTTTACCGGAATATGGTCGGCAACATATGTCTTCGATGTTGGCACCTGAGGCTGGACACGCTTCTTGCCTTAACAACGACTCGTTTGCTTAAATAGTTTTCTATTAATTTTGCGGTCTAGTTATGTAAAACGGCGTGTTTCTCGCACGCCCACACGTTGTCGATGTACTCTGCTTTGTTGCTTTCTTTTCGAATGAAGATCATTTTCTCCTTAGTATTTTCCATATCTAGAACCTCAGCGCACGGCCTCGGACGGCCGTGATCGGAACAGGAATCAAGAATCTTGAAAAATTTAGTTTAACGTCAGCGCAGGCTAAATTTCCGCTTGATCTGGTTTGGCTAGTTAGAAGTTTGGGCATTTCATTGTTATATTCCAGTTCAGTGTTGTGCCACGAGTTCACCCTCTAAATTAGCGAGTTTTGTTTGGGGTTTATCTGAGTGACTCATTTCTATTATTCGATTAATCGAGGGCTCGTTGGGCTGCAGTGGCTTGTGCCTTGTCATTGCCAGGCGAAGTCTGCTTTCCGACTCGTTTCTGGTACTATTAAAAACGGTTGTGCAGCTTTTGGAAGGATTTCCACTAATTTAGGGAGTATGCTGTTAACCCATTTCAAGGAATCCACCTACTGACTTGCGCAAATCATCGTCTTTAGCAGTCATAACTGTAGTGTCTACCACCTCCATGGCTGGCCGGCGATCGTTACGGATTCTCCATTCTCTCGCTCAAACAACGCTCGTCCTCTGCCTGGCTCGCACAAACGACTACTGACTCATTTATTCCCACGTCTTCTTATATACTTACAGACTGCCCGCTCATTTAGTGACTTCCCGCGTCTTCGCTAATAGGGCATTTAAGTGCATTTAGTTCTGGTCAGTTTTAAAGATCGATAGATATTAATGAGCTGCAGGGGAGCTGTATTCGGTCGCTACAAGAAGTCAATTTAACGCTGGTTTTCTTCTTATGATTGACGACAAGTTTGTAGTTTAGACAAAGGGTTTCATTGTATGTATGTATGTATATATATACGTCTACGCATGTGTCTACACAAATACGTATGTGTGTTTTTTACATACACATATGCACTACACCTGTAATAGTTACTTCAACTTATGTACATATATCGTAATCAAACTTAAATTTTGCTCTTTTAAAGAAACATTTTATCAAAAGAGTACGTATCGCGCCACGACCGAACCCGCGATTTTAAGTGTCACTGTAGCCGGCCATCTTCGCAATTGTGTTCTATTCTACTTTTACATACATTTTAAAAACACAACGACGACGTAAATTTCAACCTCAGATGTCGCGTTGCCGTCATGACAAATAGAATCACACCATGCCGAGGTGGTCCGGGTCCAGGAGGTTTGACTAAAAATTTGCCAATGGAATTGGAAGGGGTACTGTGGCGCCTGTCATGCCGATTTGCAAAGTTTTGATATAACCTTATTATACGTTCTATTATTCAAAGCAATTCAAACGCCGACAATATTTGGGATGCTGGACATCCGTTGTAGCTTTGATCGAAAGATGTCGGACGCATTCTAAAAGAAGGCCTGCAGTGATGTATAGTGCATAGATGAAACCGTTGTTTGCAAACCGGCATATCCTGACACGCTACTTCATTCATGATGTCTATCATTAGCTGTGCTGCGTACTCGATTTTCTGTAATGATGATGATGATGATTTTTGCAATGATTTTCTATGCGAAAATGCCCAGTTCGTTGCATACGAGATAGTACCATGGGGCGTGCCTGTCAACGCCAGGCCTTTGCGTTCCCATCCTATTTATTCTAACTCATATCATTAACAGGACAGACGCGCCAGGCTTTTGAGATTTACTAAATTGTAATGTAATATATTCATCACACCGAAAATGGAATTAATGCGTAGATACGTGCATTACAGATTTGTTATATATGCATACACACACACATATATATATATATATATATATATATATATATATATCTATATAAAAGTGTGTTGCAAAAAATTAGCAACTCATGTTTTTTTGTGATAATTTCGGCTTGGTTTATTTGAATGGCTTGAAATTTTAAGCACATGATGTACATGACGAAACATGAGTATAGTGTTGATTTCATTGCAATCTCAAAATCGGTTCATACAAAAAATAAAAAAGTGTGAAAAAACAGTGTTGCAAAATATTAGCAACAATAACATGCTAACAACACAGCTCTTGTTTGTAAAGGATAGTCGATACTACAGCTAATATTCGATCCCAGGGATCAAATGTCAGGAATATTGTTTAGCTAAATCAATCGTTAATAGCTGCAAAATATTCTACAGCTTAGTCGTTCTTCCGAACTAACGACAAATCTTATGTTTAAACCATGGGTCGTACAAAGGATCTTTCGGATAACGAAAAGACAAGAATTGAGGCATATGCTGAGCTCGGTCATACAGTAACTGCTATAGCAACCAGATTAGGACGGCATAAGAGCACCATCAGCAGGTTCTTACACCCTGGAGTGAACCAAAGGTGCAGATCTAACAGTGGGCGTAAGCCAGTTTTGACTATTCGAGATCGGCGAAGGATCTTACAGTTGGCTACTCATGACCAAATGTCTTCTTCTAGGATCAGGACTACTTTGGGAGTGCCAGTGCACCGATCCACAGTGTACCGAGTATTAAGTTCTGACAAAAACGTGCGATACGCGAAAAGGAAGCTTATGCCGCGACTGCAACCGAAGCACATTGTCGCACGGCGTGAATTTTCGCATAGATACCAAACTTGGGATAACGAGTGGAAAAACATCGTCTTCTCGGATGAAAAGAAATTTAATCTCGATGGCCCTGACGGCTGTCAGTACTATTGGCACGACTTACGGAAGGAACCTAAATGGTTCTCGAAACGTGTGGTCGGTGGTGGCTCTGTGAAATATTGGGGCGCGTTTGGATATAATGGGAAGTCTGATCTAGTCGAGATTGTGGGCCGAAACAATTCTGACATGTACCAGCGCATTGTCGGTTCCCAGTTAGAAGCCCACTTCAGAAGAATTGGGGGACCTGACGCAGTTTTTCAACAAGACAACGCCACGTTTCATACCTCGGCTAGCACTATAGCCTTTTTTCAAGAACAAGGAGTGCCACTTTTTGACTGGCCGGCATTAAGTCCAGACCTGAATCCTATTGAAAATCTTTGGGGACATTTGGTAAAGCAGATTTACGCAAATGGTCGACAATATAATCATTTGTCGGACCTCAAAGAAGCTGTCCAGCAAGCATGGACTAATATTCCACTTTCGTACTTACAACAGCTCATTAACTCCATGAAAGACCGAGTTTACGATTTGATTCAGAAGAAGGGACGAAAAACCCGTTTCTAGAATAAAATATGTAGTTTCAAATGAGTCATACAGCCCTGCTAAGAATCGAATACGCTGTAAGGCGCTATTGTTGCTAATATTTTGCAACACTGTTTTTTCACACTTTTTTATTTTTTGTATGAACCGATGTTGAGATTGCAATGAAATCAACACTATACTCATGTTTCGTTATGTACATCATGCGCTTAAAATTTCAAGCCATACAAATAAACCAAGCCGAAATTATCACAAAAAAAACATGAGTTGCTAATCTTTTGCAACACACTTTATATATATATATATATATGTATATATATGTATATATACAGGGTGATTCAGGGAGTTTTGTACTTCTTTCGAGGTTTGATAGAGCTCGGCAAGAAAATAATTTTTCCCTATGGAGGGAGGACCCGGAAACGTCTTGTTTAGGAGAGAGAGTGAAGTTTATAAAAGTACTTTTTCTGCCTTTTTTCTCCTACATAGTTGTGCGAAATCTACGTTTGCGGGAGATCCAGTCAACGCATGAAGGTACCGATTACATCGGCGTGTTTGGAGGAAACTTCTGCACAACGGAAGACACTTCACTAGCTTGCGTAGCAAAATGCGAATACCCAGATTAAGGAAAGTCATGAAAAGTCGATATTTTACCTTAACGCTTTTTCATGAAAAGTCGTACCAAGGTGATGGGGCGGCGTGTCGTAGTTGTCAATTAACTAAGCGTTTTCGACAGTCATAGTTGTTATGTTTTATATATATAGGTGCAAGTTTTCACGTTTAGAACCGTAAACATTTGCCAAAACGTTTCCGCCCCCTCCTTCCACTCGGAAAAATTATTCTCTTGCTAAGTTCTACCAAACCTCAAAATATGTACCTGACTTTCTCATACGCCCTATGGAAATATGCATGCCTTCGCTTTCGATATGGCTATTGAAAAAGCTTAGGGACTTGACAACTACGTAATGCAGCATCTTCACTTTGGTACAAAAGTGGTGGGCATTAAATTTGCCATTGCGTGAGAGTGGTCTTTTGGACATACAGTTTTGGTCGTAATGGAAAAATTTTACGATTTTTCACGAAAAGGCGTTAACGTAGGACATAACAACATATCGACATTTTCGGCTTCGGTACCTTCATGCGTTGACTGGTTCTCCCGCAAACGTGGATTTCGCACAACTATGTAGGAGAAAAAAAGGCAGAATTACGACTTTTATAAATTTCATCCTCACTCCTAAACAAGACGTTTCCGCGTCCTCCCTCCATAGGGAAAAATTATTTTCTTGCCGAGTTCTATCAAACCTCGAAAGAAGTACAAAACTCCCTGAATCACCCTGTATATATATATATATATATACGAGGCGTCGATATCATTTTGCGATGGAAGCAGTACATGCTCTATCGCAGAATTAGATTCACTTAGAATTAGATGGCCGGTTTCCATAAGAGACCCGTTGCGCAATTCCCGGGTAGGAGAACAGGTCGGATGTAACCTAACTATGCGCTTCTCGACGTAATTTAAACTTGGCGTAGGTTGGCGTCTCTGCTACTTAGAATAGTGCCACCAGGTCAGCACTGATGATTGCAACTCCCTTAAACAGACACGCGCTACGCGGGCATCGAAAAGGCGACTGGAAGGGCTCGTTCGATATTGTCCAGTCTTTCAAGATGTTGGTTGTTTTTAGCCTTATGTATGAAGCTTTGTGGCCACTCTAATGTCATTTAAGAACAGAGCGTTGCAGAACGACAATTTTTTGAGGATCAGGGGTTACAGCGGGCAGCCCGAATTTCTTGTCAATGTGTCGTCATGTCCTTGTAATTAAAATATACTGCGCAAGGAAGAATACCTTCTCAGTCACTGCTGCGCGGAGATTACAGGTCGCGGAGTGGAGAATTTTTAAAGATTGTGTTTACCTCGTGGGATGGCCTCAGAGTATTATAGGAGGCATTTCTTTAGCTTCGAGGTGGTTGCTGGTACAACTCATGTAGAAAATGGTAAATCGAGTTTCGTTGCCAGTTGGGCCACTATGCTTTTCTCGCTATCTAGGGTTCAAGAATAAGCGTAGGCACGGTACAGTCAACTCATGTTAACTGTAATGAACATTGCTTTGAAGTGTGCAGCAGTTCTCCTATTGCCACTGAGCTCTCGAAGTTCTTGGGTAGGCAGGCAGCGAGATACTCGCATGGCGCATAAGCAAATGTCCTCCCTTTTTTTGAGTATTCTCGCCATCGTCATTGCCAGCGTATGGCTCACGCTATTTTAGCTAGATAATTTACTGGTCTACTATAAAATTGGGAGAGCATGAATACTTGATTGCGGCAAAAGATCAGTGTCTTGCCAACGATGTGATATGCCGGGTGACACCTTCGGTGGGACCGCACTGCGGACTTGTATGGAGCCAATTCAGTAACGAGCTTTTTGTACTTCTCAATAAATGAGGATTCGTGCGGTCACCTCTATGGCTTCTGTCGAACTAATTTCAGGTCTGCTGGCAAATACGATTGCGCCCTTAGTGAGTGCATATACAATGCACGATTGATCTCCTCAATGAAATCGACCATAGAACCTCAGGACTGCTGCACATTAGCCACAAATCATAGATATTCGGTCACTGCAGGATTACGTCATACAACGATAATCAAATACTAATAGAACCGAGCAAGATGACTTAGTGGCAAAACCTTTGCCTTGCATTCGGGAGGCCTCGGTTCGAGCCCCTGACCAATTACCTTTAAATTGGTTTTCATAGTTCCAAATTTATATGGGGGTGCAGATAAGAAGTGAATGCCGAAGTGGAAGAAAAAAACGGCTATGGCAGGAAAAAAAGCCGTACACAAGCAATAGCCTAACCGAACAACTAAAAAAAAACGACTAGAGCGCAAAAATGCTTAACAGTACAAACAAATCTCTGCGTTAATCGTTCAGTCATATTAAAACGGCAGGGACATATGTGAGCAAGGTAGCAGAAAACTTGCGTGGCTAGACGCTGCAAGGATATTTTGTTTATTATTTTTGGCTCGATTGATAATTAGCACTCTGATTGCGTAAGTTTAATTTGCGTTTACAACACCGTTCTACTTTTCTCCCGTTTTTTCTCTGTCTGGTTAGCTCGGCTATTAGATGAACGTCGGTCATGCTGCGGCATGGTATCTGTCATTTACGCAGGCATTTCATACATCTGCATCTATCCAGGCTTTGGGAAAGTCAAAATGTGATCAATTCAAATACTGTGCAACGAAATTTAGATTTTCAGAAACCTCAGCAGATTTCCGTTTCTTTCTATGGCAACTCAATTCATCGTTGGGGCGACGTCAGTTTAGCTGCGTCGATAGCTGCAGCCGATAAACATTGCACTACTCACTTGTCGAGTGTTTGCACCTTTGCCCCAAATTTAATCAGAAACGGCCACAATGGATTTGGCTTGAGGTACTTCGAAGCATTGCTGTTTTTTCTTTTCTCTAGCAGCACGGCCAAACAATAGGTTAGTCGGCATTGGGGGTTTCCTTTCAGGAATCGGATTGTCGAGGCTTTGCGACGTCAGATAGAAACCGTTTGCTTTTGACAGCAACAGCAGACCTTCAGACATTCGCAGTGGCTTTCAGCTATTTCTTTCGGAAAGATTTGGATTTCGCTGTACATATAAGCATATATATAACCGGCTTTAGGTTGTGCAATCGGTCCTGCTGAAATTCGCTTTCCTATTTACTATTTATCTTGTTATAAATAAAGTTGACATAACTCGATGTAAACAAAACGTTTGGAATACATAGAAATGGCAGCAAGGAACGGCGTTTATAGATTGCGGAGGATGGCACTAAATGTGCTTCTCATAAGCAAAATGATTTGCTTATTAGATAATAGCTAATAGCTGCATGTTAAGCAGCTAGTAATTTATTGACATAATATTATTACTTCCCATTTATTGGTTTAACTTGAGCAATGCCGAGGGAATGGCACTGCGTGGTTGCGTCCACGCTCTCAAGCAAGTCAAACAAATATCAAAATAACGATACGCTGCATTTCAAGTTACATATTTATATTCGGTTGTCATATTTTAATCGACACGCACCCCTGTTTGTACAACAGTAGGATTTGACGCGTATTTATGCATTCACACAAATCCAGAGCGCATTATGTTATATACATTTCGACTGGTTTGACCGACCTCACAGCAAAACTGTTGTACCTGTAGTTAGTGTGTAAGGTTAAAATTGTAGAAGGCAAATAATATTAATACAATTTTCGAACTAACGTACCTTCATTTGGACGTATTATGCTACATAAGGAGCAAGTGCTTGGCATATATCATTATACGCCGCGTAATGATCGAACTCACAACTCCTTACATCAGAGTCGCATGAAATATCCATCACGCTGTTTGGCCGACGGTTGACGTTTAAGCCTATATTTGTTTTTTTTTTGTTATAATTATGAGGTTTAAAATTGTACCCTACCAAGCATGACAAATAATATCGCTCGTGCCGATTATACGTCACGACCGGCGTTGACTACCTGCGTATGGTGCCCAACATTGAAGCGGCGCTTCCGCATTGTACTTCAATTAATAGAACAAATCTCCGGATCGTTGCTCATCGGTGGCTAGCTTCACGTGCTTGCATAGTTTGTTAACAAGTGCAGCCGACATGGGCTCAAGCCCGCCCAGAGTTCCGAACGCAAATAGGCAAACATCTAAAAGGTCCTTGATGTCAAAGTACGGTTTAGGCGTGTAGCCGCCTTGGCACGCATGGGTTGATGTGTCTTGTCAGTTTCGTGCCGCGACAGATCATAGACAGTGGTGCTAAAGAGCTTGTTGATTCCTGGGGGAAAGGGCTCTATGATACATAAGTATCCTCGAGATACTGCTAGACAGTTTCGAACGGGGCGAAGGGGGGGGAGAGGTGATTTTTAGTGGGTTTTACACAAAGATAGATGTCCTGTACTCTTCACCGGTATCGAGTTGCACACTACCCGCCATAACGTGGGCGGGTGGGCAATGCGTTTTCACCCCATAAAAAAAGATACATAAGTATCCCAAAAATCACATGGCTGGCACCGCGTAACGCAAGCGGTGGCCTGCACTGCGATAAATTGATAGGCCGTGATGACCATACGCTAGAGCCTGGTCCCTTGTCACACAAGCAGCTGTGTTTAGGAATATCTCTAAGTTAAGGATAACTTGACTCCGATTCTTCATTCACCGAAATATCGTCCCATGGGGTGCTTCTCCCAGGGCCCAGCTGAGCAAGGCGGACCACCACGCATCTGAACGTTTTTACGACACCGTCCTAAGCCTCGCTTGATCTACATCTTTATCCGCGTATGCGATTAGAGTAAACAATCTCCATTCTTCGAGCTGCGATTCTCATCCGACTGAGAGTAAGGGTTATTCGGGGGGGCCAACAGGCGAATTGGATAGTTTAAGCGATGTGGAAAACCGGTATTGAGCAAGAGGATCAAAACCAGATGCAGCAGTCTTTTTCGGTAAAAAGTAACAACAAAACGTTACCTGTTATAAAACTAAGATTAGCGATATTTCAACCACGTATATAAAACAACATTTATAAACTTTAAAAAAAATTGAAATACGAATATGTTGCGCCAAAGTCGAATATTTTTGTTACCTCGGAAGTGGACTTAGCGCCAGCGCTGCGGACAAAGAACACATGCATAGCTTTATACAAAAAGTAACAAAAGCCGTCGTTAATCGGCAATATAATCACTTGTGTTATATAAAGTGGAAAAATGTTACCGTCCTATTTTGCCGTATGATCAACGCTTGCACATTTTCTGCCCAGTCTACTAAAAGTGATTGCTATCGTGTACAAATTGAAAATGGTTATCATTATGCGTAGTAATGTCGCCGCTGCTAAACTTAGTTAAGCGGCGCTAGGTCTTCGTTAACCCGTGGCTGAAACCTTTCAGCTTCAACCACTCGGCGAATTTAATTAAAAAGACAGCGAAGGCCATTATTTGAAGGTAAGTCAAGAGAAAAGTTTTAGACATTACTAAATCTACTTGTATTGACTTGTGCTTAGTTTCGATGAAGATTTCCATTTTGTACTGAAAATACAGGATATGACCTCGACATAGAACCTTATGCAAATGCCATGTTGCGGTTTCCTGTAAATTCACTGTTTCTTCTATGTTTTGAATACTGAACGGTGTATGTTTGCTGAATTATAGCCAAGGGTCATCGAATTTTAATGCACCGGTCGTCTGCGACTTCCGCCTCGACTAAATTGTAGTGCTTTCGTTTTGGCGATGTTGATTTTCTTGGCACCAATCTGAGGGTTCCCATAGATAAACTTGCTAGCTTGGCGGACGCCCTCAGAATTATAAAAGCTATATACGCATCTTATGCAGGCGACTTATTAGCTCTTGCCAAGACATGAAACCACCTGCAGTTTCCTCTACGGGTAGCCTCAGATTCGTGCCAAAAAATCAACTCACTTACATATATATTTAGACAGCGAGGGAGGGGAATCTCTAACCACAATTAAAATTTAACTACGTTTACTATGTGAAAGTCTGAAGTATGCCTTGGGACTAATTAATCAGAAGTTGTGTCGACCTGAACAATCTTTACAATCACTCTTTTAGGTTAAAGGTTTTTAATGGGCATTAAGCCAACAGCATCGGCATCGAGTACCACACTACCCGCTTCGGGTGAGCGTAAAAGCATTTTTCTCTCTCACCCCCAAAAAGTACTCACCATCAGGAGCACCATCTTAATGCTCATGCTTTCATGTCAGCTCTACCTAACCCCTCACCTACGGTCCCTTCACCATCACCAGCCCTTATCACGACTTGCCCACCCCCGGATGTTATCCCCATTACTATCAATCGAACACAAACTACAGTCCGGCCAGTGACTGCATGATAAACTGCAAACTCTACCTGATTTGTAAACAGAAGCGGCGCAGCAGCTTGTCACGCCGGTGCAACGAACACAATTTACGTACCTGGGAACGTACCCTGTCAACAAGCGTCAGCAGCTTTCAAACACACTTTTTGGAGAGGGCTATGAAGGCCACCATCGCAGCTGCGGCGACTAAATGCCCACATGCTCGTTAGGTTCATGCAGCAGAAGTTGCTCTCTTTGTGATACAAATAACAACCATCAACAATGTAGATATATATATATATATATATATATATATATGTCAAATTTATTATCACACATAATGTGTGGAAATATATCTACGCACTGTCGAACGCGTGCAGGAATAAGGTTGTCCACGTGCTGGAAGGTGGCCCGCTGCTGACGAAGGATCTGCAAAAATGAAATCAAAAGAAGGCAGCATGTTTTTTTCGACTTCTACATACTAAACTGGCAAACAAAAATTTTTGATGTAGACATAGGCATTTATGACACAGCAGCAATGAGGAGCACTGAATGACGAGCTAGCGGCGTAAGAGATCGACATCTAACTACGGCATTTGCCGCCCACGGAATTTATTGCGTTCTGTGCAACGTGGAGAACTTTCATAAACTACAGAATGGGTATCGATGTAGACAGTGGTGGACCAAATGTGATAGATACCACGCCGCGTTATGCACAGCGGTTTGGTTCATAGCAAAACCCTAGATTGATGATCCCCTAGAAGGCTTTGATGTCACAAACTCATTTATCCAGCCCGGGTGTTAATTGTAATAGCTAAAGTTTTCTCTCAAGTAAAGTAAGTTCTTCTCTAAAAATATCTGAGCCTCTGCCGATGTGTGACTGCCCTTGGTAAGACAGTGGCCATATCTTTCAGATATGTCTGTAGGTGGTTTTAGGCATAATTGAACTCACTTGTATTGGGTGGTAAGAGACTGGCATCACGTCTTCGTCTCTACTATGAGTCGAATCTTGCCGTGCTCGTATTGAACTTAATTGGGCTTTCTCTGGCAGACAGACGTAGCAGCTGGACAATGATTAATCAGATTTACAATTTACGAAGAAAGAGTGATTAACCTGAGTCGGACTTTACGCACCGATTTCTAATTTACGCTCGGCAACAGCGCGTTTTTGAAAACGCTTTGTTAGCCGCTCACGTTACGGCTACAAGTCTTTCACAAGAGTGCCACATCAGAACACGGCCAGTATAAAGGATTTTCGTATTGTATCGCAACCGGTTCTTTCCGGCCGTACGGTGGTACGATGCTAACTGCAGAAACGTTGCTGGTGTCGTACTTCACTATAGGATAGACTAGGTGATTAGTTGTTAGCTAAGAAGCTTAACTTGATGCTCAGTGTGTTTCCGCCAGAACCAGAGACCAGACGATTTGTCTCGTCGCCACTCCTTGTAAATACTCGATGTTCTCTCAGTCTCCGCCACGAGAAACCACACATGGCGCACTTTTGCGCATTGCGGCATCGTGATGAGTATGAGGAGTAGCAAAGATGAATTGGGAAACCACGAAGTAAGCGTTGCCACCTTCGTCATACGCTTACTATTTACGTCGATATAAATATATATATATATATATATATATATGAGTTATGGAATAGACTCGAGGGGGTAGTAAGTCGATGCTGGAGCATCCGCCGCAAATTTTGATCCGCAGTGTTTCGCGCTAAATGAGGAAGCGTTACGTTGTCTGAGGGGCTGCCTATTCCGCGCTGCCTTTGACGGGTTAGACACTGTTACCCGGCGTCCTAATGACATTCGCTATGTCATACTTAGCGCGAGCCTCCGTTGCGGCCGTCTCACGCTTCCCAAGTTGAAGACTATCGTCGCTGTAGCTTTGTGGACAGCAGGCTGTCGTAGGCAGCCACACCAGAGATTCCCCCGACTGAGAGCTCTGGTAGGTCCCACGCCGAATTTATTCTACTACAACGTTATCTTAGGAGCCTTTTCTCTCTGCATCCCCCTTCTTATTTCTCTCTCTCTCTCTCTCTCTATATATATATATATACATATGGTGTTCAAAACGTATCGCGACTTTTGTGTTTTTTCAAAAATTATTCATTTATTCATGAATATCTATTTTGTCCCCTTCAAAGTAATTCCCATGAGATATTATACACTTGTGCCAACGGTTTTTCCAATCTTCGAAGCACTTCAAAAAACCATTTTTTTTATCTTGTTCAGCTCCTCCTTCGATGCCGTCTTTATCTCGTCAAGCGTAGCGTAACGTCGTCCTTTCATGGGCCTTTTCAGTTTAGGGAACAAGAAAAAGTCACAGGGGGCCAGATCTGGGGAATACGGTGGCTGCGGCACCATTAGTGTGTTGTTTTTGGCCAAAAACTCGCGCACAAGCAACGATGTGTGAGCAGGGGCGTTATCGTGGTGCAAAAGCCAATTTTTGTTCTTCCACAAATCCGGGCGTTTCTGGCGGATTGCTTCGCGCAAATTGCGCATAACTTGCAGGTAATATTCCTTATTGACCGTTCTACCCTGTGGCAAGAACTCATGATGCACCACGCCCCTGCAATCGAAGAAAACTGTCAGCAAAACTTTCACATTCGACCGAACTTGGCGCGCTTTTTTCGGTCTTGGTTCGTGCGGCAGCTTCCATTGAGATGATTGAGCTTTGGTTTTCACGTCATAACCATAAACCCACGATTCGTCACCAGTTATGACCCTCTGGAGCAAATTTGGGTCGTCGCGGACAGAGTCCAACATCTCATTAGCAATGTTCATGCGATGCTGTTTTTGGTCGCAATTGAGCAATTTTGGTACGAATTTCGCGGCGACCCGTCTCATGCCCAAATCATTGATAAAAATCGAATGGCACGAGCCAATCGATATGTTTAGGTCCTCAGCAACTTCTCTAACGGTGATTCGACGATTGGCCAATACCATTTTCTCCACTTCATTAATTTTTTCGTCTGTTGTTGAAGTGCTCGGGCGTCCGGCACGCTCTTCGTCGTTCACATCTTCTCGGCCTTCTGAGAACATTTTGTACCACCGATAAACGTTGCTTCGGTCCAAGGTAGCTTCTCCGTATGCCACAGTCAACATTCGGAATGCATCCGCGCACTTAATTTCGTTTTTCACACAAAATTTGATACAGGTTCTTTGATCCATTTTTTGAATAGGTAAAAATCGAAGACGATCCAAAACACGTGCAAGCAAAGCAGCTGTCAACAATTAAGTGAACATTCAAAATGGCCGAGCTTGTCGGCATAAGTGAGAGACATGAGTACCAACATAACGCCACAAAAAATCGAAATTCGAATATACGTAACCCGCGAAAATTCAAAAGTCGCGATACGTTTTGAACACACCGTGTATATATATATATATATATGCTTCTGATGGATATTAGCTGATATTACAGAACTAAATCCATACGTTATGAATATTGTTTTCAATGACAAATTTTCACTGATTCATTTCAATGGTTAGTTATTTAAATGCACACATTTGTCACACGAGTTGCGCACAGACTCGTAAATCGAGATTATTATAGACCGAATAGTGTATGTTAACACGTAGGAACAAAGGCATATCAGCAGTCCTCTTAGAGCATATCGAATTGCTACCGTACATTTATGAAACCTTCAAGACTATTATTTATGACAGAATGCAAGAAATTATATTTCCTATTTTTGGTTTATATATATATATATATTATTTTTTCATAAAAAGTATATTATTTATAATTATATAACATATTCAATAATTACTAAATGCGTTTAATTGTGATACATAACTGATATTTTTCTTCGAACAAAAACAACAATACGTCTCGCTTGAATTTAGTTCAAACAAGTAGCGTCGGACCGTCAGATGTATTATAATTGGGCAACATTAGATCCTTAAAACTACATGCAACAACAACAATTACATCTAGTTACATTAACAGCTGAATTTTATAATGTTTCATCTAGTCCGGTTATTTCATGTTCAAAATCACACCCACCCACCCATTTATCTTCGTGCACACTGGGCGGCTACGTGCATCGGCAGTTTGACTTCTTTTTCCTGTTCACAGTTGTTCCTGGCGCTGATCATCACTTTGCGGCAGCGGCCAGTCGCACGCAGTCGCTACTCCAGTTGAGGAAAGAGCGTATGTCAGTACTGGCCACCTTAGGGCTGCGTTCTGCTCTTGTGCGGCCAGAAGTTTTAACGGTCGGTGCATTTCATTCTGTGATTCATTGGCGATCCATTCATTATTCATTCATTTTGCCGTCCTCTTGTTGAGTAGCTGTCTATTTTTCTGTTTTGATTTTTAGTCTCACATTCGGTTGCCGTTTCTGTGCTTCATCAGAAAAATGACTACAAGTACAGATTCGGCGTAGAGTCAGGAAATGACAGGGAAAAATCTTGAGTGTGCTCTCGCTCGGGAAGCCCATAGGAACGCATCGTGCTGAAGTGCGACGAGGTAGGAGGAGTGACAACAGTGTCCTTGGCCGAGGCATTAGGTTCCGGCTTTAAACCAATGTGGCAAGAGACAAATGAAACCAAACGCAAGCTAGAGAAATGGCATAGATTGTAAACAGCCATGGGGAACACCCCGCCAAATCAAACCATTGTGGTAATTAGGAAGTAATATAAACATGGTGATAATCTAATTAATAGTACACATATACTACAGACAAGGATGCTTGTAAACAATGTATCTAATGGCATTATAATAATAATAAATAACTACTATACAAAGCCAGCAGCACGCTGTTCAGCATATTATACAGTGAGGCAGTAAAAAACATCCTCAGAGACCCTTTTTTAGAGATTCATGAACACTCTACTATATACCACGAGGTCATAGGTATAGAGAGTGATGCAAACATAGGGGGGCGGTCATTGAGGCCCGGTAAATCACTGAACAAGACTAAGAATAAGAGCGGGCAGAGAGAAGCTAGGCCTGCGTACCAGGAGATATGGGGGTCCGTCTATGAAGCAATGTGAAAAACAGTTCCGTGGACGTTAAGTCTTGGCTGAGGGTCAGCCCGAAAACTTTTTACCAGGAGACATGATAAAATATTTTAGATGCAGCTCTCTTTGCAATGCCTCCCCAGTACGATGGACAGAGCGGGTCACATTTGCCTTTGGGGATGACCTTGAGTAAGCAATCCGACCAGGTTGCTAGAATTTCACCTGTTTCCAAGAATGTTTTAAAGGTGCTGTCTGAATGAGCGATGTGAACACCGTCGCCTTTATATGTTTATACAGGATAAAGCCGGGTTCAAAAGCCTTCTTATTCTTCAACTTTTCAAGCGTACTTTGAACTTTCATATGAGAGACTAGAGCATCTATCTGCTGGGACAGCAGACGCTCGTATTCGTTAGATAATTCACACGACACCGGTATAAGCCCCGAGAATAGAAATCCGAATACAAAAGTTTATAAGCTCACAGACAAACAAACATCTATACATGAAACGGAACTTTAACTTAGCGTAAGATAATAATACATAAATGCTTACTACTTAGGTTTCTTTAATAATCTTTCTTCTATGTATGTATAAATATATATATATATATATATATATATATATATATATATATATATATATATATATATATATATATATATATATATATGCCTATTATTCCTTAGAATCCGCGAGAGCAAGAATCATGATGATTTCTGTAGCTCTACTTTTTAATATATTAAAAATTATTTTTCGAAATATTATCTTTCATACTTTTTTCCCTGGTCAGAAACATTATTTTCCTATTGTCTTCCCTAAATTATGGCTTCTCTAAATTGATCTTCCTAAAGTTATATTTTACATCAGAGATTTATGTGGTGCAGTTCATTTCGTTAATCTCCACGAAAATAGTATAAACAAAATTGATGTTTCCTTTAAAGTAACCTATTCTGAAATAGCAGGCCAAACTGTGTGTTTCTAACAAAGAGCCGACGTGTTATCCACTTTCTCCTGCTGGTGTTGCCTAATAATAAGTTTAAGCAAGTTTGTATACTTAGCCAATCCTTATTGCAGTTTGTTTTGGCCCATCTGACCTTAGATACTTGCACTAGTTTAATTTTGCACATTACAATCTTTGATACGTCTGGTTGTCACTTTTAACATGTATATCCTGCGCATTCGATTCAGCTTTATGGTAGTTCTAGCTTATTCTCATAATTTAGGCAAACTATATTTTCACAAACTCCCTGCATGCTCTTCTATGCAATATAAAAAAAATTACTGTTTTTTTGGTGATCATGATCCGCCCGAGTCATGTTTGAGTGGCAAACATATTGCCAGTGATTTACTTGCGCGAGCTCATCGCTACGAGTTCGTACTGCTACGAGTCAGGACGTAGTCGATAGACTACCGATCGGCCAGACGGTGCGTATTTCGCCGAATTCCTTAATGGCTTCAATGCAATCACATGTATGCATATTTATGCCGCTGGCAATTAGAGCATCTAATCACGTGTAGGCTATTGCACGCCCCCCCCCCTCACTGTTGGATTATAGTGCCTTTAACATACATTGGTTTAGTGCAGTAAGGACCCCACCTTATGCTGGTGTAAACCGTGCTTTATTGCTGTTTGTTGCTTCGGATTTTTTTGCAATAAAGATGCCGTACGCGGGCTCGATTTTATGCGATCTATGTTAAAGTATAGATTATAGTTTAATAGTAGTATTATACCCTTAGACCGTCGTGTCTGTCAATTGTACTTCGGACAAAGTGTTCTCCGAAATATTTTTTTTTCAGGGGGTACTTGCAATTTTTGCACATCAATCTGCCGATGTTGTTGCCGTATAGTGTGGAACTCATCATAAGCGGGTCCGATGCCAAACATGTAATACCCACTGAAAGCCTCCTTTCAGCCTCCTCAAGTTTGGAACGGTTGGGAACTACTTTAAGACCGTGTGCTACAACCTTTTGATGGTGCGTCAAAACCCTGCGGAGGGCCTGGTTGCAGCCACGCGACTGCACCTCTCAGATAACACCTTCAACCCTTTTCGAGTTTTGTTTCCTTCTTCATCAAAGAGTCTCTTGACTGGTCTCGCATGTGACAATCGCCACGTCTATGCCAAGTACATAGTTTATAGCTCTCATCACCTGGTCTGTTCGAATACGAGTTTTCACGAGGACTACACAGAATGCATCTGTCGAATGTGCACTCAAGCGTTTACGATGTGTCATGCGTCTGCCTGCCTGGCTCTTTACGCAGAAATCACTGCACTGCTTCTCTTGAATGGCATGCCAAGAGCAGCAGAAAAATATAAATAACAATGTTATACGCATACCCAATATAAGTGAAATAAATATGATGATAATTAAAAAGTCAAAATAATGCAGAGTCCTGTCTATTTCCCCGGACTTGCTATCATGCACGCGACTATTTCTGCGACAGGTCTGCCGCCGAGAGCTGAATATTTGATGGCCGGCGTAAAGCAACTGGTGCTTGGTAGGATCCCACCGTATGGTTTACTTCGTCAGGATCACCTCACCTGCATACGACACATGTGCTAATGGAAACATTGCTTATCCTGGCCATATTCTGTACCGCTGGAATTTACGGTGTTCCATCAAGATCTTAGACGTAGTAGGTCAGTGGGCCTTAACCTTCGTACTACTTCCTTAGATCTGCAATAAACGTTTTGTTCGCTGGCCTGGCGTGTCCCTGGAGGGGACGCTAGGTCAATGCTATGCCCACGCCTTAATAGTAGTATTCCTAGCCTGAGGTCGTTCGATGCCTCCTTTTAATCATATTTGTTTCTATCTCCGCTAACAGATCCGTTAGCAAAGTAGCTAGAGTGTGAGTACTAAAGCACGCCCCTACTGATACCGTATTTCTGCAGTGCACTGGCATGGGCACCCTCTGGGCATGTAGAAGGGTGGGCCTGTGGCGCTGCTTGCAGAATGCTAGATCTGCTCATATTGGAGCAGCGTGTAGGGCAATGGACTTGGACATGAAGCCGAGAAGGCGTCTTCTGTCTTCGAAGGCCCCTCCTATTATAGGTAGGATTCTCGTCAGGTTGGCGGGCACCTGAACTACCTTTTATGTAATATTTGTTTATATGACGGTGTATCTGTGAGACCAGTGTCAGTTGTTAACACCACATATTTCGTTTGTTTTGTGATCAAATTCGGGTGTTCGTCCAGGTCCAGTTCGACTATGCAAGTCCTCGTTCGCCCCGTAAAATAAACTGTCACAGTTTTTTGTGGTGCACGCTGCTGGTGATTTTTCTTCATACAGCTATGTCAATATTAGTATTAGCCCTTACTTCTAGGTTCAGAAACAGTAGAAAACAAAGATAGTGAATTAACTTCGTGTCTGCAATCACGTAGGTGAAGTTAGTTTTGCAATAGCGTACGTGAAGTAAAGAGAGGTAGTGCGATAGTGAGTCTGCCGTTCATAGTTGCCATGGCAACGCCCCGTTCCGAACGATACGTTAACTGCTCAAGTTACCGCCGCTACATAATATACAGATACAAACACATTTTTAATTAAATGTTATTATTTTTGGTTAGCTCTTGTTGTCACCACTGTCAATTATATATCTTCTGACTGGAATATAATATAAGTTCTAGCTTATACGAGTATATTACTTCATCTTCCAGAGCCAATCCGGATACTCCTTCTCCCGGGATGTAGGTCTTATTGAACTCAAACCTGATATATGTCATCGTTTTCCGATACGTGTCACATCGGACACCCGTTGCGCCGTGTATCAGGTTAGAGCGGGAAATCTGCGCTTTTGTCTACTCAACATACGTAGCGTAAGTCTTCAGCTATTTTCACAGAAATGCCATTTGACTAGGGAATTATTGTGACGATTTTAAGCGAGGCTTTAGTTTCATATAGATTCTCTAGCTTTCTTTTTAAATATCCTAGCATGACTTGCGCCCGCATACTTACAACAAAGCCTTTCCTTCCGTACACACACGCACCACGTTACTCTGATGTGAGATGCCATTCTTATGATGCAATGAGCCTAATCTAAGCAAATGAAACGCCAGCTCATTAAGTGGTTTGACTCGATCTCGACACAGTGACCAAGTAAATCTTTTCTCTCTAAATATTTTAAAATGCTGATGCAATGCATAGGTGTTGCAGTAGCTTCGTCTATCTCACGTTAGTTTGTGCGTCGATTGTTGGAATAATTCAGTTGAAAGGTCGAAGACGCCGCGTACAGTATCATTCGAAAACTTTGCCTTGAAATTGAGATGGCCAAGCCCAAGTTGGAAACCTGGATACTGATATACTCAGTGCTTTTCACCTCTGGCGTCAGATCTGTAGTGCATGGTACCAGATTTATAGAGCATGGCTATTATTATCTGATCTGTTCGAATATGAACTTACACAAGGAGTACACAGAATACATCGGTCGACTATGCACACCCTGCCGTCTGCTTGCGATCAAATACGCGAGGCGGATGTCAGGTACTACCAAGACCTGAAGAAACACCCGGACCGCTTCGAAGAGCTATTTGACATTAACGAAACGAAAACTTGCTCAGGTGCACTAGTGAACCCAAAGGCTGTCGCTAGATCTGTCAAGGTAGCCAATATCTACCCATGGCGGGTTGTGGGCGCCCTCAAGAACTTCTACGCCCAGTGATCTGTATAAATGAAACATCTTCTTTTAATATAATAAATTATGAGAGTACTCAACCCCAGAAAAAATGTTGGGCAAGAAGTGTGGACAAAATGGGGCATGCAATTATTTCCTTTGTCTCACGGATCCATTTGTAAGCCTGGACTTCTGCTGCATGAGCTATATTTGCCTTTTGGGTTTCAATATATACGAGCTGGGTCTGTTTTAGGATATTAAAACCGGGTTATCTTCTAGGGCATTTTTATTCTACCCCATTGTAGAAATCGGTCATCTCAGGATGGTTACGGGCGCAAACGAATGATTGCTTCACACACCTTTGAGTCTCGTAGCACCGTCTGTTGAACTACGGTTTGGAACCCCGAGTGGTAAATGGAGGTACGCAGCTCAGGATTGTCATAGTAAGTGTTTCACAGAGACAGTTTATGCCGAAGTCACCTGAATCGCAGTTCAGTGTCTTTGACAAACGATTAATGCAATCTGGGTCTAGCAATTTTCCGACGTATTTCCTCCATACCGCAGAACCGTTTGCGCATAATAATTTAAATAGTAAAGGTGCGGTCAACTGCCAAAAACTGTAATATCGCTTGCATATCCGCAATGTTGGATGTCGTTCGAGCCTAGACTGGTTGCGAAAATGTCGATTGTTGGTAATCCTTTGGATTGAAGTGGAGTTTGGACGTTGGTCACATCTATGAGTTTAGTGAAGCTCGACTGCTTCCAGACACTAAGGGCATCACTGAAAGCCTTACATTCTGTCGAATGGTTTGGATTCGGGACAACCATCGTGCTGAAGTTTGTAAATTTGGAGGCAAGAACGTCCCTGAATTTGACGATGGTTTCTATAGTTTCGGGACCGCCTTTATTCGTTGTATCAAACTCACCCCCTAATATATATATATATATATATATATATATTTGGCTTAATATGAACACCTAAATACGCATATCAATCTCTTATATTATGTGAGCTATAGACGGACACGTTGAGATCACTACGGTTTTCCCAACGGTCTTTGTGACAGCATGGTCTCTGACTCTCCGCGGTATGGGGTATCCCCTACCCTCAATGAGCATTGCGCTTAAAGAAAACTCGATCAAGAAGAGGTAACAAATCGGCGAAACTCGGCAGACGACATTAATGACTAGCCCCCTAGACAACGCCGCCACTAAATTTGACTTGTTATTAGCATTAATGGCTATGGTGAATCGAGGGACATGCCCGATGCAGCGATTAAAGAAGTTGTTTAGTTTTTACCTGCATTGCTGATTACTGTACCCGCTTTCATATATGTGTACCAGGATTTTGTTAACAAAAGCTCCCTTTCTTGAGGTGCGCCCTGACCACGCACTTCTTATTGTTTTTGGTAAAACGCTGGTTTTTGGTATTATCGGCCACAATATATTGCTCAGGTAGGAAGCACGCTTGGCTTATAGATTCACGATGAGGCTTTGCTACGCTATAATAGGATTGCATGTTCCGTTGGTAGAACAGAAAGCATTTTATGTAGTCTGACCGTATTATGATGTTCCCTTTAGAAAAGAACAGAGCAGGGTACATGAAACTAGATTGGTCTGCCCTTCGGCTCAGCTCATTTAGTCTAATCAGATGGAAAACATTAGCTAGAAACCCAACTTGTTACTAGGTCCTGATTGCTCATAATCTAGAATGTATGCCATTTCGTGTCATATTTCAGCAAAGGCTCCCGCTTTGGATAAAATATTTACCTGGCGGTACATCGACCTGGGCTCTTCGATATTACTACGAACTGTCGAGACCGGACGCCCATATTGACTCCAAGATTAATCTTGCTCATTCCTCTAAAGCACTTTTTTGTACCCACCTGTGCCTATGGCATCCATGGAAACAGTCGCAGCTACGAGAAAGCGGGAAGCGCCCGTCATAGAATACATAGCAAAATATATATATATATATATATATATATATATATATATAAGGATGTTTATGACATTTTGCTATACAATACAAAAGAAAAGAAAAATGCCTTTATTTATTAGTATAGTATTTATTAGTGCTACTGCTGGAAGAAGAACGTCTTCGCTGTTTAATTGACGTAGCCACCATGGTCGTGAGTTGTGCCTGATGTAGGCAGTGTGACACTATAACTACGTAATCTTTATCTAAATGTACATACGTTAAGACAATGGATTTGTGTTGTATTAAATTATACTGACAACAGTCAACTTTTCGCACGCCGGCGCATAACACTACTTGCAGCTTGTTGAAGTTGTATGAACAATCGCCTTGGTTTTATTTTAGCAATATAACCTAAAATCATCCACTTATCACTTATCAAGGTATTTCATATCAGACCACCTTGAGGTAGCCTAAGAGCACAGGGACGAGCGGCAAAGATTACAATCCACACTCACGCGGAAATACCGATTCCGTAAATAGTGTATCGATGTTCTCCATTTTCCTATTCGGCAAGCTTTGATCAACACGATCAAAAGCACTCTCTTAGTCAAAATATACGCAGTGAAACGAGGATTGCGAACGCATAAACATAAGCTAATCTTATTGTTGAGAAATTAATTTATATTCTAGTACAGATATAATGCCGGCTTTTTCACAAGCTGTATACGGAACATCAATTTTTTGGGCACTTTTTCAAGTAAATCAGACTAAATTGCAATAATGCGCACCTCAACGTTGGTCAAGTAGTTCGCTGGTGGTCTGATTGGAATATTAGCGTACGCTTTACTCTTTACCTATACCCACATTAAAGGTCTGACGGCGTTAAATCGCAAGATATCAAGTTGCCCGGGATACCTCATTGCTTCCCTGGCCATCTGTGTGGCCCCGGCTATCTGATAGCCGATAAAGCTCGCCGTTCACTGTGGAATGAAAACAATAGGGTCAGTGCAGTCGATTCTTTTGGTCGAACAAGCCTTCCGTGCTGCTTTGCAGCTTGACACACGCACTAAACCACTCCTGTGAAACTTTTGCACAAGGTCACTGTTAGTGGAACTCCTCACAAGGACGGTTTTGTCGAAGTCGTTTTCCTTAAATTCTGTAACGCCATCACTAATGTCACGCACCGTGCTCTTCTGTCAGGATGAGGGCTACACGGTGGGACGTAATGAGGTTTTGCTCACAAAAAGAACGACACAATAACGTCGGTTAACCTAGTAACCTCGGGAGTTCGCCGTGAGCGCGCGGAACTGCCGAGTAGAATAATATCAACTGCGCAACATAGACGCCAGCTAAAATGTGTAGGCTGTATACAATTGCTGCATATATATATATATATATATATATATATATATATATATTTATAAATAGGATCTCTCAACAAGAGAAGAAAATGTCAATGCCAATACCAAAGGTTTGGTTTATTTGTATGAAGTATACGCGTGAGAATGATGTATGAAATAAAAATTAATAGAACACAACGATTCTGCCGCCTCGGATTTGCTGCCACGTTTGCTTTTATTTAACGAAAGTTTTAGTTCACAGTTTGGTATACTGATCTCCGGACAGCGTCTCTTAGTGATACAGCGTCTTATCTAAATTGTTTCAGGGTTTTAGTAATTGCAGTTTTTTCACATAACTTTTACGTTTAAAAAACACCGAGAAAGAAGTCCAGAGGCGTTAAATCTCACAAGTTAGCGGGCAATATTTTAATTGCCCAAAAAGGATATTGCACGATTAGGGAGTACCTGCAATAATTCACTTAATTCATGTAATGTGTGGCATGTGCCACTGTCTTGTTGGAACCTCATGTATTTGACATCCATAAGGGCTATTTAGGGGCAAAAAATGTAATATCGTGCCATTTAGGGGCAAAAAACTGTAATATCCTGCCTCAATCATTGACTAACTGTGCATTCCCGTAGCGCGTACCAAAGAAAAATGGTCAGGTGATGCATTCGGCCCAAATTCCGCATCAAACAGTGTGCACTTGGGAGCATTCTCTTCTTATGTGGGTGTTCGTCACTCAATCCTTTTTTGTTTACTTGCGAAGCCATCAATACCGCAATAAGTCTCATTGCTAACGAATATTTGGTTAGAAAACTCATCATCGTTTAATTATTGCTGCGATAGTGTCTTCTCTCTGACAGAACAACCTAGGTGCCTCGTAGCGATGGAGTTCCGTCGCTACTCTGAAACTTGATGTCGTCGAGAACTTTCAGAGACCGTTTATCTATGAATTCAACCGTTTACTCTACACGGCACCAGGTCGTAGTCGCCGGATGTGTCACCCGATCTGCTTGTTCGTAGACGATACTGCTATAGCTCGGACAGCAATGGTGGCCGCACAAGGTACTCCCACAAAATCGTTACCATTTTAAGATGCATCATTTCAGATGCGCCCCACCATTCTCTCGGAAAACGCTTCAAATTTGTGTGGTTTTCAATTTTGAAAATATCTGATTAGATTACAATTGGTCATGACCCAATCATGAGAGAGAAAAGGGATCGGAATTCATCTATAGGATAAACTGTTTTTAGTAAAATATGCTTGAGGACAAAAACACGCTTACTGGCTGCTAACATTGCGTTACATGTGCCTCTAGTGTTCTCAGCACCATTTTGGTGTGGTGTCGTTCACTTAACTCAGCGCGAGCCATGCAATAGCGCCCGTAGTGTACGTATATACGTGTTGCAGCATTGTTTGCTTCTCTAAGGATGCAAAACTCCTAGGCATATTCGTTAAACCATATGATTAATATGTTTATCCCCGGACGGCTCAAGGCCATCTAGATGTCAGCCATAGAAACGTGGGCGACTATAGAAAACTGTTGGGTAGTATTTTGCTTGAGTAATTTAACATAATTTATAAAATCTCTATTGCCATTATACGCTGGTCGAATCTCAAATTGACTTTAATAATATAAAAGTTACCTGCACTTTACTGTACGTATAATAAACTCCAATTTTTCCTCCAACCGCCAATGCATATGGTATAAATAATTTGTCATTTAATATTAGGAATGAGCAAACAAACCGCATAACGCGAATAGAAAACCTGGCAAGCCAAGCAAACACAGCAGTTACGGCCAAACTCATTGACGACGTGAACGACCTAGTATGAACTGATGCGCGTGTCACAATGCGAATGTTAGCAGAGATAGTGGGGGCCTAGCATTGGGACACTGTGGATAATTGTGCACGACAGGTTCGGTTACTGAAATATGTGCGCGAACCGCAAAAGAACTGCATATGCGATTAAAATGACGTGTAATGTGATACACACCGTAGCCTGCGTAACTCTATGAAAAACAAACAGCCACAGGGCTGCTCGCAACGGAAGTGATTCTGCTCCATAATAACGCATGTCCACATTTCTACAGGGTTATGTAAAAATGACTGGTCAAATTCAAGTCGAAACAGCAGGGACAAGGAAATCTTAAAGGGAGACGCTTTAACTTGGTTGACGAACTGAAGGACATCACAGTGAAGGACATGTCCGTGTCTGTCAGAGCCGCACGAACTTTGGGCACAGGAAATCCTTTGGCTCATGAAATAGTGGAATACTTGTGCTCAGGCTTCTGGTGATTACATTTAATTAAGTACTTTAATGATTTCCGTAACGTCATTTTGTACCTTTTGATTTGAACACTATATATATATATATATATATATATATATATAAGTGTAAGTGATCGGGTGGGAGGCTGTGGTCTGAAGTTGCTGTTTGCAAAAGAAGAAGGAGAGAAAGACAGTGCACGACATTGGATGGCGTGATAATGAAGCACATATAGATAAATCGATGCATCAATGCACGCTGGCTGCAAACTTCGGTGTATAACCGTACAAACAAGCAAATGTATAATAACAGTAGTAGTAGTAGTAGTAGTAGTATTAGTAGTAGTAGTAGGAGCTGCAGCCACAGCCCATGAATGGCAGCCCATCGCAAAAGACTTCGTCCAACTTGCGCTGAAGCGTGCGTGGGTGCGCAAGTGCAGGATAGCAATAGGACAATTTAGGGCTGTGGAAGCGCTGACGTTTGGAGTAGCCTAGAAAGTTTAGCTGGTCGGCCATTGTTTCGTCGGGTGCGTCGTAAATTGCATTTTGCTATTTTGCTCCCCCTTTCCTACTCCCACCTACTCCTCTCCGTAACGCGCGCGTTGCTCAGGGACGGCTCCAGAGAGACACAGAGAAAGGGAGAGAGAAAGAGAGAGAGAGAGAGTAAGAGAGAGATTTAGGGTTGAATTAAGTTGAACGAGAAGGGGTATAGAGAGAGAGCGAGAAGGGAAAGAGAATTGTATGTAGGCATAGGTCTACAGGCTTGTCTAGACGTACGCATGTATGTAGGAGTGTGGTCACCAAGTGGGGTGAATCCGGCACCCACTCGAGTTCGTAGATGCCCCCCCCTCCTGATGGGTGCAGAGGCATCACACGGAGCCCCCGTGTTTTCCACATGAAACTTGTTCGCTCTTATTCGGTCAACTGCTGTCGCTGCTGCCGCCGCTGACGCCGTCGTTGTTGTCGCTGAGTAGGTTAAATAGTTTGCGATCAGCAATAAAGCACGGCATATTACGACGACGACGACGACTACAATAAGTGTACTCTATGAGCATACTCGTGCGGAACTTATTTAGCAAAGGTTGAACCGGGTCAAACCTTGGCGGGCTGCTTGAGCATGTCCGGTACTATAGCAGGTAAACAAACACAGCCATGGAAACGACGAGCAACTGCGTATGAGCAATTTCAACAAAGATCAGCCATTATTCTCCTCACTCTCTGCGCTAGACGGAACCCTGATTGAGACTATAACACTCCATCTTTTCCGAAAACAACCGTTTGTAAGACTGCCACTGCAGAAGCAGTGGCAGAGTTAATATTTATTGTTAAGAGACACGGCAGAGCAGAATATTTACGATTGATTGCGCTGACTGTAGACGCCAAAACTACGTAAGGTGCCGTAAAAGACATTTCCGACGATCAATGCACGCTTTGAGCTTCAAACCTGATGTGTCATTGCCAACCATTAGTCGAATTGTTCATGAGGGCCTCAGCTATCAGTCACGCAGAATCTCCTAGATGCCATTAGGGCGAACAAAATTGTCTCGATATCGGGTGCTCCTGGTTTCCTTCCATCACGACGGCCGTGAAGAGATAGAAAATCTCACCCGTTTCGAAAGTTCGTGCCAAAATCGTTGAATTTCCCACAAATTCACGCCTGTCGGGAAATGTCCGAATTAAACCTTCAGGTGGTAGCAAAAGACCCTGAGGTGCTTCTGACAATGATTACAGGAGACGAGTCATAGATATGTGTTTGCGACATCAAGATTAAAGCCCTATCCTCCCAGTGATCTTGCAAAGAGTGGGTTGATCGACGAAATTTGAACAGAGCAGAACCAAAACCAAGGTTATTTTAACTGTTTTCTTTTTGTAGAAGGAAATTATCTTTCACGATTGTTTACCACACGGTCAACAAAGAATATTATGACTAAATTTAAAGACGATTATGCAAGAATGTCCGACGCAAGAGTCCTGAACTCTGGACAAACAAATCTTGGATCCTTTATCACGACACCCCGCCGACGCATACATCATTAGTAACTTTGGATTGTTTGATAAAAAATACTTGATTTCCACTTTTACCCGACCTCCCTACGCGCCTGAGACCTGGCTCCGTGCGACTTTGTGCTGTTCCCACAGATAAAAAAAATTGAAGGGACAACGTTTCGAGACCATAGAGGAGATATCGAGTGTCTAGTTCAAACTCCACAAATCTACGTTTTGGGTGGCAAAAAGCACACGTCTAAGAATTGTCTGTTAAGTACAAACGTGGTAACTCGAATGTTGGCGATGCATCCTGCTGCCATAACGCATCGTCGTGGGGACACTTTTAAAGGAGGCCGTTAAACATGCTGACCATTGGCGATAAACTCTGGCTGTGTATTTGGCAGTCTATTATTAGTAATCTCCACTCAGTAAAATTGATTAAAGAAGCAAAGGTCTAGGTCGCCCGCAATCCGAACAAACCAGACGTAGCAGCATAAAATAAATAGCCAGCTAGCTGACTAAAGCTGTCCAAAGTTCCGCAAGTGTCAGAGTGATATGTACAGTGTACACGCATAGGCACCAAATTTGCATATAAAGCTCTCATCTACCACACCAAAATTCTGGCGTTTACAGAATTTGTGATGGAAACGATGACCGGTATATCGCCCGCCCAGATGACGGAGCTCTTGTAGAGGGGGTCCTTGCAGGGCCTAGACGTTATCGACTGCGTATTCGATAGAAATCGTTGAGTAGCTTGAGCAACTCGGAGAAACAACACGGGCGGGCTGGAGGACATTATCAGCTGTTCGCGGCTGCTGTGTGGACGTGTTTCTTTGTTGCCCTCCGAGTTTTTTTTTATTTATGTTGTGGTTCTGCGGTTTGTTTATATGGTAGGTTTATTCCGGATGGATTTAGTGCAGTTTCCAAGGCTCCGTAAACCTTTTTCACAATCCTTGCTAGACTGGAAAGCCTTGTTTTCCAGCATACGTAGTTAAGAGTTTGACGCGGTTTCACTCGTGGATCATTATGAGGTTTGTATTGTTTGTTTACTCACTCATTGAAGTAAATATGGTATTTCCATGTTTTAGAAAAAAGCATAGTTATTATGAGGCTGGTAGTGGCACTTGGACACAACAGTACAAATTTCGGTATCACTGGTGGCTGTAGGGGTTGCTGAAGTGTGTATAAAATATTGCACCATTATCTTATTATGCCACCAATAGTGATGTTGGAGCCCTCTGTCGTTCAACACGTGCCGTAGAGAATTGTCAACGGACACTGCTTCGCGCTACGTTGGAAGATGGCTTAGTGGCAAAGCCTTTGCCTTGCATTCGGGAGGACTGGGTTCGAGACCCTGACCGGCCACTCTTAAATTGGTTTGCATGGTTTCCAATTTAGACAAGGTAAATGCCGGAGTGGATTAAAAATTAATCATGACACGAAAAAAACGTACACGGGCATTAACACGCTCCTTACGGAAAATCTAAAAAAAAAAGAGGTTACCTGCGTCTCATTACCGCTGTCATGCAGCGGTTATGCAGGAATCCACCGCTAGGTATTCACTGTATTGATGTTAATTCTTTTTTTTGTATTTAAACTATTATTTGTTGATAATCAGGCGCACGTATTTCTACAACGAGATCCGTGTCCTCGATGTATATTATCGGTCACATGATTTATTTACACACCAGATTGGGTAAAATGTACAAATAGTACGATCGATATCACTACAGTCTCGTAATGATATTAATATTAAGAATCGCTCAGTGCCAGCTTTGTTAGAGAGCGTATATTATCGGTCGAAGGTTATATTTGTTTCGTTTTAAAGTACAAATATAAAATGTAACGTGCATCCCAGCTGAAAAAGCACTATATTATATGGCTGCCTATTTTTAAGTAACATACAATCATTAATACATATCAACGAATGTGCATATACACGTTACATACATTTATTTTTATCTTAAAACAAAGAAAATATAGTCTTTCACCAACAGTGTGAATCTGGCACACGCAGCTCTTTACAAGAAAATGTGCGGTTGAACATCAATAAATCATCATTTAGATACGAAAAACAAACCACCGAATTCAATATCTATATGTATATATATATATATATATATATATATATATATATACGAATAGCGAATATATATAACATAGTGATATATAGTCGTATAATAAAGCGGGCTTTTGCTCGAGTGCACGTTCTCCTTCAGGACCATTACCAACTCGTGAGTCTTATAAAAGAAATATGACATGCCAGTGATGTCAGCCGAGCAAGGTATCTTAGTGGCAAAGCCATTGCCTTGCATTCTGGAGGTCGTTGGTTCAGGACCTGGACTGGCCATTCTTAAGTTGGTTTTCGTGGTTTCCCATTTAGACAAGATGAATGGCGGACTAGATTACAATCGGCCATGATCGGATACAAAAGAACATGAAGCACAGATGTCTTGATAAGAAAAAAATGTTACATTACCATCCAATCCTCCATTACTATTTTCCATCATTTGATCACTTTTATCATGTCAGTCATAATACTCACAAAGGCTAGTCTTTGCTTTTTTACCGGATCTGTTTACCTGTATTTCCTCAGATTGTTTTAAATCTCGAGTTTGGTCAAGATCCGGTCGAACGGTTATTTTGTAGAGCGCCAAGTATAAGAACTTTTGTGGCGAACATATGTAGTATTGCAACCACTGAATGCATTGGTCTTCCTTTACCGAACGTAGGTATACAGATTGTCGTCTGTATCCTTGTTTAAGTTGACAACCTCTGAAAAATCGACAACAGCAGTATGAGGCGTTAAAGGGACATGTGTGGTAGATGTGCACATGCCCAATCTCCTCTTGTTCTTAATTGGAGTCAGTCTTCCTAAGATTCGTCTCATCTTCTGTTGTTTCGTTCGAATTCTTCTGGATGCCAGATAATAGCGATCACGCCGTACTCTCGTTTGAATTGTTGTGCTGCTTCAATCAGTGTTTACAGATCTTCTGAATATCCGATCTGTCCAAGTATGTCGCCGAGCCATAGAGTGCTTCCCGTAGCGTAGCCCCTGATGGCGATTGCAATTTTTCTTGCGAGTCCATTTGAGCTGTTATGACTATCGTTGTGGATAGTTAGGAATACTTACCTTTATATACCATAAATCACATGGCAGACAGCTGAACTGGAAGCTTGTTGCTGCTTCGCAGATCGTCGTGCGATCTCGAGGATTGCGAATTTGTAGCTAGTCTGCTAGCTGGGGATAGGGGATCATGTAGACCTATTAATTCAATCATTAATTATAAGCACAGTTGTACACGGCTGGGAAAGAAGATAGGAGGGAGGGAGGATGAGGAGAATCTGCGAAGCTGCGACAAGCTTTTAGTTCAACTGCTTGCCAAGAGTTCATGTTATATAAAATCTTACTTAGACTATTGTTCATTCACAATGTGCCACTTACATAAACATCTAGTATCTGGATCTAACGAACCAAACACTAAACCTATTAACGAAAACGATCCAGTTCCGCGATGCGAATTACGATACAAGATACTAAAATCATTGCGTGAGGTTACTGTCAAGCCTGCTGATCCTAAAATCGGTGTTTATAAAAAGTAGCTGGCGGCAAAAACTTTACGTGTTTACGATATACGCATTTGCTCCGCAGATTGGCTAGTGACACGAGAATTTGCTCACTAAGCATTACGTGGAAAAATCACTATTTGGATACACAAAATAAACCAGCAGAGACGAGCTAGCGAATATAAAAAAAAATATATATATATACGACTGTATAAAACTACTGATATATATATATATATATATATATATATATATATACGACTGTATACAACTACTGATATATATACAGGGTGTTGCAGAAATTTTTTATAATAGAAATAGGGAATTGTAGAGCTCGTTAAAGCAAATATTTTTTTCCAATGGAACCTGGTCTCTGAGAAGTCTTGTTTCGGAGTGAGAGCGAAATTACTACAATTTGTGACACTAGTGCTTTTGCCCGACATAGGAGCATAAAATGTGCTGTTGCGAGAAAACCAGTCCTCCTATACAGAAACTAAACACACTATCGTGTTCGTGTTCTGCTTGTTCCGAATAATATACAAGGCCGGTCAGAAGATGCGACACGGTCGTTTAGAAGAGAATTCGTCAAAAATGAAGTTTTTTATTAGCTTTCACGCCAAATACTTCAGAATCATAACCCTACAACCACCCACGTGTTCAAAGCTAACATATTCAGCAAATGCGCATTTCATGACGATCATTTTGGTACCAAACTTATGGCAATGCGAGCTGTGGTTGTGGAGTGATGACGATTTGTCGGCGAACATGTCTAGAGGAAGTGCATGAAAAATGACGCGCTGCGGCTGTCGCGCGATACGTCGGCGGTAGTGAACGTCGCCACACAGTCATTTTACATGCACTTAATCTTGACATCCCACCAAAAAAGATTAATTACTCCCCAACCACAGCTCGCATTTTCATAAGTTCGGTAACAAAATTATCGTCATGAAATGCGCATTTGCTGAATGTGTTAGCTTTGAACACATGGGTGGTCGTAGGGTTATGATGCTGAAGTATTTGGCGTGAAAGCTAATAAAAAAAAACTTCATTTTTGACGAATTCTCTTCTAAACGACCGTGTCGCATCTTCTGACCGGCCTTGTATATTCTTCGGAGGAATCATAATTTTCTCACGAACACGACAGTGCGTTTAGTTTCTGTATAGGAGAACTGGTTGTTTCGCAACAGCACATTTTATGCTCCTATGTCGGGCAAAAACACTAGTGTCACAAATTG
This sequence comes from Dermanyssus gallinae, assembly GCA_003439945.1. NCBI lineage: Eukaryota > Metazoa > Arthropoda > Arachnida > Mesostigmata > Dermanyssidae > Dermanyssus > Dermanyssus gallinae. The sequence goes on from QVRM01002433.1 coordinate 197,040, forward strand.
TAGTAATTTCGCTCACACTCCGAAACAAGACTTCTCAGAGACCATGTTCCATTGGAAAAAAATATTTGCTTTAACGAGCTCTACAATTTGTTTATTCTACTATAAACAATTTCTGCAACACCCTGTATATATATGTTAGTAGTTTTATACGGTCGTGCACTATAGCGGGTTTTAGCTGGGGTGTACTTTCTCCCCTGGATAATTATTGGCTCGTGCATTTTAAACAGGACTACGATATGTCAGTCACACATGTCAATGTTTGCACCCAGAAGACAAATTTATCTGGTCAGATATATTTCATGCGAGTGTCGAACACTAAGGTGGCCTTGAGGCATGGCGCCTGATGTCCTTTCAGGTGTAGGCTCTACTTCTATAATAGGTACGCGGTAATGAATATACGTTTTACTCTTAGCTTTCTGCAAGGGTTCGACTAAGCAACATTAGGCAACGTAGCAAGTCTCGACAAACTACGGACGCAATCTCCGTTACATCTATCTCACAGTCAATATCGACACTACGGCCTGGAGTCATTGACGTCGTCCCTTAGACGAAGTTTACCAATCTGTCCGCCTGCGAGTTTGTGATTTAAAAACTCGTGAGTTTGAACTCGGTGTGACAAAAACACTTTTTTCGAAGAGAGCCGTCCGAAGACTCGCAGATGTTTACTTTTCAAATTACTTTAATTAATTATATATAAATATATATATATTTTTATACAGGCAAGATTTATCTCATTAGCTCATATGGTTATTTATGACACAATCTATTTAGACCCACGAAACGCATGTGAAACAGCATTCATTTCGAGACGTGGGAAGCGTTAGGAATCACGCCCTTCGATTTTACACCCTGCAAGCTCAACACTGATCTACAGTAATTGCCATTGAAGAAAGGGTGTAGATGCGACGTATGGAGTTTGAGTTAAAGACGAGTAGGGCTCGGCAAAATCTAAAAGGCGACAATATGAGTGTTAGGAGAGACGGAACGAAAATAAATAGATAGAATTTGGGATTACTTGCGTCTAGTCCGCCCGCTGACGAATTGACAACAGAGAGATGATGTGGAAATTCCTAAATACAAACAAAAACACTCTTTCAGCATTTATTGAGCGTTGGGAGGTGCGTCGCTTTGATATATCGCGAGCTTTAAACTATCGTTGGACCGTTAGATGATTACAGTATGACGGATACATGATTTTGTGACGAAGCTTAACAAATAATTCTGTTTTATTATGCGGCCCTATGAATTTTGACAAGGATTCCTAGGACTTGTACGAACGAAGTAAATATTATTAACGCTCTTAAAGTATCGAGCAAGCAAGAGCGCGTGTTCGTCATTTCGCATTTACATAGAAATGCCAGTAATGACCAGGTAATAAAATGAAGAAAAGCAAACGTACTGGAAAACCACGGGGATGGGAGCTGCTGCAAGAAGCAGAGAAACAATTTAACAAGTGGCTAAACGAGAAAAACAACGTGCTCAGTCGGGACTGGGCGACTTCTTAGGTACTTTGCCAGCAAACAACAACTTTGCAGTATAATATTGTACAGTGTAACTTGGGACAACGACACAGAATCCGCACGGGAATGCAGTCATAGCCGTGCAGCCATTATCGAAGACGCTTGAATAGGCAATTGCAATGCAAAAATAAGCAAGTAGGCGTTGGTATTGAGATGGCGCTTAGAGGTAAAGCGGTGGAAAAATATATTTATTATAACACCTGATAATAAACGAACAATTAAAGCAAACCAATAATACCACGTTGGAAAGCTCTATATGATGAATGCCTAAAATCCAGGAACGCACTGAAAGCATAGAAGAAGGGTATGGACAAGATAGGGCTTAGCATTAACTGCTAAGCCGTTAAGGTTCGGAGAAATGGTCGATTGGAGAAATACAACGTTCTTCAAGCTAAGGGTACTGCAGTACATTTTGTAGAAGGTCACTGTAACGTCGAACAGTAGCAATTTTCGAAAATAATCTATTATAACAAGCCGAGTGGAAAAAATAGTTCGAGCAACAGCAACTAAACATCTGGAAGTGTTGTTAAGATATACCGCGTCCCCCAATATTAAAGTGGAACCATTAGCAACATTCGGTGTATCACACAAATGGGAGAACTAAAGGGAGGCAGATCTATAGTTGTTGTGTAGAGTTAGATCTTTCTTCATGAAAGGGTTTCTGGGATAAGCTAATTCCTGTTGGAATGAAATAGTTCATACCCTAATGACATTTAATTTGAAGACTACACTATCAAATGGACGACGAAATTAAAATAAATCGCCATAGGAACATACACTACGCTAGCGATAAGGAGTACGACCTGGCGAGAAGCCGGAGAGACATCTAACTAGGGCGTTTGCAGCCCACGAGTTTCGTTACGTGTTATGCAGCAAGGAGGGATTCCACGATCCTCAGGAGTGTTTAAGAAGCGCGAGGTGCGTAGGCCAGTGCGATAGATATCACGCCGCAGCAGTTCGTGGGACTTGACCCCAACAAATAGATATTAGCCCGCTGAGGCCCATACCCACTAAACGCACCTTCCTGATGATCCAGATCTCCATAGAACAATATTTTAGACTATCGGGAGAAGTAGCAAGTGCCACTTGGATCACTAGGTCGCAATCATTCACGAGTTCCCCCATCGTCGACGTTCATCCGTCCTGCGAACATGTGTCATTCCAAGTGACGTGATCTGTTAGTACAATCGGCGAAAATCTACCTTCCCTGGGCAAGACTCTCTTCAGTTCCTCCGTAGCTATAGCCTGCATTCAGCATTCACTTAAAAGTCGTGCTATATATATAGTCTACGAAACAGATGAATCCACTTCCAAAACAGAGAAAGTTATTGCATTCTGCACCATGCCGCGTTTTTACTGCGTGATCTACTGATGAAAGTCCACTTTATTCCTTACGTCCAATTATAAGCCATTTGCTACAATTGCCGGTGCTCTTTGCAGAACGACGAAGAGAAGAACAGAAAAAACACAGAGAAAGAAAAAGAGGAATAGATACATTGGAAACAGAAAAAGACAATCAAGTTAGCGAAAAATTGATATCGCTAGTCGTGGTGAAAAATCTTGTAAGCCAAGAAACAGTGGCTAGATGGTCATAGTTTTACGGTGGTACCTGCCCCGTGACAGCGAGGAAAAACGCCACCAGCTCGTCTTGCTGTCATAGCATGCGTGTTATCGCCGTAGCAAGTTGATTTTGCCTTCTGCATTGTGTTCTTTTCTTCCGCCGACTCGGACAAGGCTAGAACTTTTTGACTTCTTGGAGAGAGCGCTGTGCAATCCCCCGCTTATCTGCCTGCTTGCCCCCCCTTCTCGACAAGCTTTCCGTCGCAGGTACCGACCCCCCAGCTTCACCCCGCGCTCACGCGCCCGTTCGCCTGGAAGGACGGACGTGGTGCACTGATCCATGCAACCATGCGCCCATCGTCCACGGTCCACAGTCTCTCTGCTCTAGCCACGTCAAGTGAGCCTTATGTATAGCCGTCGACAATAAAACTGTGCAGCCTTTTTCCTTAGGCATACATACTAGAAGAGGAATGCGCCTCAGTTGAAGCCGGTGCAGCAGCAGCAGTAAAACAACAGCAGAAGCTGTTGTACAAAACCATCGTATGATCATAATCACAATCATCATTGTCATCAGCGTTATACTGATTATCATCACAATCATCATCATCATCATCGCTACCATCAGTATTACCACATCATCATGCGGTCACGTGCCACCCGACCAGTTCCTGTCGACCTGTGTTGTTTGTCTGCGTGCGTAAGACGATGCTTCCGTTGTGATTTCAGCCAGTTTGGGTCCGCCTTCAAGCAATCACCTCAATCACGAAAACTACAGACTAGTCGCCTATATGCTATGCTGCTGCTGCCACTGCCGCTGCTGCTGTTGTTCTGTTGCTGTTGATGATGTCAATTCCACCGTGCTCGTTGAGCTATTTCTTCTTTTGTGCTGCTGCTGCCAATTCTGCTACTACTATGACTACTACTACTACTACAACTTCTACTACCACCACCACTACTACTACTGCTACCACGACTTCTGCTTCAACTGCTGCCGCACGTCAAATAGAATGAAAAAGGCCGCCTTGGGCCACTCGAAAAACAGGCCGGCAAGCAGCCGCTCGCTGGTCAACGAACCCACGACAGCGCGTGCTGCACACGCAGCCATGCATTCATGCACGCACGGCTGCGCTAGCGTAGAAGAACGCTGGACACGCACAGGCACTGTGCACGTCGTCCTGCCGTGTCGTCGTCGTCGTGGTCGTTGTTCCTGCAAACAGATCTTTTCCTGCGCGCTCCAAAGCAATCCTGGGGCAGGGACTGGGAGAAGAGCCCAAGGAAACAAAGACGGCCACGTAGCTGCAGAAGCAGAACAGTCCCGCCTATATATTTTCTACATTTTTTATTGCGCAGTAACGAGTAGCTACAGCAGCAGCAGCCGCAGTAGCATAGCAAGACGAGAGGACACGAGGCAGACAAACGAATGTTCACCGACGACTACTTCAGGAACCACCGTTACCATTGATCCACCACCATCGTCGCCGCCGCCAATCGTGACGCGTACGCCCGTAACGACTACTGCCTGTTCGGATTGACTGACACAACGAACGCCCGGTCTGGCGTTTCCTCCATTTGTTTCTCTGCTGCGTTGGTGACCGCAGACAAAGCGCGGCCGGTGGCAGCTACAACAACACCACCACTACAACCACCACAAACTCAGTAGTGATCACTCGGCTCAGCCCTCTTCAGCTTGATCAGTTGGGGCTGATACCTGATTTGCCTCGACATTGCTGCATCGCTGCGACAATCTCACGTCAGCCACGAGACGAAAACGACCGCTCACTGTGGCCTAACTGACTCTAACATCGCGACGTGTATATGCCGAGAGAGACAGAGAGAGAGAGAGACATCTTAAATTGCGAATATAGATAGTTTGACGTGGCCAATTTGTACTGTTATATATGCATAAATCATGACTGGGGCCCTCGTTAGTGAACGTGTTTACTTTATATTTATATATATCTATATATATATATATATATATATATATATATATATATATATATATATATGTGAAAAAACATACCATTATTATTCAGCCAATGTTTACAACTGTATACAACCCAAAGTGACCAGTATAAGCCTTCGCGATAACTATGCGCTTCTTATTGCGCATAGCCTCTGACTCTCAACAGTATAGCTTATTATCTGTTCTTAATGAGCATCGCTTAAAGAAAATTCAATTCACAACGGGATCGAACTGGCGACACCCCGGTAGATGACAACCATAACTAGCGCCCTATTCCCCTAGACCACACCGTCACAGTCGTATTTCCTTACCCATGGTTCGCGAGGTAAGGCGCACAGCCACGCACTTAACCATATGATGACACCGCTCAGAGCCTCGCTTGGTTAATAGTCATGTGGGCATAGTCGATTAGAGTGGGCAGTTTTGATTCCTCAAGCGGTGGAGCCCGATCCAATATTCAGCGGTCGTCCGATGAAGGTTCGTTGGTGCGTTTGAGCAGGCGACTTGTGGACAATTCATGCGATGCCAAAACTGATCTAGAATGGTCTAAAAGGACTCTTAGAGCTACGCAGCGATGACAATGCGGTAAATTTGCGTCAAGGTAGCGTTTAGGATACTTAGCTTTTCGAAATAAACAATAGAACTTTGGCGCTGGAAAAGTCAGGTGAACTAGCGCTGATGCGGGCATGATGAAATGCTTGTTGAACGGTTTCAGGCTCAGGTCCTAAGACAGGTCGATGTTTCGTAGTAAATGAGATGCGCAAGCTGCGGAGCAGTTAGACCTCAGAATGAACAGGCTCTGCTGGGCTCCGAGCACTCTAAATCTGCATCATTTCAAGTTTTTGTCAAACGCCAGAGGGAGAGAAAGTTCTTTACCTTCGGGCAATAGTAGGATACTCAGAGACTCTTTAGATGACCTGCCCACCCTTACATATCTCGCAAGCAAAATCTTTCCAAATATACATCTGGATGTGGCCAAGCGTTAAAAATCAAGGCAAGCGCAGTCTGGCATAGCTGAGGCCATCGCCATGAGCGTCAATTCGACCATTGCTGCCAGTAGCTTTCATCTAGCCAGGAGACCCCGTACCTGCACGGAGCAGAATCCGTGCAAGATTCTGGGCAGTCTTGCCGATCTTCCTGGCCACGTGGGCGCCTCTTTTGAGCTTGGTGTCAATTCAATTGTGCCCATTTCACTCAAATTAAGTATTACAAAAACATATTAAGGTTTTCTTCACGCTTCCGGTGAGAGAAGTAGTGCAACAATATTTGTTCTAGTCCTTCTCGTAAAAGGCGTCGTTTGAACATAACCATTTACTGTATGTACCTGGTGTATACGCAGCGACAGCCACATACAGAGCCAGACCAAACGTGCAAGACATGAAATACATCCACCTCGAAGTCCCGCCTGGTCTGTCAGATATTAGCTTCTTATTTCGAAATAAAATATTTATAAGATACTGTACGCCGCATGTTGTTGTTCCTGGTGTCTATATCAAGACCCATCGAGACAAGGAACACCATAGAGGTAATGCGCTTGATGGCACTTAGGTTATAATGTCATCATCGTATTTATTTCACTCATATTGAGTATGCATATAACATGAACAATTATACATATTATACAATTATACACTCAGCTCCTCGCGGCATGTTATACGAGAGAGGCAGTGCAGTGATCTCTTCGCAAGGGCCAGGCAGGCAGATGCATGAAACTTCGTACACGCCTGAGAGCACAGTCGACAGATGCACTCGGTGTACTCTTCGTGGAAGCTCGTATTCGAACAAACCAGGTGATGATAGCCATGAACTATGTATCTGGTATAGACGTGGCAATTGTCACACGCAAGACCAGACCAGAGGTGAAAGGCCCTGAAAACATCCAGGTCTCCGACCTCTCGTCGGACTTGTTCAACTTTATTTTCCCATTCCGAGATAAAGCTCTCGAATGGTAGTGTACGCGGCGTCTTCAACCTTAATCGAATGATCTCAACAACTGGTGCACAGCCTGACATTAGGTACACAAAGCGGCTCCTTGCCCGCATTGACAGGCAAAGTACTCGCTTCATGTACATTGTAAAACACCTTTCAAGCAAACCAAAGTTTGCCCGAGTGAGGTGTTCCCATACTCTGTCAAGACCATACATCAGCGCCGGAACAACCTTGAGGTAGAAAAGCGCCACTGCCGTCGGGACGGACAGTCGCCGGACATCGCCTATTTCTCCATAAAGAGAAATTAGGGCTGTGCGCGCTCTCTCGACGATGTGAGCAGTGAAGGTCGTCCCAGTATAATGAAGCCGAAGCCCCAGATACCGGAAAGAGTTAACGAATTCCAAGGATTGGCCGCCGCAACGTATAACGTCTTTAGCAGCCAATCGACCTCCTCTTCTGAATTTCATAGCCTTGGTCTTCATGGCGTTTATTTCCAGCCCTCTTGAGACAAGGAACACTTCCGCCAGAGAAGTGATGCGCTTGATGGCACCCAGGTCGTGATGAGCGACCACTATGTCATCTGCGTACATCACAACTGTGGCCTTCTGGAACTCTTGTCGAATATAATCAACAAAATCGGCAAGCAGAAGAGTGAAGGAGACGCAGCTCAACGGGTCGCCTTGCGGGGTTCCCACATTTTGCCTTACCTGCAACACTTCCTGCTCACCTTGTACCAGTAAGGTGTCCTCATCAAAGAAACTGGAAATTACGCTAAGAAGAGAGCCACCAACCCCTGCGTATCGGAATGACTTCACCAGGAGATCTCGAGGTGCTTTGTCGAAAGCCTTGACGCAGTCTATAAAGACTGCATACAAATGGCCTCCGGGCTTTGCCACAGCTCGCCCTATCTCTGACTGAAGCACATGGATTGCATCACGCGTTCCTCGACCTCTTCGAATGCCGAATTGCTCCGGTGGAAGGGTCTGGTCGACAACGTACTCGATCCGTTTTATAACCAATTTGCAGAAGATCTTCTTCAGCGTCCTTTCAGACGCTATACCGCGGTATAAGTTTGGGTCTCGTCTGTCATCACCATGCTTACCCTTAAATAAAAGAGAAAGCCTGGCGATATGCCAGGCTCCTGGCATTTGTCCCCTCTTCATGATCTCGTTGAAGAAATCACAAAGATGGTTTGCCAAAAGTGGCTCAGACTGCACCCAGTGACTTAGGTTATAATGTGCGACCACGATACCATCTGCATTCATCACCACCGCGGCTGTTTGGTACTCCTGTCGTAACTTACCGACAAGGTAAGCAAGAAGGAGAGTAAACGAGACGCAGCTTAGCAGGTCTCCTTGCAGAGTTCCCACATTTAGTCTTATGTCTTGTACACCACGCTCACTATCTACCAACAAAGTGTCCTCATGAACGAAACTTGCTATTACACTTAGGAGAAAGCAACCACTCCGAGATAACCATTTTGGCTGGCAAATCGGTTAAATGCAGCGTGTCATTATATGCCAGGTTCTATAGAACAGTGAACATCACTTAAAATTACCAACCAAGAAGGGGGAGGGGGGCAGAACACTGCAGATTCCTCTCAGGTGAAGCTCTGCGCCCGTGGGCTCGGAGGCTCCCCTGGCCTATGTATCATGGCCAGGTTTTCACACAGAGGCGCTTTCATAGTCTCGGAAATTGCCGTTGGTTAAGACTGAAATTGACCAGAATTCTAACTGCGAACAATTGCGAATATCTCCACAGAAAGAAACGTACGGTCGCCAGAGGCCTGGCAAGATGCCTAGAGCTTCTGCTGCCTCAGGCCACGTGGCCTGCACTAAGTAGCCCTTGTACACAACTGCTTTTTCTCGGTGTCAGATCTGTGGCCTTCTGTACCTTCATATAATCTAAATTAACGTGTAACTCCGCTCTCAACTGGTGGATCTTTAATAAAATAGTCGCCGTCATTTAATGCATATTTGCTGGATGAAGAATACGTTAGGCTAAACATTTTATATGCATTTATATGGACGGCGGGCACACAATTTTCATGGTAGACGCAAACATCCAGATAATACGGCTTGATGTTATATCGGTAGAAGGACCTGTACAAAAAAATTCTTTCTGAACATATTATACGTCTTTTTACAGACATAGTGGTTCCAATATAACTCCTACAATATGTTTGGGCTGTTGCACACGATGCGCAGTGCCTGGATCGCTGAAGTGTTGTTAGCCATTTCAGGAGACGGCCTAAATCTAATCAAAGCTTCCAGATGTAAAAAACCACCAGAGTAAATGCCTTCTGACAAACCATTTGTAAGTGAGACAAATTAATCACAGCGCGCTCGTTTTTTTTTGGCAAATCTATCTTGCTTAACGAAGGAGAGGTTCGAGCAGAGTTCGTCTTGTGTGTACTGCGGGGACGGGCTTGAAAACAAAGTCTGGCCTGTTCAGCAGCTCACAGTTAAAGAAATCGATCATACAGGAGCGACGGACGAACTCGCTCAACAATAACTCTTGTTCTTTCTAATCGAACAACTTCTACGCAACGATAATTTTTTTTAGGTGGGGGGCGGCGAGAGGCTGGCTTTTTTTTTATATTGATCGCCGTAGAATTGTCTGCTTGAGTTGGTTAAAACGTTGGTTCTGGGATGCTGCCGTCAATTGTTCAGAAGGCTAGGTAAAACCATGCAACCATGTGCACCGTCGGTATCTTTGTGCATTTCGCCGGAGATTTTTTCGTATTGGTAGGTGCTTATTTTGTTTAGTTTGGTGGAACATGTAGAGATGTGTGTGTGTATGTGCTTACTGCGATTGCAAGTACCTGCTGGCATTTCCGAGTCGCGCACCTAATAACGCCGAACTTCTTCGGCAATATGTCTGCCGCCCTAAGTGGCTGGATTGGTTAGTAGTGGTGAACGTGACCAGGCAATTTTTGTAGCTGTTGTTGTTGTTGTTATTCTTCGTTGTTGTTGTTGGTATCGTTTTTATTGTCGCAGCTGCTGCTGCTGCACAGTCATAATACTGTTTGCTGATTGTCTATTAGAACGTCTTCACTGGTTGGTAATCCAGTTGTAGTGGCTGGTATTGACGCCGCTGCACCTTCCGTTGTTGCTGCCAAGCAGAGGAATAAGCGGAACCGGGCCACTCTACGGGCCGACAGACGGGCGATCGAAGGCGGACATAGAAAATGAGACGTGGCACAGGCTGCGCCAGGCAATTAAGTAGAGTGCATGTAATGATTGCGTCACAGAGCGAACCCAGCGAGGAGCGGGAAGGGCGTAGTATTATGATTATTATTATTATTGCTTGTCCAAACGGGTGGGCGTTTGTTTCTCGGTTGGGGAACCGGCTGGGAAACTGACTGGTTGGGGAGGTAAGGCGTTGGCCGCGATCCGAGCTCAGCAGAGCCAGGGGCAGGCAAATTGGTAAATGCGGAATAGAAAATAGAGCCACAGGGAGTGGGAGAGCCAAAGGAAGATATGGACAGATCATTACTCAATGAGCAGAACAACAACAGGGAAACGCCGACGCAGCCTAAAACACAATGAGATGAAGACCTACGAAAACGAAATGGAATTTCTATTTCTGTCTTTTTTTTTATCTCTCTCTTTCCCTCTCTCTCTTCCTTCTTATCAACTCCCCGTTTTTGGTACATCGAAGATCTTAAGCCTTGACAGATCTATCGGGAAGGAACGAGAAAACACTACTGCACATTGAGTGTAGTATTTGGTGATAAGTAAAGGGGACGAGTCAATCGATGAAACAGCAAAGCCTATTGTTTTCTGTTGTTGGTATTAGTTGTTTCTAGAACGGAGTGGCAGCGGTAACTGCACATCAGATATCGACTTCGTGACCCGTGAAGAGACGGACGAACGTGAGGAGATTGCGTGCTCTATTTCATTTGTTTTCCGAATAATATCCACAGGTGCCGGTGGGCAGTGTGAGTAGATTTAAGTGGGAGTCCAAACTATGAAATCTGTATGTATGTATATACAGGGTCTATCATAACCGCATGTACTTATTTTAGGGTTTTGTAGAAGTCGGCAATAGATTGATTTTTTTTTCCTACGTAGTTGTGCAAATCTACGCTTGCGGGAGAGCCAGTCAATGCATAAAGGAACTGATCATACCGGCGTGTTCGGCGGAAAATTCTGCATAATCTGAATGAACTCTGACGCAAGCTAGGAAAAGGCGAATTGCCAGATTAAGGGAAGTCATAAAAAGTCGATATGTTGTTATGTCTTACGTTTAAGCTTTCACGTGCAGAGTTGTAACATTCTGCCATTACGACCTGAAATGTACGCCCCAAAAACTATTCTCAGACAGTATCAAATTTAATGTCCATCGTTTTTTAATCAAGGTGATGGTGCTGCGTAACGTCTTGCCAAGTTCTACTAAACCTCAAAATATGTAACCTTTTCATACGCCTTTGGTGAGGCAGGCTTCGAAAAAGCTTGTTTACTCGGCAACTGTGAAACGCAGCACCATCACTTTGGTACAAAAATGATAGGCATTAAACTTGCTAGTGCATGAAAAAAGTCATTGGGCGTATTTTTTATCGTAATGGCAAACTTTTACGGCTTTGCACGTGAAAGCTTAAACGTAAGACATAGCAACATATCGACTTTTTATGACTTTCCTTAATCTGGCTATTCGCCTTTCGCTAGCTTGCGTTGGGTGCCACTCATTATTAGAGATTATGCATTAGAGATTTTCCGCCGAACACGCCGGTATGACCGGTTTCTTTATGCCTTGACCGATTCTCTTGCAAACGTAGATTTCGCACAACTATGTAGGAGAAAAATAGTCAAAATAACAACTTTTATATATTTCACTCCTAAACAAGATGTTTCTGCCCTCCCTTGCATTAAGAGCAATCAATGCTTAACACGCGTGGCACGTGGCTTACAAGCACAAACAGTTTGGGTCAATCAAGCTGGGCCATGGCAATGGTGCTGCAGCCTGTATATTCATACGTACGCGTTTATAACATGCCCAAGGCCTTCGGCCCAAGGCTGCCGCACGAGAGCGCTGTCGTCACTCTAGATTGGTAATTTTGACATTTTGCAGAAGTTATTGCAAGAAGCTACCTCAGCAATGCGCCTAAATTTGTGGTGGTTACGTCGCCTGCGCTTACGACTGATCGCAATATTTCCGAATACCCTGTGCATGTGCATGCATATAAGAAACGCTGTGTACTGTATATGTGTATATACCCTTGTGGGACCAGACAACCACGCATTTATGTGTGCACGATTAGAAATCGTCTGTCCAACCCGGATCTAAATGGCTCTGCCACCAAGATAAGATGTGCTTACACACTCTCAAAAAGGCGCATTAAGGCGCTCGTAATAGCCTAAGATGCCCGTAATACGTAATACGATACAAGCGATAAATGCAGCCATTGTTATCGCGTTCGTGTTATAGGACTTAGACGGACTTTGCGCAGCAAAGGAATATAGAAGCAGGACAATGAGAACCACGTCCAACAGAATCAGCGAGCAATGTCAGCAGGCTCGTATTCCTTGCGATAGTCGTTGCCTAGGTCATTGTTGCATGGCAACGTCCTGTTTCGAGCGACGCGTTAGCCGCGGCCCAAGCCACAGCAACTATGTTATCTTTGACGATGCCTATGTGAGACATAATGCTGAGCAGAATGCCATGTGAGTCAAGTGAGTCAAAGGTCTTAGAAAAACCAAGAAAGACACAGGCAACCTTATCGTTTCCATACGATCCTCGCTTGATAAATGAACTTTTTCTCCCGGCGTTAGCTTGAGAGTTGATAAAGCTGACATACAGCCTCTTCGACAACAAGACAAATTGTTCGTTCGAACAACTTTACTATGGCAATTAGGCGGCATATCTCGTTTCGATTCCTATGCATGATTGCCCTTCGTAGTGAAGACTTGTAGTCTCACAATAACCTACATGCTATTAATTGAGTTAAGGTTGATATATATATATAAAGTGAAAAAAGTCGATTGGTCGACGAGGTCGAGGCCATCGCTCTGCCTGAGTCCTCGACCATCGGCTGGTTGTATCTTCCTTCATTCATACTGGAACAGCGAGGATGCTTCGAGAACTCTTTTGTGAATTCGTAGGCATCATTCGGCTAATGCCGACTAGGTGAGATGTTTAGCGCTTTCATTGCATGTATGTCTTGAATATAATTTTTGGCTGGTTCCACCACTTAGTGAAGCTTGACCTGTATCGGGTCGAGACTGCAGACGCATGCAGGATGTCTATCGAAGGTCCTGCTACAATGAACTGATCGTGGCCCAATCTAGTGCTTCGACGCTCGGTTCGGTTCGAATGATGACCAAGTCTGATTGATACTGCGTGTGGCCATAATTATTTTATCTGCCGCAAAACGGTAACATACGACTATTCCCGCAACGGACGAAACAACACGGACACGTTATGTGTACTTCTAAATTATATACATCCACTTAGGAACAAATTCGTAGAACTTGGCTTTATGTGTTAAAAAAACGGCGTTTTGGTGCCGTTGTTTGTCACAAATCAATATGTATGCTGGCTGTAAAATTTGGCGTAAATAGACAGTAAATAAATTTGTCTTTTCAAAGAGCTCTAAGGCTCTATGACACCCATCCTAATATAAGCAACACAGTACCACTTTGTTCTATTGCTCAAATGTTCCAAAAATGATCATGACTTTAATCAATGTTTTCATTTATTTCACAACTAAATATCTAAGATATATATATATATATATATATATATATATATAAAACTCTGCTATGTGAGCACTTTGAGGTGGACAATTGTCTCGCGCAAACGTGTAGTCACGGGTTCTTTAACCAGGGCTTGCCTAGTGACGTGGTGTACTTGCCTGCGCCTAGCGACCAAATGTGCGCGGGTTTGAGCCCCACCGTTGCATATTTGTATTTATGGGGTCCGTCAATGAAGCAATGTGAAAAAAAAATCAAAATAAACAACAAGAGTTAGCCCAGTTCAACAATATGCCCCTAACATTGCATCGCTGCATTTCCTCGTTAAGTGTCGAGCGACAGCCTCTGACGCAAAGATTCAGATGCTCTCGAGTCTCCCGTTAAAAGTTAAGTCTTCTACCCATGCTCTATATCTGCTTTAATGTAAGAAGGCCTGCAGTTCTCTCGAATGAAGTCTCAAACCCAAACGGACAAAACCCGTGCAGATAATCAAAGCTAGAGTATTTTCTGCATTTGTTAGCCTGTGCTAGCCTGCAGGCATGACCTGCTCGGTCTGCATCGGGACCGAGCATCGAAGTGGCAATGAGTTGGTTACGACTGCGCCCCAAACAGGCATGCGGCCACGCTAAAGGGGTGTCAGAGTCAGACCGTCAGGCCTTTTTCATGGGTGGACTCGGGGGTTCCAGTGCACACGAAAAGCCGGCAGATCTCAGTGCGTGACAAAAGGTGTCATTCATGGCGGAGTGAAGTGCTCGTCGGCCTGCACTCAAGGCACATGACAGGCCATACTGGGCCAAAACGTCCACAAGATCATCATGACAACATCAATGGGTCAAAACCAAGCCGCAGTATGCGCGTTGTCTCGTCGTCCAGAAGAGTCCCAATTCGCGGACAATAGACGAAAACACAGTATGCTTATTAGCAGCCTCAACTAGGGCATTCATATAATATCTGCATTAAATTAAATTAGAAAAAAAAGCCCTATCTATTACACGCCGGAGTGTCTTTAATCTGCTTTCGTGTGTCAGGAGTATGCGGTAAATTTACACTTTGTATAGTTAGGCTGAAATAAGGAATTTTTGTTTAAAATCAATGAAGAGCAATTTACATTTTGTGAAATTGTCACTAAATTTAAGTCGTCTTGTTAAAAATCAGCCTGCCTGAATACGTGTCCGCACGGTTGTAAGTACGAAATGTCTAGGTTTATTGGAGTACAAAGTGGTTACGGTAGGTTAACCCACGCCCCGGAAGATAACCGAGCCCATTAGCTCGCAGTTTAGCTATAACTTTCTCAACGTTCTCAGCATGACCAGATAAGCTTGCGAATAAAAGGCCCTCCAAAATCACACAATGCATGTGCCCCTAAAGAGACAAGAAGAGAGTAACGTAGCGGACTGCCAGAGCAAATGTCGATATACCTGAACAGTAAAGGACACTATATCGGCATAATCGAATACATGCAGAACATAATAGAACACATCGTTATTGCAACAAAGAAGGAGAAAGGGTGGATAAACACTATCTTAAAACTGTGTTGACATGGAGCACATGTAGTCATGACGCTGAATAATAAGAATCTACCCATTCAGCCAGGCGCCAGGCGAAAATGTTACTTACGTGCTCTGTACGTGCGACAGCTTTGGAGAGGTCCCTACATGCACTGAAGTAATACCACAAATATCCCGGTCGTGTAGGCTAGGGGGTCGCTTTTAGTGGGTTTGAGAGCTCCATACTACCCAGACCAAAGGGTGTGCGTTATGCATTTTTGTTCCTGGCTCCTGCCGGTCAAAAAAACAGCTTTGGGGAGGTACCGAGAGTTTTTGTT
This sequence comes from Dermanyssus gallinae, assembly GCA_003439945.1. Lineage (NCBI taxonomy): Eukaryota > Metazoa > Arthropoda > Arachnida > Mesostigmata > Dermanyssidae > Dermanyssus > Dermanyssus gallinae. The sequence continues at coordinate 212,535 of QVRM01002433.1, forward strand.
CGATAGATAATTTGATGTAATGTCCAAAAGACAACCTGTGCCGAACCTGTGCCAACAACGTCTAGAAGACGCCATCGAGATGGTTTCTACTGTCTTAGTGTTTATTCTCCTTTTTTTTCCCCAAAAAGTTAATTGGCTGGCTAGTCCGCTGGCTGGCCCTAGACCGTCTTCTTAACGGCACACTTTTTCCCCGAGTGAGCCAACATGTGCATCAGCTCCACGCGATGTCTTATTGGCATACTAATGAGGATGCACTTGGTGCTGGCGTTTTTGCATTTTTTTCGTTTGTTATAACGTTAACGTTATATATGAGGCAAGTGCTTTGTTTATCGATGCGAGCGAATAACCACTTTGTGTGTCTAGGCCACCAGCTACTGAAAGACGAGATGATTAAGGCTGAATATGGCATATATAGTTAGAAATATAATAATACATACATACATATTGTTTATTTCGCACTAACTTTGCATTTTAATATGTTACATAATTACGATACAGTCGTCATTACATACAATTTTAATATTTTAGCGACCGCCCCACCGAGCGAAAATCTGCAAAGACCGCCGATGCAGCTGGCAGCAATATATATATATATATATATATATATATATATATATATATATATATATATATTGTAAAGCATCTTTGTATCTGCGCAAAATTTGCCGCTGAAAGATGGCCCTACACGCTGCCAAAGCTATACCTCAACAGTGGAACAATATTAAGCTAAAAAAAACGCACTGCCGCACTCAGAGACAGTCATCGAAGGTCTCTCACCTCTATGTAAATAGAGGCAATAGCCGTCCGACATCTGTCGCCAATGTGCTGGGTAAAGGTCGTTCCCGTATAGTGTAGTCTCAGACCCAAAGACGGGAGGGAGATAAAAAACTCCAGCGTCACAACAGGGTAATACGTTTGGTGCAGCCAATCAACCCCCACAGCGAAACTTCATGGCTTTCGTCTTCCGCGAATTTTTTGCAGGCCCTTACGGTAAACGTAACTTTCTACGTTGCCGGCAATTCGACGAATGGCACCGCGGTGCCGGTGGGCTTCGACTATGTCATCCGCATACATAGCGACGACGACGCTTCTAAACTTGACCCGCATATGGCGGCCTAGGTTTGCAAGGAGCAAGTGGAAGGCCAGGCAACTGACAGGGTCCTCTTGAGGGGTCCCTACGTTTTGACTCAGCTGCAAGGTGTCCTCGCCCCTCATGTTTACTTCAAGGCGGTCTTCAGCAAAGTGGCTTGAGAGCACTCGTAGAAAAGAACTATCCATCCCAGCATGTTGAAATGAATCGTAAAACTAGTAAGTGACGGGGAGCTTTGTCGAAGGCCTTGACACAATCGATAAAGACGGCGGACCCCCGGGCACCGCCAACATCCGCCCAATTTTCGATTGGAGTACATGGATCAGGTCATGTGTACCTCGACCCCTTCTGAATCCGAATCGCTCCGGAGGTAGGGCCTTCTCCATGGTTGGAAATACCCTCGTAATAATCAACTTAGCGAACATTTTCTTAAAAGTGCGCTCCGACGCGATCGGACTAAACAGATTTCACATCTCCCCTGCTAAAACCTCGGACGACTCAGCGGGGGTAAGCGGGGGGTCCTTGCAGTAAAGTGCTGTCGCAACTAATCCTTTGTCGTGCCGTGCATGCTTTTGTTCAGCCGGCGCACAATGTATACATGGGGTTTGCGCTCTGGTCCCTTAAGCCGACGAAACTTCTCCTCATCATCATACCGGAGCTTATTCTCCACAAGCAAATTTTTTTAACGTTGTTTTTAGGTTACTCTATGCTGGCCATAGGGCGCCCTACGATCAGCAACTATCTGAAGGCCGAGGTGTAACCCGTCCTCGGCGCAGAAGCCCCAAGACTTCCTGACGTTTGTACTTTTTCTTTGCTATGTTTGTACTTTTTCTTGACTACATCCGTCTTGACAATGGCCTCTAAAACGTAGCTATTTTATTCAATATTGTAGTGAATTGAATACGGTATTCAAAGCCTATAACCTGGTTCTGCATGTGACGGTCGCTACATACCCGCCAGGTACATGGTGCATAACTATTACTAGGTGATTTGTTCTAAGGCCGTCTTTCACGAGGAGTACGAGTTGTGCACCTGCAAGTTCTGCCGCCAGAGATGTGCCTTGCAATGGAATGCGCAGCACTTTACCGTAAATCATTGCACTACTTTTCTCGCTGAAAGAGTGATATATATGGAGACCGCATTATGACAACAACACTGTACATGAAGTGTAAGTTGTACTTAATTTGAGTGAAAGAAATTGAATTAAAAGATACGGGGGAAATGTGCTGCTCATGGACCCCGGGCCGGACGGTTAATGCCCCGGGCTTTAGCAACCTGGGAGTACCGTCCGGGACGCCTGCTGCCTTGGCCTAATAGGCACAATGAGGGCGAGATAGCCACATGAACGCAGATTCGCCAACATTTTCATTTGATTTACACACACATATATATATATATATATATATATATATATATATATATATATATATATATATATATATATATATTTATATATATATTTTTTATGCCACACGAGAGTGATCTTGCCTAACTGATCGCGGTCTTGCAAACAACACAGTGTTTCTCAGCCGTATTGCGATCGTCTTTACCGGTGTCAGCCTGTTGCCACCAACCAGCCTGTATGGTTGGTTGTTACCTGATCTTGTCGCGTTGCTTTGCCTCCAGGCCGTAGGTCAGCTGGTATCAATCAGGTAGGTGGACAAATGACTGAGGAGTGTGCAGGTGTGTCCTTTCGTACAATCACCTCGCCCACCAACTGGCGTTTGTCTATCTGGTTGTCGTCGTCGCTTGGCCGTCTTATGGATCGTCTAATGTCGTACGACCACGTTACTGTTTTTTGCTAGTTTTTTCATTTTTCTCTCTTGCCGCTTGTCGCCCTCATATCCTATAACCTTCTTTCCTCCTATTGAGGAAAGGGGGGAGAGGGGTTATAGGTTAGGGGTTCTTTTCCCATTAAGCCCTGACTTGCTTGCTTACGTATATTTATTTTTGTCTGTTGCCCCTGTCCCTCCCACGCTCGCTCTCTCTATTCTCAGTAATCTTCATGTCTTTCTCGGTCATGCCTTCACGAACTTTGACACTCCTTCCTACCCGCCGATTAGCCGGAGGCCACGACTGGAACCTCCTCCTCCACCACCACCACTGATCCGCGTTTATCGCCACTGATCAGATGCAAGCGCTAGCATTAGTTGTTACAACGGCGTAGCGCAGCGCGGCAGGAGCATCGGCACCAGCTTTCGAAGTAGGCGAGGTCGTGGAGAAACAAGGATGGTACACCCGATCATAGCTTTTGCCCCCTTGCCGCTTTCCAGCAGCTTCAGCTCCAGCTCCTAATGTGACTCTCCTCTATGGCCGGATGACTTCACCACCACCGCCGCCGCCACCATCTCCACCGTTGTTGTGGCGGTCGTTTTGCTTGGTTTGACCGCCGACGGCGGCCCTTAGCCGCCACTCGTTCGACAGAACAATTTCTTCCACTAGTAGCTACCCCCTCCGCTCCCCACACACACCACCTCTAGCTCTGTACCTTCATCCCTCTCTAGTCTCCTCTATCTCTAGCTTCGTTCATCTCTCTCTCTCTCTCTCTACGACGTCGATGACTTCCTCTGCTTTAGCTGTTTCTACCGCCGGCCGTAACAGCTGTCATTCGCCGTTGCCGCCGCCTCCGCCTCCGCCCCCCTCCCAGTCTCGTCGGTCCTCCGGATCTTTCCTTCTCCAAACGAACGAGCAGGCGCGTGGGCCCTCATTTAAAATTCGCCTGCCAAACCTACGGTTGGTCGGTCCGGCGCACAGACAGACAGACCGATTTGCTAGCCGCGGTTGCCGTTGGTTGCCGAGAGGGTGGGTGATTTTTCATTCCGTCGGCCGCCGGACGGACAGAAATACGCGAAGAACGAAAGAAGAACACAGGTACAGCCACTCATCAAATCTACGCACCCCCCCCCCTCTTCCACTCATCCAGCTTCACGTCTTCGAGGTTCTGAGGCCCCGAGGCTCCGAGGCCCTCCTCGGGCCTCCACTACTATTACTAATACTACTGCCCTCGCCCCGCCGCCCAACCGGCTGCTGAGGGGATCCACGCTGCCACAACAGCCTGGGTCCCGTTGTAGTAGTGGTAACGGTGCGAAACAGCTAGACAAGAAAACAAGAGTTATCTCATCCGCTAACGTCCGCCGAACAAATCATTTTTTCTCTCTCTCGTTTTCATTGGCTTTTGCTTCGTTTCTCTCCCCCTCCGCCTCTATCCCTTGAGTCTGCGTCGATGATGACTGTAATAGTATCAAGTCTAACCAAGTGTGCTTGCCGCGCAGTCGGTAAGGTTTCTTTTAGTGCTCTTCTGGAAAGCACACCTTGGAATCAAATTAATTCTTTCATGTATTCACATTTGTTAGTAGATTTAAAACAACTCTATATATACACGAGTGCGTTTTTTCTTCGTCGTATGTCTGGACACAGCACGCGTGACGACAAGGGGTAATGTTGATTTTACACATGATATTGCTGGTGCGTCGGGCTGCATCTAATGATTCGACGCAAGGACAACACAGTTGACGTGATATTTTCCACGGTTCTTCTCACGTCCAGCATACAGCTTTGGCTGCGGTGAAGCCGTATTGCGTGTTGATCGGTTCAGCTCCTTCCAGCTGTTGTTCTTCATTGGATGTGCGCTGTAGATTTTCCCTTTTGTCTCAGCAGTGCCCCGCGAAGATGTCCGACTAAGTTTAAATTTTTTTACGAACTCCAGCCAATCTAGAGGCCTGCATAGTGGCGGCACGTTCTTGAATGGCTAGTACACTAGTTAGCCATCGTTGTCAACTAGCTCTGGGGTGCTGCAGATTCGATCCGTGTTGTTGAACGAGTCTTCTTTGAGTCATGCTCGTTGATTTTGCCTGCGCATGCGTATGCGGCCGTTATAAATGCACGACCAGGTTTGAGTACAGCTGAACGGAGCTAAGCGAAATGAATGCAGTGCAAAAGTAAATTTTTCCTTTAAAAACCTCAAGTTCCAACCATATGCCATAATTGTCAGAGAGCACAACTAAAGCAATAAGGCCAAGAGGAAACATTAATAAAGCAACAAGGCTAAGAGGTTAAACATTTTTCAGCAGGACGGTGCCCTTGGGTATATAGACCATGACAGTTTGAATTTTACTTACTGGATAGTTTAAATGTAGTCCAAATGACGTCGCACGACATTTGAGTCTTGTGGCCTTAAAAAACGAACACCACTCTCTGGTTATTGACCAGGTTAAGGCCAGCTCTGTAAAGGCTGTCTTGAAACCCTACTACACTACAATTACATAGAGAGAGAGATGCCAGATAGAAACATTTGTCAAAATTAACTAAAATAATTATCATATGGACTGGACATAGATTGCGTTTGTCGCAGGTCGCGCAACCGTAGTATGTCAGCCCCCCTAATGGCAATCGAGCAGAACGAGTGTCGTGCCCTTTGTTAAGGCTTTAACCATTGATGGCTGATCGACGGCGATTGAAGATGCGCGATTACAGAAGAGATGAGCATTAACTACCATGCATCAAATAATGTAGCCACAAATGAAAGCAACATTACTACCTCACGAGCTAACACTTGAGAACAAATTTTGCACGTGTGTCAAATGTAAAACTTTTAAGACAAAATCCGCAGGATTTCTGGGCCGACATGTAACCGCCAACGAAACCTGAATCCATTACTTCACTCCAGAACGGGAAAATGTCACCAGCAAATGGACCGTACAAGGCGAAAGGTCTCCCACTAGAGTTAAGGAGCACATCTCGGCCGGAAAGGTTTTGTCGACTGTTCTGTCTGGGATGCAAAAGATTTTCTATTAATAGAATACTTTTCTACAGGAAGACCAATTGGATTAGTACGTGAGAAGTGGTACGCAACACTTAGGATAACGGAGGGCGAGCTGTAGGAATGCATCATGGTACTACGGCCCGCAATGCAGATCAACATCTGCGTCCGCTCACACGTCTCTTTCTGCCATGATTAAATTAAGTGAACTAAAGTTCCAGCTTGTCAAGCATCCCTATATCCTTCCATGATTCCCATACTGATGCGATATGCGGCGTAGACGAGTATTTTAGGGTTTACCATTTTAATGATTTTACTCATATTATAAGATTAACTAACGATGGTTGCAGAAGACGTATTGAGCTTTCGGGGAACTACACTAAAAAGTAAAATCGATGTGGCCATGTTCCGTATGTGCAGCATGATATACTGTGCTTATGTTCAACGATGCCTAACCACACCTTATTAGGCTCAATACGAATCTGTAGTGAAAATATTGTGAAAAGGCCAAGATGCAGTGGAAATTCATTACAGAAATCTAAGCGCCTAGAAAATAGAAGCATCAAACAGGATCCGTCGACGGCAACATTGACGCTGTATAGACAACAGCCGATGTCGGTCAATCTCGAATTCTGTTCGCACGTTGTGGCTCTAACGTCGCACGCTATAGCTCCCTTCTAGACTAAACTGCACAAAAACGCAGTACAGTTAGGAGACACGTGTCGAGACCAGCTAAAGAGATTGAATATAAAACGCCCCAAGATGCCAGAACTGCAACGGGGGGCCTACGTCCACCTCATTGGGACGCACGCATGCTCTCGCATAACCTACAGCGATGGAGAGAACCGAATTACGATAGAATCGCGAACACAGTCTCTTTCGAAACGATGTTTGTTTAACACTTGCAAATTCGAGCGCTAGGGTTAACGTTGTAACTCGAAAAATAGGTACTGAACAAATGCGGACCGACAACAGAGTCGTTCGATTCAGTGACAAGCGTGACATCTTCCACGGTACAGACTTGACGACAATAACTTGCTTGGACGAAAAAGCCGGCAAAAGGGGGCATCACCGTGGAAGAAGCAGGTGAGACACGGACTGTGGCAAAACTTTCTAGCAAGACTTCTCGGGGCCATCCACCCCTGAGTCGCGAACGCAATTAGAGTGATCTCAGAGGTATTTTGACTTTTATTGAGCCACTTGCGCCTCAAAAAGTGAGTCAAGTAAACGTACATTCCACTAAGAAAACTCAATCTCCATGGCGAAATCGAACTTCCTCTAACTCTGCGATGTTCCACCTGCAAATTTTGATTGAAACTGGAGATACTGTGCGAGAGACTTTGCACGATTACCGACTGACTACCAATTTTCAGTGCAGGTTTCTATTCCTGGAGATCATTCATGACGTCGCGCATTATAACAAGTTGTTGAATTTATCTTATCTGTAGTAGGTAGGTTTTATGACCTAATATGAAACATTCAATAAAAATCAAAGCGAATATTTGCATTAAATACAAATCTGACATGTAGTTTATAGTACATCATTTAATTTACAAACAAGACTAATTTATTTTATCTGCCCATTAAAAACATTTTATATAACATTGATCCTATATTCCCTATATATCCTAGAGAACCAAGCTTCAATTTAATTATAAGCCTAATATTAGCAGTCATATAATAAATAAAATTGTATATTTCTCTCAGCGGTATCAGGCATTATCTACCAAATAAGTATTTACTCAGAGCATTGATATTGAGAATGCTACAAAAAGATATACTATAGATGTATTTTAAACAACAAGTTATTCTATGATGATGTTTGAACAGTACTAGTAGCTAGCGGAGTGTAGCTGGTTCCATAACAAGTTGTTGGCTGTAGGGCGAACGCAGCTTCCGTAGTAGGCGCCATGGGCTAAGCTAGTAAACAATGAAGGACTAGCATAGGACTCTCAAACATACTGAATAAATTTCCCTCCACATCAAGAAATTGGGAGTGTAAAGTGTTTTAAACCGTGAACGCAGTAACCCTGCGTTTACTCACTTGTTAGTTGACACTCCCCCCCCCCTGCCCCTCGTAGCGCGTGTACTCCTGAATTTGACAAGTCTTGCGAGCAGTGTAAAGTTTCTTTATTTAGCGATTTTGGCCGTTGTTAGCGTCAGGTTGGAGTCGAACTATTGCGCCGTTTTTGTTTCTGCTCCTACTGAAATCGCCATGTAGCCGGCCACCCCCTAAGATGCTCGCCTCTTAGCCGGGCGGATACCGTACCCCGTGCTTCCCGTGTGACCTAGCAGGGCAAAACGTCTGGTCTATGTGGCCCGGTTCCCGAAAATTATATTGCACACAGGGTGCTGACTTGGACGCTGCCAACCGTGACTATGTAGCTTTAGAACTGCCTGTGTCCAGAGGGCACCTCTGCCGTGCAATAAGTTAGTTCGCTGCACGGGTCCAGCCATAGACTGGTGTCCGTTAAAAGGCTCATGGTCCACCGTTCGACCCGACTTCAACGTTTACAATAGTGGCGCTTCTGGCCACGCGTGTTGAGGTTAGCCTGGTAGCACTCGACCTACTGCAGAAAACTGGTAAGCTCTAATGTTCTTCATGTATGCGTACTGAAACTCGACCTGAAGGGAAATTGTGGTTGGTTAATAATTTATCATTCATCGTGGCAACCATGGGTTGTAAATTTTAGAACACACGACTTTTGCTTTATGAAACAACAGTAGTTGTACAACAACGAAATACATCACAAGTTCACGTTTGAACTTTGTCAAATGGACTCGCCCTGTCAAACAAATAGACAGCCATGAATACTGAATGCTTAGGGATTTGCTGTTTTTCTTCTATTTGAAATAGTTCATTCTAATCTATATGGTAATTTGTCTGCAGTAGTTTTCGCTCCGTCGCAAACGAAAACCGGAGTTGCTAGAACCCGTACGTCTGTCAATCATAGTAAGTTTCGTGACTGATTTTTTTTTATGAGAAACAAGTGGCACCACTATAAATTCAGAACTACGTGGACTAAAGCCTTATTAAACTATGACACTAAGTGACTTAAATTCCTAATTAGTATTTTTTCGTAGCTCTCGGAGGCAGTCTAATTTTTTTAGGTGTGTTAGAGCATGTTTAATTACTTTGTCATCATTAGCAGAATTTTGCAACGTGGCGCAATCAAGCTTTGTTTCATGTGCGGTAAAATAGTGAGCTAAACGTGCGAAACGATTCAAAGGTCGTAAGGAAGGAGTGTCTCAGTCGGAACAAAGTGTGTGAATGTTTTAGGCCTTTTCTTAATGGTCATGGGTCTTTAGAAGACGATTCCTTGTTCCTAGTTTGAGCAGACAAAACGCTGCAAATGTTGCATCGCGTGCGTGAGCTCATTGTTGCTAACCGATTATCAACCAATAAAAACATTGCAAGTGAACTCGGCATTGCTGTAGGTAAAGTACAAAATCCTACATAACGATTTGCGCTAAAGAGAGCACGTGTGCGAGGCTTGTCCCGCAATATTTTCTAACGTCCGACCGAAACGAGCATGGCAACTGCGCGTCTGGAATCGTTATACGGGAACTAATCTCTTCTGGCCAGACTGTGACAGGGGCATTCTATATAAAAGTTCTAAACCACTCGCTCGCGAGAATTCGTCGTGCTTGCCCGAGCATTACAATTCCGCAAAAGGTATCTTCTTTACGACTATGTACCAGCCCATATATGCGCCCTTGTTTATCACCTTTTAGCCAAAAGGAACGTCACAATCCTCTAGCACCGCCCATATTGACCTAAACTAGCCCCGGTAAATTTGATGCTCGTCTCCCCAAACTCACGGACGTGTGTTCAAGGGAGAACGTTTTGGCAACGTGACATCTATGCAACCAAATGTGCATCGTTTTATTATAACGACAGTATCACGAAGACGTGTCGCAGACCCTACGACCGACCCGGCGAGTGCGTGGCGAGGGAAGAGATGTATGTTGAATCTTAAACTTTAATAGATTGTGGCATAACACCATTACGTATTACATTATTATGACACGGGCGATAGCATTTTCTGCAAAATGCCTTGAATAGTTACAATTGTTTGAATTGATGTAATGATGGAAATTGATTGATTGATTGATTTATTATTCGCTTGGCATGCATACCTAAATACACATGTCACCCTTTTTTTATCAGGGGCGCTTAGAGCGGCAGCATATATGTTACCTATGCATCTGAATAATCAATATACACTTCCATACCTTGTCCCTCCATATATTTAGCTCTTTGTATCCTTGTATCCAACATCCCTGCCCTGGCATCTGCCAATAGCCCGCTCGCTCTTGAATTATCGTATACCCATTCTACCCCGCCCCTTTCCGTCTTTTCCTTTCCATATATACTTGTCAAACTCGATCTGACCCCCATCATATTACCCCTCCTTTATCCTGATATTCCTCCATTACTTTATATACCCTTTCAAATAACTGGTCATCTTCTTCTTCCGTGTTGCTTGGCGCTCTGTATACCCCCATTACGGCCCCGATTGTCCCTTTCATGCGTATCTCTATAACCACCAGATCCTTCATTTTGGCATTCACAACTTTTTCGCACGAAATAGCATCCCTAGTTAATATCCCAACTCCCCCAAACCTGTTTTCTCCATTGTCCGTATTCCGATTTGTACCATACCAATTATATCCCTTTAAACCCGGCGGCACTTCCATCTCCCGCAAATGCGTTTCCGTTACTATCATGATATCCACAGACCTTATTGTTAGTAATTTATATCATTCTTCCCACTTTCCTCTTCGCCTCCCCCTCTCATATTTAGCATGGCAACCCGTTCAAAAGGAACATTACTCCTAGGCTTTCCTTTTGCCCTGCTTCCTCTTTTCCAATGCTTCTTGATCTCCGCTGCTCCTATGTGTTCCCCCTCCCTCGAGAAGGAGCTCCCGTTGTCCCGTTTCCCCCTGTACCTGTTGTCCCACTCTTCCCTGTATCCATGCTGTCCCCTCATCTCTCTTATGTCCCGGTATCTGTTGTCCCATCCTGTGTGTCTGTAGCGTACCGTTTGCCCCTCGTTTAAATGCCCGTACCGCGTGCCGGAAAAATTTGTGTTTGGGACTCGCATTTCCGGTGCGCTGCGCTGATTTTGTTGATTCCACGTCTGCATCCCCCTAACGTGCTCTGTTGCCCTATATCCTACTTGGGCATTGACTACTTTAATTATAGTAGGCCTGACTTTGTGCCAATCGCACGCTCTTTTGCCAATTGGCCGTGCCGCTAGTACCGCACCTACCTCCCCGTAGTGCACTCCATCAAAGGCCATGGCCCTTGGATTGTCTTGAATGTATTCAAGAGACAAGTATTCGTAATTCGCTGCTCTGACCAACTGCATTATTTTTCTATTGACTGCCCTGCACGTACCCCGATAGTCCCGCCCTTCTTTAGTATCCACGACCATTGGAAGCGAACACACTGTCAGTACTACGTTACTCCGTTTGCAAAATTCTATCAGGTTTTGTATGTGTGTGCTTATCTCATTCACAGCACCTTCTATATCCCGAGCCTGAAACACATCTACCAGTCCCCCATGAAACACTAGCCTATGTTCCACATTATTGAACATTTGAATATATTGCTTTGTTGCTGCCACAATATCCCTTACTCCTCGGCCCCTCATAGTGATAAAATAAACCCCTCCTGTATTAATAGCCACCTGATTAACCTGTTTCTCTATTCTACCTACGTTTGAATCTCCAGCCTTACTTACTAAGCCTATATCCAGGCCTTAATTACAAGCTTATTGAAGAATTGTTAAACTTAAATAAATTTGCCGTCCGAAGAAAACGGTCCCATAAAAAAAAAATTGGATGTGGTCCCGAAACCTATTGAGCCGACTATGCGTGGATAAGATCTAATCTTACACACGCGCTATATTGAACCTTGAGTTAGAAAACAACTATATATATATATATATATATATATATATATATATATATAGTAAAGAACGCACGCGTCGCACAGCGACCTTGAGCTAGAAAATAACCTTGGTTGCTTCTTGTGGCCGTTCGCCTGGTTGTGATGAGTTTAAATCTCGGGTTTCACGAAATTCCATAGGAACAGCTCTGGCGTCAGGGTGTCGAATGCCATGTCATAGTGGGTGTGTGATGATGAGGTGGCCTCTAGTATAAAGCCAGCAGGCTGACATCGTCTACCAATAGTTCTGTGCGGCGACCGTGAAGTTCCTTGAAGTTTCCCATGACTTTCAATCACCGTTCTGGCTACCCTCATTCGGGCGCTTGTAGGAGTATTTTCTATATATTGACACATATAGCAGAACACACAGTGCTTCACACATTTTGATATTTAAAAAAAATATATTTTTACACACACTTCAGTGCCTCTATATATCAATACACGATAGTGGATCGGCAAATTAGTCTAGTACCTTGAATTTTGCTGCTAGATTGAAACTACCAAGGTCTTCCGGTTTATATTGCTTAGAAGCGCCATTTGTCAGGTGCACACACTGAAAATGTTATGAACTGCTTATAGTGATCAAGCAGTATCCCGAAACACAGTGTATACATGGCACCGTCGATTTCACGATGAACAAAGAGACTGATGGTGGCCATTGTTCGGAAAGGCCTGCGCCGTTACTCACAGAAAAAAACGTTTAAAAAATGTGATAACTTACGCAGCAATTGCCGGTTTAGAGGAGGCGAAGGAATTAGAGACACTTTATGAACCGGATGTGATAGTCTTGACCGACTTTTTATGCGTCGGAAGACTGGCATCGAAGTTCGTTCTAAAATTGTTAATTTCCAGAAAACAGACGCCCGTCGGGAAATGTCCGAGATTAACCTTAAGACGATAGAAGAAAACCTTGGATCACCTCAGAGAGGATGATTACAGGAGACGCGTTATCGGCCTATGTTTACAACTTCAAGACCAAAGCCCAATGCTCCTAAATCGATCGAAGAACTTCAGACAGAGCAGATCCAACACCAATATTTTTTGACTATTTTTTTCGAGTACAACGGAATCATCTGCCATGATTCTTGGCCACTTCGTTCTACGGTCAATCAGGAATACAACCGCAAAAAGTTAAAAACGCTATCTATCAGAAGTTGTCGATCCGTTTTTATCCGTATATGAGGGCTATTGGCACGAGATAACACTGTTGGTTTAACTGAAGTCTTAATTTAAAAGTAATCATCAGAGGCCTGAACGCAGCAGTCTCACTGTTCCACGAGTCGTTTGCTCGTTTGTTTTTTTTCCGCTGGCGTTGCGTGCACTGCAAAATGCAGTATCTCAGGAGACACATCACTGTTAATGGTTTTACCTTACTCAAAGAATTCGATAAGATTCGGAGCTCGGACGTCGAAAAAAAGGGTGAGCATCACCTTGCCCGCCGAGGGCGCAGTCATCGGTCTTTATGATGATACTGGAACAAGTGTTGCACTGCTAGCCCTATTCCTTCCTCCCAGTTCCCCTTTGTGGTTAGCTGAGCTTGTTGACCATACGGAAGCCACTGCGCTACCTACCTTTCGGTACTTTAACCTGTCCTGCGCAACAGTCCGCAATCAACGCTGGCTCCCGCGTTTACTGCTAGCGTTTGTATTGTGACACGCCGATCACTTCTTATCAGCTCGTTCATGCTGTCGGCGAGTTCGGCCGTGATTACCGTGTTTATCTGGCCTGATCTCGGGCCACCCTTTAAACACTCCCAGCCTTCACAAAGATGGGCACTCCACTCCCCCTATTGACTCATTAGCTTGACCCCCGCATACGGCCACCGTCGGGCGATGCGCATTGGCCGGCTGCATGCCTTCGACAGTGAAAATGCCATAATGTCATCCGAGGCACTGCCGCGTAAATTGCAGGAATACACAACTACCTGCTTCTCTTTGCCGTCATGCGCATGCGCCAGCGCATGCCCACAACCACGCCAGACACTCCATTCGCGTCCCTGGATGTTTCCCTAATTTAGCCTATAGTAGAGCCAATGGAACATTATAACAAGTACCTTAGTCAAATGAATAAATTATTCAATATACAAGCACAAAACGCGTTACCAACAACATATACACAAGCACGCGCGTATATATTTGTGTATATACATACATTCGTGCATACAGGTAACATTTAGAACATACTGGAACAGTGAAACCAGACATGCATCAATGTAATAACTTAATAATCATGTATTCGAATAACATGTGATGGTGATCATGATGATGAAGAGGTATATAGACCTGTCGGAGCCCCTAACTCTGACCAGGTCGATATTATTAAAAGGAAGAGGTTGGCCCAGTGGAAGACAAGTACTCAGTAGGTACTAGATGAAGATACATTGATAATGTGGATGCGTAGTTAATGCATATATGTACTGCCGCCCTTTGCGCTCCTGATATAGAAGGGTAACATGTAAATTTAGGTATACATTTCAAGCGAATAACAAATCAATCAAGCAATACAGTACGTACACTAGCAAAATGACAAAATGGCGTTCAATATATATTTTAATATTCAAAGGATTACTTTTTGGGTTAATCTGAGCATATTTATTTTTATAGGGTTTAATCGCATTTATCTTTGGCAAGTGTACATCTTGCAAACATGGTGCCTCAAAAAGGTATTAAAATTACAAGTTTCCTTAATGAAATATCAAATCAATTATTTCATTTTCAAATGGCATGTAAACTTATGTTTAATCACTTACAATGTGTAAAAATATAAATTGGCTATTTGTATGATCCAGTATAGTATATATGGCAACGTGGCATAGGGAACTAGTGCGCTAGTATGGTTGTCATCTACCGGGGTGCCGCCGGTTCGATCTATATCGTTGATCGAAATGTGTTTAAGCGTCGATTATTGCAAATATATGTTAAACCATACCGCTGAGGGCCAGCGACCATGCTGCCACAAGGTTTGTTAGGGAAATACCAAATATCTTAGAATGTCCGCTTATGGTGCCGCTCTGAGCGCTCCTAACACAAAAGGGTGGTATGTGTATGTAGATGTTCATGACAAGCGACGATTTAGGTCCATTCATACATAAGGCTTTCCGTGCTTTCGATCATTCACAGTCAATTTGGCGCGTCAATTTTGGAAGCGATATAATTCGGTGTACAGAACCATGCGACTAAAATGCAATTAAGCAGATATGCCGTTCTTGTTCGTCACACTCTAGCTATGCAAGTGATACACGATGCCCGAACG
The DNA here is from genome assembly GCA_003439945.1 of Dermanyssus gallinae. Taxonomy (NCBI): domain Eukaryota; kingdom Metazoa; phylum Arthropoda; class Arachnida; order Mesostigmata; family Dermanyssidae; genus Dermanyssus; species Dermanyssus gallinae. The sequence goes on from QVRM01002433.1 coordinate 227,592, forward strand.
TGTTCAGATGCTCGCGCTCACATTGCTGGTTGCAACGCTTGTATCTGCAATCCGATCCAGGAATGTGGAATTCACAACTCCGGCACAGCGGTGGTGTTACGATCCATGCACTGCGTAGCGGTTTATTAGGTGCCTCGTAGTTTACAGAGGACCCTTCTGTTGATCATTTTCCATGACACAAGGAGAGCTACGCTGGTGCATTGCTAAGTTTTTGCTCGAAGTCTTGCCTGTAACACTGTTAGCGCGGGCGTCACAGGTTATTATTATTATTATTATTATTAAATAAATATATCGATCAGCGAGTGAGTAGCGCACAAAAGTTTTTCTCTGTTTTTCGTCAGACACAATACGCTTTTTAAAAACCCACGCTTTGCCAATTAGAATACTTTTCTAACTGATGTAGCGAAAATGGCCCTGTACAGCTTTAATGCCATAGCTTACAACAGGTGAACACTGTCTAGAGCCGTTTGTCGAGGGGCAGCTGCGGGTTTTCAATATTGGCTGCAGCAATCAGCGCACAACGTGGTTTTAGGTGGCTGAGGTGGGGGACGCAGGTAGCCAGGTTTTTGTCTACTACATTTCAACCGGTTTTCATATAAAAGACGCATGCCATGCTGAAATGCACTGCCTAAGTTTTGTGCACGTTAATTAGCAGACCTTTGATCCCACAGTTCCGCTGTAAGTCCTTTAGAGCAACATGTGGGTCTGTTCGTATCTCACTATATACAACGACATTGTTGGCATAAAGCAACACTTTTACATTAGGACGTTGATCTATCAAGACGTGTGGTAAATCTCCTATTATCACTAAAATATAGTGAAAAACTGGCGTAATTGCTCTGAGTCACACCCGTTGTCTGGTCGAACAGGGCATGTTGACATAATCCAATAAATTATTTTCTTTTATGAGGGTTCTGTGGCATCGACGAAGTGTACTGTATGTAAAACTCGGTGATGATCTGAAGAGCCACAGTACATCTATGAGTTTTATATAAGCGAGTTAGCACTCTCCACTCAACCAGGCTCAGGAGCATCATTGTGAAGGTATCTTCGAAACGACCACAAGCCTCAGGCTAATATTAGTTCCGCTGTAGCGTAAGTCATTAACAGGCATGCTCTCCAGCTGCGGAGGATGCCCACGCATCACTTGTTGCATCTGTAGTGATCTTTTTGGAACATCTGCGCTGCCAAATGGTGGGAGAACTACTCAGATTACAGTGTCATTAGGGCAACTTTATCAGTAAAAGCCCAACGTCCAAAATCGTGATCGTTTTAAATGTAGCTCCTTACAAGTTGAGGACTGACAATATATTATAATTACAACGTACGTGTTGTTTATATATTCACTACGTCGTATATGAAATGTGTTCTCGTAGGCACATATGCGTCTTTGGAAGTGTATGTCTGCAGTTCACAAATATATCTAATTATATATATATATATATATATATATGTGGACTTGAGCACGTATTTGCATTTTTCCGCAAGTGTGAATTAAAATCCAAACCACTATCGTTTAGTTTTCTTATATTTTTTTCTAATTGTTTCGTCAAAGGACTAGTCGTTCACGATCATTTCGTGATGACCAAAAAATCAGCTCGGTAGGTACTGCGTAATTACGTCACAGAAGAAAGAAGGACACGGGAAGCTTCGACACTATGCCTTCGACGCGTTCAGCACACTTTCGCACAATCCTCGCTCGTTTGGACCAGAATGTGCAGACCACGCGTAGTATACGTCTCGACATATATGGTGAATTATTGTGAAAAAGATGGTGAAAGATTGTCTATAAGAGCGTGTCAATAAAGCGACTGGCTTATTGACAAGAGAACGGCAGTTGTACTGTAAAATTAACAAAATCCTGACGACGTCCGTCACTAAAAACTTAAGTGGCTATTTTGTTTTTGTTTCGTAATATTTTATAAAATCAAAATTATGTCCACAATTTTATTTCTTAGCAGTGTATTCTAGTCAAGTAAACAACATCGCTAACGCACTTTAATATTAAGCGCATTACCAAAACAATTAAAGTAAGGTGGTAGCCTAGTTCTGGTATATATGTCAAGAGCATTTATCCTGTCTTGAGCGACTTATAACTTGCAAGTATTTTATAATTTCTCATTATATATATATATATATATATATATATATATATATATATCAGCCATGCCTTGAAGTATTTACAGCGAGCTTTAAAGGAAGCGTGTATGCTTATAAGCATCCATGTGAAGGTAATAAATGTCTATTAACTTAAATTATGTCTCACTAAAATGTATAGAAACTATTCCCGCCTATATATATATATATATATATATATACATACAAAGTGTATAGTAAGCTTTGACAGTGGTTTTCCTACGGCCTGCCCGACGTGTCAGTTAACAGGCAAATTTACAACTCCATTTGTGAATATATATATATATATATATATATATATATATATATATATTACAATTATGTTTATTTCACTCAAATTGAGTATAATATACATTTCAAAAATGTTTCTTCATGAAGCTCTATCTTCTTCACGCTTCCGACGAGAGAAGTAGTGCAACGATTTTCGGTCCAGCGCTGTGCATTCCACTGCATGGTACTTGGCACACCTCTGCAGGCAGAACCGGCAGGTGCACAACTCGTACTCCTCGTGAAAGGTTGCGTTTGAACATACCAGGTAGTGATAACCATGCACTATGTACCTGGTGTATACGTGGCGATTGTCACATGCAGGACCAGACCAAAGGTGCAAGGCATTGAAAACGTCCAAACCACCGACCTCCCGTCTGGCCTGTTCGACTTTAGCTTCCCACTCCGAAATAAAACATTCGTAAGGTACTGTACGCGGCATCTTCAGCCTTAGTCGGATTGTTTCAGCAGCCGGTGGGCAGCCTGACATGAGATACACAAAGCGGCTCCTCGCTCGGATAGGCAAGCAGAGCACTCGCTTCATATATAATGAAAAACACATTTCAAGCTGGTTAAAATTCGCCAGCGTGAGGTGGTTTCACACCCTGTCAAGACCGTACATCAGCCCCGGAACAATCTTAAGCATGAAGAGCCTCACTACTAAGAGAACGGACAGTCTTCGGACATTGCCTACTTCCCCGTAAAGAGAGACAAGTGCCTTCCGTACTGTTTCGTTTGCATGCGCTGTGAACGTCGTTTCCGTATAATGAACCCGAAGGCCAAGATACTGGAAAGAGTTAACAAACTTCAATGGTTGGCCGCAGCAACGTATAACGTCTCTGGCAGCCAATCGACCTCCACGCCTGAATTTCATGGCTTTGGTCTTCCTGGTGTTTATCTCAAGTCCCTTTGAGACAAGGAACGCCTCTATCATAGAGGTAATGCGTTTCCACGGGCAAATTTAAAAACCGTTAGCCTCAGCAATTGGTGGCGTTTGTGTTGTGTGAGAATAAACAGTATTGTGATGTATGCGAGATCAACACGAGTAACAAACAACGAACTTTCCTCCAAAATCCAAATTTTCAACTTTGTGTTGTTGACTCAATTATTCTGCTCTATAGTTGTGACTTGCAAACGTTGGTTTAGTAAAGGCTACATCGTGTTTTAGCATGTCCCCAATCCAGTAAATTAGCTGTCAATTACTTAGCTGGCAGTAATGATTGTAGTGTGACACCTCAAAATACATTTAACTCTCACATATTTAATCATTAAAACTCTATCTCACATATTTTTTCTCGAGTACGTCGAGGGCGTGTTATTTCAATCAAATGTCGAATCGCTGCCACCCATATTAAAAATGCTGTCCGACAATGCGGCGCAGACGGATGCTACAACAAGAAGAGCCCAGACACGTCCGACTCTTTGTTCAAACGGGCGGCATTTCATAGTGAAATATGTGAATGTTTACCATTAGCTGGCCCTATACATAACCACGGCTGCACTCTCATTTTAACTTCACGACGAGCATCTGCGGCTGGGAAGCGCCAGCTGAGACTGGCATTGTACCGTATGGGACGTACCGATATGGCTGAAAACCATTCTACTAGTGTGTGACTCACAAAATGCTTCTCGGTCAATGGAATGATTTTGGCATACACACTGCGGTTGTTGACCTACACTACCGACAGCAACAGAAAAAACAAAAATGGTTAGTGGCTAAGACAGTTTTACTTTTATTTTGAAAAAAATGCTGAAGTATAGAAAACATATTCTTGCGTGTACAGGAAGGGCTTTCTTATTATCCCTTTTCTCCCTATTGGGAGACGTCGGAAATAAACCTTTATGGGTGAAATTGTAAATAGTTGTATGCTACTGTAGTCCTTTCGATCAAAATCTTACATAAATTGAATACACAAAAATGCAATAAATGGGAGAGAGGGCACCATAAACAGGCACAATGAGATTTGTAAAACAAAGGCTTTTGCGAGCTATATGACTAGGTGAAGCGAGAAGTTAGGGGAATAGATTGACGGCTTAGCGAGCAGCAGAAATATGAATCATTGTGTAACAACGTCGTTTTCCGCACTGGAATTACATCACTTGGTGTGTTGTAGGGGAGAGAGGCTAGGGTTTTACGAATTCGGTAAAATATGCAGATGCACAAAACGCATGAGCGAATAGGACATGTCGAGGCATACTAAACGGTGTACTTTATTGTCAAGCTTGACAAACGAAGTACTCCGGGCGCAAAGTAAATATCTGTAAGCAAATGAAACTTACCCAATAACGCTAATATAACACAAACATTACACGGTGAGGTTTTTGCACTAGTCATACTGAAGGACGTTTTCAATCATCTATAATCAAATATATACGTAAGGTTTTTGGGCAATTATACAGTTATCCATAATTAGATTGTTTGCTCAGTGGTTGAATTTTCTCCCCTCCATATTCCCCTCCCCTATATATATATATATATATATATATATATATATATGACAAAACGAACCTTATATAAAATACTAGACAGAAATGACGACATAAAAATGTCCGGAGAAACATCGCGCGTATTTAGCAATTAGAAATTCAATTTTTAGCTGTTTAAGCTTTGTCCTGTAGAACTCCCTATCCAACAATTCAAAACGCTATACTTGCCTTATACTAATATCATCATAATGTGTAATTTATACGATAGGCTCCTGACTTGATTACGTTGTTATATGTGGTCGCATCTCTTCCCATCGATGCAGGGAAGAGAAGGCAATCCGAATGAGTATGCGCTCGACATAGTCGCGTGACAGCTGACATCGCCCGTCATTTCCTTCCAGCACGTAACGATACGTCCGCAATTGTCTTACTTGACGTCGACGAAATACATGCAAGCTCTAATCTGCGTAGAATAAAAACAATGCTAACCCATTTAGCTGAATTCGTTAACTTCTGGCGTGCATACTGCCTCCCTCGGAAAATATCGGAAAGCCGCTGTTTCTTACGACACTAATTAAGATAGGTAAGCTACAGAAAATCAAGGCAACTGACCGGCGTAGGCCGAAGCAAATGCTTCTTGCTATTCTGGTTATCTAACTGTCAACAAAACGATAGATTTGAACATGCCAACGAAACGACACATTTGAACATCTCCTTACCTCTTAAAAAATTATCCTTTCGGGGCTGACTCTCAGCCAAGATTTAACGTCCTTAAAAAAAACACTTACTTCTTAAAGATAGCCCAATTGTACTCACTGAGTTTTACTTTTATAAACGCACACCACACCTATCGCACAGGCCACTGCCGCAAGTTCGAATGCCTATAATCAATTTGACGTAATCAATATTAGCCACATTGAAATAGCCATGACAAGTATTTTCAACACATTGCATTTAATAAAAAAATTTATTCCATTATTTGTAACGAAGCAAACCACTTGTCAGTACAATAATAAACATTTCTGGTGGCAATGGCATCCAGATAATGCACAATAGACCCATCTGGCATGAATTAAATTTAGAAAAAAAAATAGACTTGATAAGCGTAATTGATTAATAGTTATAGTAGACGGACATTAACATATTAATAACTATAACTCAAAAAAACAATAGACAGGCACGTAGTTACTTATTGTACCTCGAATCCAACGCTGTGTACAGCGTACGATTGCTCTGAAAGAGTATGTGTCACGCCAAGGTCGAATCAGCGACTCCTAGTGACGGAGTCGACAGTCATCATCACATTCACTCGATCCCGTCTACAATGCGAGCCGACGCCCGAGCATGGACGATATTAGGTTTCCTACGAACAACGATTATGAATTGTCGCGGTCGACGTGGTACCAGAGCTAGACGCATGCCCTTCATTGTGTGCGTAGCGTTTGGCCTATTAAAGTAGTCAATATCGAGCAGGCTATTGATCTTAAAAAAAACGATGTATGCAGATGGTGGTCGTTGGGGTTTATGAAGCTACAAACGATGCCCGGTGTCGAAAAGCGTCGAATTACCACAGAAACGAATTACACAGGTCATTTTTAACACCGATAAGCGCACACCAAAACCGACTCAAAAACAACAATATTGTCTGTAATCGGTTCCGGTGAGGGTAGCGGCGGCGTCCGTCTAGAATTAACCGTTGAATTAACTCTATATGATTAACCCTAGAGTTAACTCTAGAGTTAACTCTATATGCATTGCCGTCAATGATATAGCCTTCATTTTTGCGTGTCCTATTTTCACCAGTCATAAAAGCACCCTGACAAAAATTACAAACAAAGCAGGGGGGAACACAAATAAGGGCTATCTGGGCCCCCTAGAAGTTACGGACTATATAGGACAGCGTCGTATTTTAAAGGGACTTTGAAGAACGGCGGGCTCCCTAAGTTTGCGGAATTGAACCGCCTAAAGATTAGCCGGCAACGGTACGTTTCGATCGGAACTTCTTCGAAAGTTGTTCACATGTAGACGCTCGGTAACCCACAGAAACTATCGAATGCCTATGGAGGCATAACTAGTTGAAGCAAATTTACGTGCTGAGACTGGCTTTAGGTCGACTCGAGTACAAACCGCACGCGCAAGGCTGTTTGTATTTTAATAACCCGGAAGGTGGTGCCAGTACCAAGGCTTGCATATGCCAATACAGTAACTGTAATGTCGGGTTTTCTAGTACGGAAGCTAGCGGTATGCGGCTACTACAAGTAGATACGCGCTAAGCACACTGACCTAGAAATACTGTTTATTGTAAGCAAACTTATTGCAGCTGAATTGATCTAGCAAAGGACTAGAGAGACCCAACAACATACAGGTTACCCCACGTTGGCGAGCCCCTGAACGAATGCTATGCCAGCGTCTACTTACTAAGCTGTGTCAAAGGCAGAAGGCAGCTCGCTGTGGCAATACGCTTTAGCACTGTGGCCCGCAGCAACATTATGTTATGACTCTATGACGTCCACTTTGCAATGCGTATCTATCTATCATCTGTACAGAGGCGGCATTGTGTTCTCTACAAATGTCGCCATATGTCATATGTGTTGTGTAAGACTTGAATTGATGTGTTGCAATTTTTTTGTCCGAACACAACTTGCTCCGAGATGCTGAAATGTCGCTCGCATCTCGCGGTGTGGACCTTCGTGGCACATGGAACTCTCCAACTCCAATCATAGTTTCGCTCGAAGCGCTGGTCTGGACGCCAACCACGCCGACTTGTTTCGACATTCTATAATAACACGACAATATTTGCATTTTTTCAAACTTTAGTTTCGCTCGCCACAGCCCGATGGTGGCGAAATATAGCGGCGAGGGCCCGTCACGCAGTGGCGGCATTCGACAGCGCACTCGCATTAGCCCGACATTAATTTGCGGACAGCGCCAGCAGGCTCGGCGATTATTACTATCAATGTTTGCAGCATCAACAACAACGAGAGCGATAACGGTAGTAAAGTGAACACACTCAATTAACAGACACGGTAACTATTCTACATTAACGCTAACGCAGGTTTGTATAAACTTTGTAAGTCAAGTAAAACTAAGTGAAGGAAACACTGGTGAAGGCTTACGAAATCCTTTATTAAGTCCGGTAATCCGGTTCATAAACTACGCCGCACGCCTGCTTATGTTGTTCGTTCTCTTGCTGCAACCATTCAGTGGTGGTATGAAAAGCACTACTGGACATTGCGCGTTTCAATCCGGCTGTCTTGCTAAAACAAATCGACACTTTGTTTTCCTTTTTCCAATACATATATATATATATATATATATATATATACTGTAAGTAATTTTTTTCTCATTAGCTCCTTGATTAGGTATATTTGAACACTTGTGCTAACTGTGTCGGTGTTAACGGTTCAATCGAGTACGAACTGAGGGCAAGCCTCGCACGACCAGCGATTGTCATGGAAACCGTAAAACGTTCAAAATATTATGTCATAATGAGCTTTCTGAGTATATCAATGTAGAGTTGTTCCATATAACACAATCGGCTGCTATGTACGCAAGATCCCTCGTCAGCAGGCGATGCAATTTACGGCGGTTTTCCGGTTTTCTTGTGTACTGGTCGGTGAGAATTTGATTTGTTTTATAAAAAAACGCGTTTTAAATCCCGCAAGTTCCCGGGCTTGTTAGGGAACGGTAAAAAAGCGGACCAGATGGGTTGACGGTAATCCTCTTCAAGGTCGATCGCTCGTATGGAACAATACTGTTCCATACCGTCACTCCCACAGCTTCTATTGACGCTCGCAAGGCTGCCCAGCCAGGCTACACAATCGTGCAAGCGAAGCAAAACAAAATACAAACATGCCCTGAGGTTCAACGCACACACGTGTTCTCGCCGCTGGCGTTCGACACGCCTGGAAGGCGACCACGTTACCTCACTAGGCAATTATTGCAGGAGGTGTCGGCCCTACTGGCAGAAGTTACGCGTGATTCAAGGGTAGCATGTTTCGGAGCGAAAGAAGGTCAGAGTACTGTTTCTCCCCCGTCTTTAACCTGATAGATGGCCTGTTCCGCATTCTGCTTTTACACACAAGAACACAATAAACTGTAACACGAATTTAAACGTATTTGCCTATAAAATGTCAACTATGCTACACAGATTGGTTGACTTAACCTCCTGAAGCTGAAGTGTTAACTGATGAGATGCTAGATCAGTTCACTTTTATATTTATAATTATATGAAAATTAATTTAGGAGTGCCTGGTCTGGGTCTCGAACCCAGGCCTCCCGAATGCAAGGCAAAGGCCATCTTGCTCGGTCAAGGTATAAACCGAACGTTAAAGGGCAAGATATTAAAGGAATATAGCGAGAAGAAAGAAACAAGTAGAAAAATGTGATTGGAGACCGTAACCCTCCCCCCCCCCAATGATTGGAGACAGTGCCCCTGTCCCCACCGAGTGAGTGGAGACAGTGTCTCCCTGACACTCGTTTTCAGTAATAGTGACTGAGTACACTTGCTTTTGTGCTGTCGCGTGTATGTCCCGCATGCTCTTCTGTTGGGGTCGTGTACATGTATGGCAGTACACGCAAGCTGTGATGGTTCTCACGGTGCATTTCTGGACGCGCCTCATGCCCGCACAAGAGGCCCACGCTGTTACCATGCGCGCATCAACTGCTTCACTCTACCTGTCCAATCGCCTTCAGCCTGTCAGAGTCGTGTCGGTTGCACAGCTTGAGTGGGTGGCCCGCAAGAGTCTGAACTGACGCTTCGTTTGCGGATTTTCAGTTTCCGGTCGGTTCGAGTTTCGGTTCTTTATGAACGGTTTGCCAAAAACAAATCTTAAATGCGCCTGTGCGTAGGCTGATGTATAGGTAGTGGCGCCTACTTGCACTATCATGTCCTGCAGAATTCAGTCATGTGAATTCCTGCAGTTAGTTATGCGAATTCACAGGCAGGCGAGATGCAGCTTAGGGCTGTGGCAGGAATTAGTGAGGGATTGCCCTAGCTGTGCCAGACGTTTTGCTTCTAATGGCTGCGTAGACCGTACAACGTTTGCTCTCCGTTCAGTAGACGGATTCTTCGTCTTGACGGTGCACTGGCGCAAAGATCTCGGGGGCAAATTCCAGACCTATACCGAGTTCAGTAGCTGACCTCTAGTTTGCCCGCGCTTGTTTCAATTTTCGTGTATGACAGTTTCAGCACTGTATGTGACAACGTTTTCACCACCGCTGCGTCGCTCGCTCTTATTGATATCGAGAAATAAATGTAGCATTTCGTAAGAAAGAGTATCTCCGCCATCGCGTACCCCATCAGTGAAACTATGGCGTTTTCTGTCACTATTTGGTGGAGGTTTTAACCAGATTGTAAATTATTAAGGCACTATAAGCATACACTCTAGAGAGGGAGACTAGAGGGTTCAAGGTGGCATTAAACTGGCTTTTTTTTTTTTTTAATGGCGTTTTAGACTGAAGGCAAGTTGTCGTAAAAGTCAAGGGAAGAGAAAGAAGAAAAAGGTAAACTCTGCTTCCACGACTTGTCTATAAGGTTGTTGTTGTTAAAGGCAAGGCCTGCAGTTGACAGGGAACGTCGCCTGTCAGCCAGCTGGACGAAAGCAGCAAGGAACGCAGAAGCTCGACATGCCTACGTCGAGCCATGGGTGGTCTGCTGTGAACAGAAAAAGACAGGGCAACTAGGAGACACCCGCTCTCTCTCTCCCTCTCTCTCTCTCTCTCTCTCTCTCTCTATATATATATATATATATATATATATATATATACAGGGTGTTCCTATTTGTGTGTCCAAAACGCTAGGGTATGGTCAAACTCGGTGAGAAAATCATTTTTGCCAATGGGTGGAAGCCGGGAAAACGTTTTGTTTAGGAGTGAGGATGAAATTTATAAAAGCAGTTATTCTGCCTTTTTTCTTCTACATAGTTGTGCAAAATCTACGTTTGCGGGAGAACCAGTCAACGCACAAAGGAACCGATCATACCGGCGTGTTTGGCGGAAAATTCTGCACAATAAAGTATACATTATTAGCTTGCGTAGCATAAAGCGAATAGCCAGATTAAGTAAAGTCATAAAAAGTCGAAGTGTTACGTTAACGCTTTTTTGTGCAACATCGTAATTTTTTCCATTACGACCGAAAATGCACGTCCAAAAGACTACTCTCAGGCAATAGCAGATTTAATGCCCACTACATTCGTACCAAAGTGATGGTGCTGCGTTACGTATTTGCCAAGTGACTAAGCTTTTTCGACAGTCATAGTTGTTACGTTTCACGTTGAAGTTTTCACGTTCAGAACCGTAGCATTTTGCCAAGACGTTTCCGCCCCCTCTTTCCATTAGAAAAAATTATTCTCTTGCTGAGTTCTACCAAACCTCAAAATACGTACCTAACTTTCTCAGACACCCTATGCAAGTATGCATGCCTTCGCTTTCGATATGACTGTCGAAAAAGCTTAGTTACTTGGCAACTACGTAACGCAGCACCATCACTTTGGTACGAATGTAGTGGGCATTAAATTTGCTATTGCCTGAGTAGTCTTTTGAACGTACATTTTCGGTCGTAATGGAAAAAATTACGATGTTGCACAAAAAAGCGTTAACGTAACATTTTGACTTTTTATGACTTTCCTTAATCTGGCTATTCGCTTTTTGCTACGCAAGCTAGTAATGTATATTATGCAGAATTTTCCGCCAAACACGCCGGTATGATCGGTTCTCCCGCAAACGTAGATTTTGCACAACTATGTAGGAGAAAAAAGACAGAATAACTGCTTTTATAAATTTCGTCCTCACTCCTAAACAAAACGTTTTCCCGGCTTCCACCCATTGGCAAAAATGATTTTCTCACCGAGTGTGACCATACCCTAGCGTTTTGGACACACAAATAGGAACACCCTGTATTTATATAAATACGCATCGTACAGCCTCTTTCCTTGACTTTATGCGGAAAGTAAGCAGAAATCAGTACTGGATACTAGTTAGAGTTTCGCATTTACTATCTTTCAGCGCAAGTGGAAGTTCATGTTGTGCGGTCCTACTTGCAACGTTACAGAAATGCCGAATTGCGGAGTCTGATATAAAATAACGTTATATAAATATATATATATTTGCTTTTTTTAAGCTGTCATATGCTAAGGTGCTTTTGTTAAAGCTTGTTATACTCCTTGGAGAAACGAAAACGCAAAAAGCCTCTTTACAATTTAATGGAAGAACAGAATATAAAACGCCTTTATTTACAGGGTAAAAGGTGGGAGGATGCTGGAATGCAGGAAAGCCATCTGCTTGTGCGATTATCCGGCTACAGGCCAAGTAGACATATTACTGATGATTTCTATTCCTGCGGTACGTTCAGGTATAAGTGCTATTTTTTTATTGTATGTTTGTCTATAAATGTTCACTCGAAAATATTCACTTTCACCAAAGAAGCGGTTATTATGATTGGTGTTCACAAGCTGTACTACCGCCAGTATGTCGTTGTTCTTTAATAGAATTGACAGCGACGAAAGGCTACCAGAACAGCACTCGGTTCGATATCACATCCAAGCTAGATCCGTCGGCTTTAACACACCTAGGCCATACTTCATAACGAGACATTTCTGAAGGAGAGCTACATCTCATGTCACTGCACCAGCGGCTAATGACATCGATCCGCCATCTGTCAGAGAGAGAGAGAAAAAGTCCGCACTGGAAGAGTCAAAAGGAGAATACATTTTTAGATCGCCAGCGTACAAAATGTATTCAACACTCGACGCAATATAGGATTCAATTATGTCTAAAACAAATACTGTGTACAGCAGTGAAAATACGTTGCACCTGGAGTGAACGCATTTCTCTCTCTCTCCCATTTTATTTGTGATCGATCTGGTTAAAACAACTCTTCTGACCGAACTGAAAATCTTTGTTGGCGTTTATGCACCAGGCCCAATATTTGTTTGTCATTTCCAAAAGTTCCGTGCACATAGAACGCCAAGGCACAAATCCGTACTGTCAAATAGATTATTTGCGGCATACATATAATTGGGGTAGTGCCTGACTAGTACAAGTTTTTAAAATAGTACAGGCAACGGAGCATTGAAACACATGGCAATAGCTCAATTCAATGCGTTTTTAAGCCCCTTTTTATATGTCGGTATAAAATGCTTCTCTATGTAAAGAGGTCCATCTAGAGCTATAGGATCGTTGTATGACGAGTGTGTGGCTCAAAAAAGTCCGTTATAAGAAAAAAAAGCTACTTTTCAAAAAATGTAAGGACTGCATTTGGGTTTTAGGCACAAGGATTGTATGTTTTCATTAAACTCAATAGGCGAGTCGCGGGCGAGCCGCGTAGAGTCATACGAAGTCATGATGGAGTCGAGGCGAAGGTTACTGCAACAGAGTTGAACAGAGATGAGAAATGAGATGCTAGTGCTTCAAGCTTCTTTTCATTCGCCGATGCCGGACGCGAGGCTGATTCCAGAGTGGGCGGAAACTTATTGCTGGTGAGGCGTGACGGACGCATAGCGGATAAGGATCCGGCTGCCCTTGACGCGCTCACTGCAATGACGCCTTGTGGCCTTCGGGAGTTTTCAATGGTATGCAGTCGGCGAGGTTGCGCCTGGATACGAATAGATGAGTCTCTAGATAAGGGCATTTTCGAGCCGCAATGCCAGAGCGAATGTTGGTGCAGACCACAACTATTAGCATACAGTGTTGGCGTTCACAGCTTTTTCAAAGGTAAGTTCTGGCATTGATGATTGCTACATCTCATTGATGAATAAACTAGAAAATATGCACGCACATTTTATGTGTAGGTAGCAATGACATTTTTATAATTACATTTTTTCGACATTTACATATTTTACAGTAGGTAGCAACTATTTATCGGCGGCAGTATGTCTTCAATAGATCCTGGACACTTTTTGAAGTAGAACAGTTTATCGTATGCAAGAGATTAGCTCGGTTAACGCTTGCATCATAGTTGGCAACATGCCCACTTAAGGTTCAACAATTCTAAACGAAACAGGAGAAGCTCCTTAGAAAAAGCGAATGATAGGTTAAACCACTCGACCCGAGAATTTATATTTTGGAAGCGCCATTTTAGTCAAAAACAAGAAAACTATACATTTTTAGTACCCTTTGAGTGTTTGCCTAATGTGCAGTTTCGAGGCCCACACGCACGTATATATATATATATATATAAAAAGAGTTGTACACTCCGGTAAAAGTAAGCTGTTCGCCACTCGAATGCATAACACGAAATATTTAGCTTTGCAGTTTCACTTGGAAGAACGAACCATGGGGAGATAAATATAAAAAATAAATATGTAGTCACATTTCTTAGCCCCTCCCGCTGAAAGTCGGCTATTTTAGAAGGTTTATAAAACCTTGCAACAGTTAGAAATTGTTTGTGAGAAAACGATCTTATTTGCGCTATAATAACGACAGTAAAATTTCCTTAGTTTGTCCAATTCTTATTTTGAAACTGCGCATGTGGAAATATACAGGTTTATTTCACCAGAAATTGGTAGATGCTACCTAAAATTCATATCGGCTAATAACATCTTTCACTACTGCATGCATTGAACCAGCTTCTATTTCCTTGCATTGCAGTATGTGGTATCGGTCAATATTACATGTGCCACAATGTTTACATACACAATCTTCAATTTCAAAGCAATACCCTTTTAGGCATATATATTGGTGGTAGCCATGCCAGGTAAGTCTGCAGAGTACCCGTCTGTTCACTTGCATTCCCTGCTTCCAACGGTCTGTCGTGAATGCAGGACCGTCAGTGAAATTCTCTATGGCAAAGCTCAAATTACGCTTTTCTCTGTATGCGCGATATTGCTCTACGACGAGTGGGCTAAAAACGTATTTGTCCAAGATAAGATCTTCCACAAAGCTTCGTTCTTGGCATAGTTCCATCGCCAAGGTTGTCGATGCGTTACGCGGCAGTCCGAGCATATATTTCACAAAATTTGCTTTTATTTTGTCTATCTCCTTAATGTTGTCTAAGGTTAAGTTTGGTGCAATGGCCCGAATGTGGAAATGAAGATGGCCATTCGGCTTGAAGTACACTATTTTGATACGCAGTTATTTTTATCTGGATGTCAAGCCCAACTTCACAATTACAAACCTTCATATACAACTAAGTACCGTTAGCGTCAATTATCGCACACATATTTATACATCGGAAAGGCTTACGCAGGAAACTGCGATACTTCTGAAGGGCCCTGAGAAGAAAGCCATTCAGTCTGACAACACGGAGCTGGCGATTCGCAAGATTGTAGCGAGGCCAGTTTGCGGCACATAGGCCAACTTCAAGGTTTTCTCGATCGTCGCTAACAATGTACAATAACTCGACCGAATCGTGGTGTACTTCTAAAGTTCTATAGACGTTGACAGATCATTTGCGAATTTGTGTTGCTGGAGATTACTAGCTCAAGGAGGCCATTATCTTCTGGAAATACAATATTTAAAACGACTTGAATAACTTGTATTGCCAAGCGTATAATTGATACATGTGCTAGAATTAAAAACCTTTTTTTAGGGAGGTTGTTTATGATACATGTGCTAGCGGCAAACATTGGTAATAAAAACCGTTTTTAAATAATTAATGCGACGATTCGTTCATGGAACGGCTGTGGCATGTCATGGCAGCGGCTCAAAAGGTGCGTATAGATAGATATAAATGAACCCGAATTAGCTGGCTAGACAACGTCACCAAGGGCAACAAAAGCCCTAGACGGCAAGCCATCACGAGTCACACTTCTACTTCACTCATCTTATTGTCGACGATCTCGGTTGTGAATTGATATTATCATTAATGGCGGCGCTGTTGTATGACAAGCTTAGCAAGAGCTCCAAAGGCCTGTTCTGTGGCGGCGATCTTCCTCTGCTTGGAAGGGAAGCAGCTTGAATAAAACGGCTGCCTTTTTTTTTGTTCTGGGAGGTTTCGGGAATGCATGATGCACATGCGCCACTAGCAGCCTGCGTGACTAGTGTGAGACTCGCAAACCCACTAAACCCGGATTCCTCCCCACCCCCCCAGGCTCGGTATTACTTTGGCATTACATCGAAGACGGCTGCCTGTAGACACTTCAACTAACGGATTCAGCAAAGCTTATCTATGCTGTGCCTCGCTTATAAGCCGTTTCTTGTGACGTTGGACCCCTTTGGGTTACTAACTTTGGGGAACTGGCTTCGAGTTTGGACAGGGGAAGGAAATCACTGCACATCATGCAGCACAATCGTCAATGTCAGGTTACATCTGCTCTGTGTTCTGTGTGTTACTCGCTAGCAGATATTTAAGCGTGCGTATGCACTACATCTCAGAGCGGCAGCAAGGCAGTTGTTGGCTCTTGCAGATGGCTAAGAAGACATGTGAGCCCGAACCAGATGATCGGTTTCGGTAACGTGAGAAAGAAAATGATCGTACAGCTCGGTCTGTACGTTTTCGCACGGTGAAGTACCGTGTAGCTGTAATGCCCATCAGGAATAGCTTCCTTCGTATACATTCAAGTCCTCAGTCACATATGTATGCTAATAACAACCTAACTCGAAGTTTGCTTTTCTAGAGAAACTATATTTACGCGGTGCCCGGATTCGTTGCAGAGTAGCGAATGGGCAGACAAACTTCAACAATTCAATTTTGCAGCATTGGTTGCAATTTTGGCGTGGCCGGTTGTATTTTCCCGTAACAAGCCCTTTTATATAATGTGTGATACACACACATATATATATATATATATATATATAACATGTTTGTATGAAAGCGTTTTTATACTAGAATAGTCAGCATGTCCAGCAGTTCAGTCAAGGTTGAACTCGCAAGATGAGAGATGATCCGGTGATGTGGAAGAACCACTAATTGAGACTAATGTACTTGTTTATAATTTACCCAACCTGGGTGTTAATAATAAACCATAATATTAGAATAGTCCGTAACAGTACATTATGTACCCTATTAGTTTTTAAATGTTGAGTTGAGATGATTTATCAGTCTTAAATACTCTGAAATATCTGGGCCTTATTATGGGAGTGGTGTTAGTTGTCGGAAAAGCCATCACAAACATTTGACTATGCCGCATACGGCTTTCGAGACTCACGTCGGACCTTACCGTATAGCTACATAGGTTTATATGAGCAGTACATAAAAGGCGGCCACTGCTATGTCATAAATAAGCGTAGAGATCAGACACCGACACCTGAAAGCACAGCTCATTAATTTTTCGAATTTTGCGAATGTCAAGTGTTTGACTGACGTCATTTTTGCCGAACTAGATGTTCGGCTTGCGTCACTACGATCTAAGCGTTAGATTGCGTAAACTACCTACCGAACACTTTCACGTGGATTTGTCATTCATTTGCAGACGTAGATAAACGTGTCGACGTGACTCCATAGCAAAAGAGAGAAAAGGACTGAATAAACCGCAATGTACAAGCTAACGACACTTTTAAAGAGAGTCTACTTTTCCCTGCTAACAGGGCAGTACGTTGCACTCTAATAAGAATTAGAGGAATGCCTTGACATAAAAAAAAAAGTGACGCGTATTCATTAAATGGTAGAAATTACTCGTCGTCAGTAGGCCCAGATGTTTGCGGTAACCGTGATAAGGGGAATGACTGTAAATGAGGCATTTTCCAAGATACTTTATGTCAGAATTGTTTGCAATAATCAGCGCCTAACTCGCAGATCTAAGGATCATTCACATAGAGCGTCCGACTTATATATATTGAACCTACCGCCCCTTGTAGAGCGGATCAAGTAGGCCTGCCTTCAGTAATGTACCATGACGGCTCAACACAGCATCAGCAATGACGAAAGTAGATTGTATATGTTTGCAACGTACCGTCTGCAATCTATCGATTACCTCAGCGTTACATGGTCCCTTGTCTACAAAACCAGCCCGGACCCTATGTCAGCTTTTTGATTGATGGCAGCTGACACTTTGCTTATAGGGCCAAAATGCTCAACCACAGGAAGGTTATGATACCCTCAAAGAAGGACTAGGGTCGGCTGCCTAAAATTTGCTGTGAGTCCTGGCTTGTAGCTCTCTCGTTTCAATTGTATTAAACATTTCACCCAGTAAAACTAAGTGTACGAATCCGGCAAGCGGACACGTTAAATCGACTACAGAAATAATCCTGTGAAGAGCGATCTTCATTTAGTAAAACTCAGCATAATTTACTTTCTACCGTTATACAATCTCCAGGCGTTTCTTAAAGGAAATAAAAGATACAGCTCAGGAACCAATACCTCCAGGAACAAGGCAAGACCAGTCACAGTCAAACTGACGAAAGTCGACGTGTCGGTAACAGCCAAACTGCCTTGTTCAACGCTGACCTTCCGCCGCCGGTACAGATCACGGTGGCTGTAGCTCTGAACCACTAACCGCCCCCAACGAAGCTCAAGGTGTGAAAGTTTGGCAAAAGCTTTATCGCATGCAGCCCTAAGCGAATTACATATATATATATATATATATATACCTGTGTGGACTGATGATTAGACATGAGGGCTGAAGGCTGAGGGGAACACAAAGCTACCGCGATGCACACTATTTTGTCACCGCTTTGATCACATATTGGCATGACAACGACGGCAACAATCATACCGTGCGGCGGGGCCCTGTTCTAACAACGCGAAATCTCTGTGCATCGGTCCGCCAAGATCGAAGGTGTAACACGAATCGAGAACCTGGATTCCCATTTCTGTCCCGTACCCCAATTCAGATCGTACGCCCTCACCTGACATCGAGCAACATTCGCCACTTGGGGCCATACATCGAGACATTCTTTGACAACTCCGTATCTGTTCCATCCGTGAGCTTAAAGTCCTTTCTGCTCAAAGGATGGCTCGAAGCATGGCCCCAAGTGGCGAATATATTTGAACGCTGGGGGCAAGGATAAGATGCTAGTTGGGGCACCGGACAGAAACGGCAGGCTTAACACAGGCAGATGTCCAAGGCAGACCGACAGATCATACATTTTACAAGCAAAACATTCGATTTTGACGTATCGACACATAAACGCTGCATGTCACGTATGGTTATTATCGTTGCCGCTGTCATGCTTATTTGTGATCAAAACGGTGATATATAATGGGGTGCATCGATGGCAGCAAATATATACAGTGTCTTCCATAACCGTATGTACTTATTTTAAAGGTTTGGTAGAACTCGATAAGAAAATAATTTTTCCCAATGAAAAGAGAGGGCGGAAACGTCTTGCTCAGGAGTAAGAATGAAATTTAAATCAGTAGTTATTCTGCCTCTTTGTCTCCTACATAGTTGTGCAAAGTCTACGTTTGCGAGAGAACCAATTAACGCAATATGAAACTGATCATACCGACTTGTTTGGCAGTCAAAGTTCTGCATAACCTGAATGACACCAGACGCAAGCTAGTAAAAAGCGAATATCCAGATTAAGGCAAGTCATAAAAAGTCGATATGTCGTTATGTTTTACGTTAAAGCTTTCCTGTGCAGAACCGTAAGATTGTGCTATTACGACTAAAAAAGCATGGCCAAAAGACCATCCTCAGGCAAATAATATAGCATCCAATGCCCATCATTTTCGTACCAAAGTGATGGTGCTGCCTTACCTAGTTGCCGAGAGTAACTAAGCTTTTTTGGCAGCCATGATTGTTGTTTTACGTTGATGTTTTCACGTTCAGAACCGTACAATTTTACCATGACGTTATATAAATATGCACCTAACTTTCTT
This sequence comes from Dermanyssus gallinae, assembly GCA_003439945.1. Classification (NCBI taxonomy): domain Eukaryota; kingdom Metazoa; phylum Arthropoda; class Arachnida; order Mesostigmata; family Dermanyssidae; genus Dermanyssus; species Dermanyssus gallinae. The sequence goes on from QVRM01002433.1 coordinate 247,123, forward strand.
ATACACCCTATGCAAGTATGCAAGTCTTCGTTTTTGATATGGCTGTCAAAAAAGCTTAGTTACTCAGCAACTACGTAATGCAGCACCATCACTTTGATAGGAAATGATAAACACTAAATTTGCTATTGAGAATAGTTTTTTAAGCGTAAACTGTCGGTCGTACTGGCAAAATGATACGGTTCTGCACGTGAAAGCTTCCACGTAAGACATAACAACATATCGACTTTTTATGACTTTCCTATTTGCCTTTTGCTAACTTATGGTTAGTATCATTCACGCAGAATTACGCAGATTTTTTCACTGAACACGCCGGTATAATCGATTCCTTCATGCGTTCCCGCAAAAGAAGAATTTGCACATCTATGCGGGGGAATAGGTAGACAAAAAAAAGGGCAAAAAACGAATTTTATAAATTTCGTTTTTACTTCTAAACATAACGTTTTCGCCATCTCCTTTCATTCGAAAAAAATTTAATGCTGGGTTCTACCAAACCTTACAATAAGAACGTATATAACGCCGGCTAGAAGGCATGGTCATTTAGAACAGAATTCGCAAAAAATAGTAATTAAAAATTTTCGGAGGGCATGTCGAGATTGAGTGCAAGCATAAATGGCCTAGAGTGCTTTATCTGATGGGGAAGGTCAATTATGCATGCACTCAATCTCGACTACTCCACAATCACGGCTCTCATTGCCATGTATTTGGTACTAAAATGATAGGCATGAAATGCGTATGTTGCCTGAATGTGTTAGTTTTGAGCGCTGTAATTGGTCGTATGGTTATGATTTTGAGATATTGAAAAAAAAAAAAAAAAAACTATTTTTTTTTTTTTGGCAAATTATTTTCTAAGAGACCGTGCCGCAGTTTTGGGCAACATTATATGTTCTTCAAAAACAGCAGAATTTTCTCACGAATGCAATGATGTGCTTAGTTTTTCTATATGCTTGGTTGTCTCACAACTGCGCATTTTATGTTCCTATGTCAGACAACAATACCAGTGTATTGTTATAGTAATTTCACTTGGATTCCGAGACAAGGCCTCTCAGAGACCATGTTTCCTTAGGAAAAAAATATTTGCTTTAACGAGCTCTACAATTCCTTATATCGCTCCCGAAAACTTTCTGTGAAACTCGGTATATAGCAAGTCGTTCATTGATTGGGAACTTTTATCACACAGTGAGGTACGCAGACTTTCCCCACGCTAAACTAGAGTCAAAAGCTGGCATCAATTATGTATGATTCAGTAACATTGATGAAATAAACGCGGCAGTGCCTTTCCTTAACACGTCACGTTCCTTAACATCTCGGTGGTGGCTAAATGCAGAATATCCTGTCCGCCCTTAAGTATGTTGGTGTCGTCTCAGCGAGACGAGGGAACATTATTAGGAGAACTACACGCAAAATGTAAAGGTATGCCAACTTTTGGCAATAACAATAAACTTGGTTCCAGTAGCTTAACTTTTATCAAGGTAAACGCGGGCACTGGAGGGCTAACGAAATCCGGTTAACTGGGGTTGTCCAAAGAAATGGGAAAATGGAGACCTATTTGATGTGGCAGTGGTGAGCAAAACGTGGATAAAGCAACGTGATCAGACGTGTCATTCCACAGGTGTTTTCAAATCAGTTGCCTTAACAACCTGGGTAAAAACCTGGAATATATCAGGCGGCATCTACCTGCAATATTTTATCTTTGTGCTCTGTTTATAGTTCTGATGGTAATGACCAGGTGGTACGTTTATACTTGAAAAACGGGCCGTTCTTGACTGTTTTATTGTATGATTTATATATCAAACATGTGTTTTGTAGAGCCACCCCGCTGACTATTCTAGACAATATGTTGCCGAAATGTACCTGTAACCCTGTCATTGTTATGGGCGATGCAAATATCGACCTCTATTCGGTCCCGCGATTCTTTTCCGCTAGAGACTTCTGCCTTGTAGAACATCGCATAACCAAACCCGCGTCGGGTACGTCCATAGACACATTGCTGTTTCTAGTTGTTCAAAGTTTACCACCATCCAGCCTGCGGTTCCTCCTAGCAGCCGCTAGATCAATGCAGTCCGCGTTGCGAGGACAGAAGTCTATCGTAATCGTTTTAAATGCATTAGAGTGCTTGCAAAATTGTCATTGGTGTGGTTGCAAAATTGACATAAGAGCACTTGCAAAATTGAAGCTAGCAGTCCGATCAATTGCAGGACCTTTAAATACTATTATAAATCGTTCGCTTGAGTCTGGCAGCTTCTTATCACGATTGAATGCTGCAGCGGTGTTTCCTTTATTAAGGAAAAAGTGTGAACGAAACCGCACAGCCAATTAAAGGCCGAGCTCTGTCCTAATTATAGCTCAACTCTCATCGAAAAACTGATGATGATCAGGCTAAATCGACATTTAGAGTCGATCAATTTTCTTTCACCTAACCAGTTCGGCTTTTGCAAGAGTAGGTTGACGCCATCGCGCTAGCCCAGTTATGACAGCGGGTGCCCGATCCAGTTAAGGTGCATTACGTTTTGTCGCGCAGTTCTTCTTTCTTGACGTAACGGCTACTTTCAATTGTCTTGATCAATACTCGATGAGCTCTCGGGTTACTCTGCGCCGACTGTTTCCTGGTTTAGGACACATCTGTCAGGACGTAGAGAGATGGTGCGTACAGGCCGAATAGAGACCTTGTGACAACATATCTACATCTGTACCCCTTAAGGCTAGGTTCTCGGACCTTTTATGTTTCTTACCCTTCTGAACTTTCTTATATTAAGAGTTCAGATGCTAAACCTTGGTTCTGCTGTAGCTTTTACTGGTAATACAAAGCTACTGTTTGGACTGAGTCATCGGAATTTTGATACGGACTTGCAGCACTCCCTTGTAAATGCTAGCAATACACTTGACATTTTTAATACATTTGGTGTAGTTGACAATACCAATATAACCAAATTTATAGTTCTTCGCTCATTGCCGAGGCCACTGGCCCTACCTGACAACCTGCTATTTGAGCTACAGAATATTGATTTAATTTATGCTTATTTAACTCAAATTGAGTATAATATACTGTTCAAATGGGTTTCTTGCTAATGCTTTATATATATATTTTTTTTAGTAAGTAGAAGTAGTGCAACGATTTTTGATCCAATGCTGTGCATTCCACTGCATAATACCTGTACACCTCTGCACGCAGCACTGACAGGTGCTCATACTTCTTGTGAAATGCTGCGTTTGAGCATGCCAGGTAGTGATAACCATGCCCTACGTCCTGGTGTATACGTGGCGATTGTCACATGCAGGACCAGACCAACGGCGGCAAGCATTGACAACGTCCAAACCGCCGGCCTCTTGTCTTGCCTGTTCGACCTTAGCTTCCCACTCCGAAATAAAACATTCGTAAGGTACTGTATCATTAGCCTACGGCATCTAGTCTCGTGCTGATCGTTGCCGCGAACGGACGTCCGCTCCGCGACACTTTTGGTCTACTAGACTTTGCTGTTATCGTGACATCCGTGCTAGGTGATGTGATCTGTGCGTTTTGACACTCGTGATGTGATTTGTGCGCTTTGACACACGTGATGTGAACTGTGCGCTTTGACACCCGTGGCGTGATCTGTGCGCTCTGGCACTCGTAGTGTGATCTGTGCGCTTTGACACCCGTAGTGTAATCTGTGCGATTTGACACCCGCGTCTCGTGCGCAGAGCCCCCGGAACGACGCGGATGCGTGTCCGCATCTCGTAACCGCTGTGAGCTAAGTGTCGACCTGTAGTTCCATTTGTGGCCACCAGGGCGGCGCCACTGCCGGCCTTGTCCGCCTACCCGGCGAGACGCAGGACAGACAGACGCGGCAACGCTGCTACTGTTTCTTTCTCAAGAACTCTGATAGCGAACGGCTATAGATATCGCCTTGCCGTTTCGCCACCGTAAGAAACTTGCTCAAACGTAGCATAATCTAAGGCGCTTGCAACAATACCTGCTACATTTCCCGAGATATCTGGGGGAACAAGAGGTACAATGCCCGTACGGCCGTCGTCGAGCCACGCGAGGCCGCCCCCTGATCCTGCGGTGCCTACCAGCGAGGACATAGGGGGCGACCTTAACGCTCCCGTAGCGGAGCTAAACCGTCCCGCCATAGACGTCGACGATGTAGAATCTTCGATGGAGATGGATAACTCGTGCGTCGAGTCTCTCGGCATTCGAAAACGTCCATCGGATACCACGATGGGAATTTATTCTGACAAGAAACGCGTTTCTGACGTCGTCGAACAACACACCGTGACACCCAAGGCGACCTTCGCAACAGGGATGACGGATTGCGCAGAGGCTAATCTTAAACAAGGCTTTAACGCGGAGGCAGCATACGGCTGGGCGTAAACGGTCCTCAAAGGACATGTCAGGACAGTGGTAGAGCCCTGCAAGTTAAGAAACACCAGACTTGAGCTAAAAGAGATATCAGAGAAGCTGGACCTGGATCTCCACAGGGTCGAAACGGCAGTGGATTCCTCCAAGGTTTCTCTGCGGACCTCGCTAAAGGACGCGGAGGAGAGGGTCGGGAGCCTCCGGAGCTCATTGGAGGCGGTGCAGAGGGAACGAGATGAGTTGCTGGCGCGGCCTTCTCAATCCTCGGACCCTTCAGCAATTAGCCTGCGATGTGCTCCGGCGGACCCTGAGGCTGCCCGAGTGTATTTAGAGTCGCGTATCTCGGCAGCGACGACGGCTGAAGACTTTCCCAAACTAACGGGCCTGTTCTGGCCCCCGGGCTCCCTTCGGCAGGTTCCCTCATCTTCGGAGGGAATCACTTCTCTCAGGGAAGTGAGGGGCGTGCTGGTCGTGCCGGGAGCAAAGGCTGACTCGGAGGTACTTGCCGGCCTCGCCGGTCAATTCCCCTCTTTACCACGGCTGCTTATACAGCCCCCAGGTACGGCGGCGGTGTTGCATACCACAGATACCTGGGAGTCACTCGCTGGGACCCCAGGCAACGGTGGCGAGAATCTTAACCTTGTCCTAGGCATTCTACATCCCAACAAACCCTGCGATGAGGCTGCGATTACACTGTTTCGCGCTGTTATCGAGCGCATGACCCAGCTCTCAGTCTCAGCGACCACGAAACCCCCCCCTTTTATACGTTGCCCATGAGTGGCAATCAGGACCAATGCAGCGGATTCTGGCGGCCCTTGTGTCCCAGTCGTCACGGGACGGCCTTATAGAGCTTTGCCGGGCAGACACGCAGCAAAGGGGTCGGCTGCCAGCAAATGCGAGTAGGTCCCCTCCACCGGCCTCGGCCCTGGCGGGACAAATGTCTGTCAGGGTCAGGGTCGGAGAAGGCCGGACCTGGGCCGACACAGTAAAGAGCCTCCGAGCTCACCTGGCGGACAATGCACAGGTGGAGTCGGCCGTGAGCGGCCTCGTTAAGAACGGTGACGGTGACGTCATTATCCGATTACGGGGCATCACCCATGAACTTGGGGCTCAGTTGGCCGATAGCATCAGCAAAGCAACCGGCCACCGGGCTGACAGCCGAATGAGTGCCGGCATGCAAGAAGTGGCCTTATGGGGCATTAATCCTCTGGTCAGCGCTAAAAGGATAGCGGCAGATATCCGTCAGCTACTAGGAGCCACCGAGGCAGTTCCCATAGTGGCGAGTGACCCACGCCAGGGCCGCACCTCGACCCGCTGGTACACGCTGCTTAAGGTGACGGCCCCTACAGCCAGGTGGCTTCAAGCTCAACAATCTATCCTGATTGCGGGCAGTAGGTGCAGGCCCGAGGTCTGGGAGAGATTATCCACATGCTTCAACTGCCAGAGACCCGGCCACAAGGCGGCAACCTGCGAGGCACCCAAGTCGGCCGCCCGCCTCTGTCGCCGATGCGGATCGCCAGATCATGCGGCGGCTGCGTGTAAGGCCGAGACGACACACTGTATCGTGTGCGATGTCTCGGGTCACAGAGCCGACAGTATGGCCTGCCCGTGATACCGCACACAGCTGCAAGAGTCGCGTAAGCGGAAGGAGCCTATTCCATCTGGAGAGTCGAAAACAGGGGCTACGGCTCAGCCCAGGCCTGACGCTTTACCAGGAGCGTCTAGTCGCGCTGAACCGCCATCGAATCGGGGCCGGCAACAATTTTGCCGTAGGACCCTCGCGCCGACGGAAGACTGGCAAAAGGTGGGCAATGCCCCCCAGGTCGAAATCCCCCAGGCAGAGTAATGATCAAGTTTCTCCAGGTAAATCTCAATCGGTGCCGGGCGGCCCACGACATGCTGGACGCATACACCACAGAGCACCAGGTGGGGCTCTGTCTCATAACAGAACCAAATGTGCACATCTCCCGTTCTACCCTACGGGCATCTACCGCGCAGGCGATCGTCACACACATGGTCGATTCGACGACTAACTGGGGTGCTGGCCTAAAGTACCTCGATGGGCTCATGCGCGAAAAGATCCGGCTAGAGAATATTCGTCGGGCGCGATTCGTCGCCCGGAACCTCCAAGATTTAACCCAGCAGGTCCTACCTGCTCGGGTCGCACCCACAGACTATGGAGAGGGTTGAAGCGTGAGACTCCCCTCTCCTGGTCTCGAAGTAATGGTTTACAATTCCGAACCAGGAGGGGGTTCTCGGGGGTGGTTTTTAGTGGGTAGTGCGCTGGAATTAGATTGAGTCACGTACTCTCTCTCCCTTGCGTTTAGTCTCACACTACCCGCCAAAACATTGGCGAGTGTGCGTAAATGCATTTTCCACCCCCCTCAAACAAAAAAAAAGCCTACGGCATCTTCAGCCTTAGTCGGATTGTTTCAGTAGCCGGTGGACAGCCTGACATGAAATGCACAAAGCGGCTCCTTGCTCGGATAGGCAAGCAAAGCATCGCTTCATATATAATGAAAAACACCTCTCAAGCTTGTTAAAATTCACCAGCATGAGGTGGTTTCACACCCTGTAAATCTCATACATCAGCCCCGAAACAATCTAAATCATGAAGAGCCTTACGGATGAGAAAACGGACAGTCTTCGGACATTGCCTACTTCCCCGTAAAGAGAGACAAATGCCTTCCGTACTGTTTCGTTTATATGCAGTGTGTCGTTTTCGTTTAATAAACCCGCGGGCCAAACCACAGGAAAGAGTTAACAATTTCCAAAGGTTGGCCACAGCAGCGCATAACGTCTCTGGCAGCCAATCGACCTCCACGCCTGAATTTCACGGCATTGGTCTTCCTGGTGCTTATCCCAAGTCCTTTCGAGACAACGCCATTATCATAGAGGTAATGCGCTTGACGGCACATAGGTCGCGATGAGCGACCACGATATCATCTGCATAAATCACCACCACGGCTGTTTGGTACTCCTGTTGGACGTAACCGACAAATTCAGCAAGGAGAAGTGTAAACGAGACGCAGCTTAGAAGATCTCCTTGTGGAGTTCCCACATTTTACTTAATCTTAAATACACCATGCTCACCGTCTACCAACAAGGTGTCCTCCTCAAAGAAACTTGCTATTACGCTAAGGAGAAAGCCACCCACTCCTGCTCGTTGGAGTGTTTACCCAGCAGGTGGTGAAGGGCTTTGTCAAAGGCCTTCACGCAGTCAATAAAGATTAAATACAGATCACCCTTAGGTTGTGCCACGGCTCGCTCGATTTCTAACTGAACAACGTGCAATGCATCACGGGTGCCTCGGCCTCTTCTAAAACCGAATTGCTCCGGTGGAAGGACGTCTTCAGCCACATGCTCAGTCCGCCGAATAACCAACTTAGAGAAAATCTTTTCAATGTGCGTCCTGACGTCACTCCACGATAGAGGTTCGAATCTTGTTTGTCATCATCGTGCCTACCCTTGAACAGAAGAGAAAGCCTGGCAACATGCCAGACTTTACGCATACGCCCCCCCCCCCCACGTTATAATTTGATTAAATAAATCACAAATAATTTATGTGAAGCGGGGAAGTGACTGGGTCCAATGCTCATAGTAGACTTGATCGGGTGACCGTAGGACCTGGCACACCCCCTCCACCAGCGCGGCAAGTTATGTCGGCCTCGCCATATACCAAGAACATCGACAACGGCCTACACTGGTTGGTGTTTTCGGGCCGCTTCGTCGAGTTTTTAAATTCACGGCGGACAAGGTTGTGAAACAACAGGTCGATGGTGCTGCTTCCATTGTGACTTAAACATGTATGGTCTTCACGTGCGTTCGCACATCTCAGACCAATATTTTCCATCATCTGAAGCAACACCTTGCCTTTAAGCTACCGAATATTGATCTCTCGACTGCCAGGTGCCTGGGCTCGTTCTCTAGGAAAACATAAAGTGGCATCCCCACATAGAATATATTGCACCCCGGTGCTATGCTGTAATGTCTGCGCTGCGTAGAATAAAATTGATTGGGGTCCTCACAAAGGGCTTACTTCTAGTGTACAAAGCCGTGCTGTAGTTATGCTGTAGTAATTTTCTCTGGAGTGACGGCTACGATAGAATTCTCTGGAGAGCGTAGTAAGGCCGAGTAATACGGAATGATGCACTTAGAGCAATTTTTCATACAATTTTGCGAGGGATGGTACCCACGGAAATTGCTTTTTCACTAGTTTCTACCCCCAATCAAGCATCAGCTAGAAATGCAACAACTTCCGCGGTGCCCTTGGTATCCTTGAAGCCTAGTCAACACACACTTGCATGCCGCCTGTCCGAAACCTGGACATGCATTCCTAAAAATATTAAGGCCTTACATGGAAGCACCTCGCGAGTTAAAAACATTTCTTAATTTTACAGTCTGAAGCAGGCCGGCGATGTAGGTATATCTTAAATTGGGATTGTTAGTGCTTTGGATAGAGGATCACTTACCAAGATTGAATAGTTGTATTTTAGTCACACTTTTTTTCTTGTTGCCACTGTGTACTGTGAAGATGTTGTATGAGTGAATCACTTCGTTTGCGTGTATATGTGAGAGCATGTTGCCTCGGAGTTTTGCCTCGGAGTTTGGTCCATTTTTCACAATTGTTATTTACCATGAACTTAAGTATTGCAAAATTCAGTTCCGTTGAAAAGACTACGTATATACACATATATTACTTTTAGTTTTTAAAGTTTCTGCAGTTTCCCGTCTTGTAAATTGTTGGTTAAATGCAACCTACTAGAGTATAGAGCTACCTCTGCTCATGTTTGGGGTAAACATTCAAGTTGATTTTTCCCACAGACAGCGATGTGACACACCGGCGATCATGAGCATGATACAGAGGAAAAATAGACACACTTAAAAGTTGTACAGCAAAACCTCTAGCGAGGAATAAGGCAATAGAGACTTTTAAAGAGTTTCCATTGGGAATAAAATCCTATCGCTAAAAATTGTGCATAGATAGAGCAAACCATATCACAATGACTTTTTCAATCTGTACGACAAATCTCGTAAAAACCGTCTAAAAATAGCAACAAATGGGGAAAATGTGGCCCGTGTGAAGGCTGCGATTGACGAAAACTCAGACATAACATACTCGTATGTATTGCTAGAGGTAATAAAATTCGGAGAGCAACGATATCTTTTGTACACAAGACTCATACAGCGTCTACTGGATGTTTTTCCAGAGCTCACAGTACGCAGGTGTTGGAGCGCCTACACCCAGCGAAAGTGAAGTGCCAGCGATCGGCTCGCATGCTGATAGTCGCTATCTCCTTCACCAGGAGTCGAACTGGAAGATGCTAAAACATTGACGAGTGATTGGTACACTGCAGAATGACTACTAAATGTTTTCATTGCACTCATCAGGAAAAGCTCCAGAAATTAGTTTAGGCGACAGTTCCTGCACCAGGACAACACGCCATCACATATGGCTGAAAACCCCGAGGTTTTAATCGTTGCATTTGAAGTTAAACAAGTTGAGACGTGCAGCTTACTCACTGAATTTAGAATCGTGAAATTCGTTTTTTTTTCTTTCAGAAAAACAAGTCGATAAAAAAAAACTACGATTTACGTGATTCATCGGTGCTTAGCGCAGTAGAGGTGAATTTGAACATATGTAAAACGCGATTTAGAGGCAAGCTTACCTCTATAAGTGCTTCTCTGGAATTATGAATAGATATTTTACCTGATAATATGTGATTGACACTGCACTCCTTTTACAGACATCTCGACGATACAAACTGCACACCACAGATATGCGGGGCTTTATCATCTGGCTGCCTTATTATACCTACGAAAGGTCAGGGAAGCCCTATGGACTGGACTATCTATCTACCCGCATGAACGCTTACTATTGATGCAATGCATCAGAAGCTCTAAAAATTGCTTGGTGTTCCCCGCCGGAAGCGCAAACATCTCTGTATTATACTTCCTACCTATATCCGATTGCACTGAAATTGCTGAGGTGGTTAGCCTGGGACTTTCAGGATTAAACTTGATTAGGCTAACTTTTAGATGAGGATCAAGTGTACAACTACGAGATGATTGGGCCTATTCTAATTCTGAAAATGGTCATGGCGGTTTGTAAATCGAATTGCTTTAGATTGTCTAGTAACGTACTCGCCGCTGTAGCCTTAGTCGCTTTTCTTTTAAGTGCCGTATGAATAATAGTCGAGATGCCAGTGTTACGCCTAGGCTATGCGAAGTAACCGACTAGTTTCGCTCTCTCATATATTTTCCTATCACCGGCTGCGTACCTTTCTCTGTGGCTGAAACGTAGGACTTTAGTATTTGCGGCATTTATGGTAAGTTTGTTATATTTGCACCAGAGAATCGCTTCTTGCGGGTAGGGCTGTAGATGGGGCCTAGATTTAACCATTTTTACGATACCATAGGCATAAAATATACGAGCAGGCTCTGTTACGACCATGTCGTATTACCAAAGCTGGGTGCCTTGTTGTTCGACCTTGTGTTTGATGTCGGCATCCACTTCTTATGTTGTAAAATGCGGGTACTTTTTTATGGAGTGTTCAATGTGTGGTCCATTCTTCGTCATTTCTGAGAGAGTTTCTTATCTAGTCTCTCTCTGGGTAACAGAAGCCAGGATCTTTTGACATTCTCTGATTTTTTTCATTCCTCTAGTATAGTAGTCCATATACTGGCCCTTAGGTCCTGATTGTGCATTTAATTTGCCGTTTGAGTGCTGCTTTAACTGTGCTAAGTCGTCTTAGATTTGGGGTATGTGATAGCATATATTCTATCGTTTGGATTTTACATTTCCCATCAACAGTAAAGTATCTCACAAAGCACGGTTTGTGAGTTGTCGTACTTTTTGGTTTTTGTTGCGTAACTGCGGCCGTATATAACCTAACTGCGGTCACCGCGTTGTTACCCACCGCAGGACCTTCGCATTGTTATCAATCTCGTTTGCCGGCGGCATAAGTGCTCTAAGACCTGCCGCAGTTTGTGTCTATTTATCCTGCGTGTTATACTGCATGGGTGGGCTTAATCTAGTAACTTATTATAGAATTGTTTGACAAGATAGAACGTTACTCCTACGTGCCTTCTGAGCAGTTATATTTTCGCTTGTATATCCATCACGGAGATTGCCTACGTTGGCTCGGCTATAGCGTATCTAGGTTATGGGGCTGCATTTTATTTCAGTCCACTCTAAGTCCTTTAATGCCCGCAATTTTGTTGACATATCTAGTGACATATCTGTCTCTGTATGTGGGAGGTCAAGAGGACTTCGACGAAGTGTATTGTGATGAGGGAGTTGCTGGAGAAACAACGTCGTCGTCGTCGTCGTCGTCTTGCACTACTTTTGGATGTGTCTTTTTGTTTGTTCCTGTTTGCGTCCGACTTGCACGTCCATCTCTGACTTGCGTTTTGTCCTTTTCGAGATCTCGTTGACGTGTGAGCAGGCTTGTGCAGCTTGGGTCGGTGATGTTTGTGAGGAGGTCCTAATGCGCCGGGGTGGGGCCCGCTGTACATTGACCTGCTGACCTGGCGTGTCACAGCACGTGTGTGTGCAGCTGCTGAGATAGATGGGCGTTATCGCCGTTGTTCCTCTGCATTTCTGCTCGACTGAAGCGGAAGAAGATAGAGCTGGAAGCGTGAAGAAGATAGAGCTTCACGAAGAGAGACATTTTAAATGTATATTATACTCAATATATATTTAAAATGTCTTTTTCAATTCGAGTGAATTAAACAGAATTGTAATATAGTCTCAAAAAGAAAATCTGCTAGACTGTCTACTTCTTCACTTAGTGCTGGCAGTTTTGCAGCGCAGGCACGAAATGCTTCTAGCGGTGCAAACGCAGTAGTGGTAGCGCGGGCATTTCCATTTTCAAAAGCATGTATTGGATTTGCAGTAGGTATCTATCCGTTCTGTGTGGAGATAGCCTTTTTTTCTGCAAATTGCGCTCAATTGTTACAAGTGTTGAAAATGTGTAATTATGGAAACTTTAAGCTCAGTGAGGAATTACTGAAATGAATGTAAATTTGCCGTCCGAAGAAGACGGTCGCATAAAAAACCGAAGGTGTTCGTTATGGCAACAGTCCTAGGAGAGCAAATTGCACAGCTCCGCAAGCTTGAACAGTTGTAATACGTCACCCATATCTACAATGTATGAATAGCGATACGTCAGTACTAGAAACCTCAGAGGTTCATATTTATTACTCTTCGACACGAAGAGAAGTTCATCTATTGCGATCCTGGAGAGAGATCTTCTTGAACGGTAAAAGGCTCCAGACCACTCATCGACGCAGCTTTGTCGTGTCTCGACGCGTATTGCTGATGTTCTGCAAGCTGACGCACGACGTTTCCTGTCAACTTGTCGTGCCTTCAACAATAACCTTATAGGTCAGCTGTGGACCCCAGGCAGGCCGGTCTAGAGGCGAATGTGGTAAGCAACCACGACCTGTGTAAATGCAGCACTTGCGGTTCAAGTATGCAGCTCTAACCGAAAAGCGTGCAAGAAATTTTCACGGCAGGACCTCCATTAGCAAACACACTCAGACACCAATATCACCACTAGCGAACGTTGGATAGGGAGGGGCTCAATAGAACGACCCCTGATGCAGGCGCAAGGCGGCTATGAGTACAGAGATGCTGAAATGATCAGCATCACCCATCGCCAGTTTCTACTCTCCTTTTCTTGTTTCTTTCTCTCGCGCCCTCACTAGCTCTCTACCTCACGTCGTTATCGGCAAAGGCAACTTGGTTGTAGGTGTCCTTGTTCCGGCATCGCAACGGAGGTGCGTTCAAGGGTATGTGAAAAAGATGCCACCTCTTGGTCGTATGCACGGTAGAGGCGTTGCATGCTTACACAACTCCAACCGTCCTAAAAAGATAATTGGGGTGAATCGAAAAAAATCTTCGTTCCAAACGCCGACTGAGGCAGTACCTCATCAATTAGCACCCTAGGCTGGGGGCCACAACCAACATGCAGATAAAGATTGACATTTTATGGGAAATAAACCTAAATTCTAGTTAGAACATCTTGTGGCATTTTTTCAATGAATCAATTGCCTGCCAACGGATATACGAACGCCAGGCAACCGCTGATCGGTCCATTACCTGCTATATGTATATATATATATATAGGGTATCAGTCTTTGTTAGACTAATATTTCAATAAATTCGTGTAAAAATAGTAGCAGATAATCTGGCGTCACTCAGATAAAGCTTGTGGCCATTCGTGTTCAACTGGTGGAAACTGAGTCGACTGATACGCTGACAGAATACCTTATAATAGGGGTGAATGCGTTACCGAAGGCGGTTTCGATAATCTTAGAAGGGGCCTTCCCTTTAAGACTATATGGGAACGAGTTGGAAAGAACTTAGGCATTCTTGTACTTGGTGGATGAAATCGGCTGCTGTGTAGTGCACATATGAATGTCACTCTGGGTCAACAGTGATTAACTTTTTCGCTACCAATGCATTCAAAAGTTACCTCAAATTTGTAAAAGTGAGTACTTCCCTGCAGAACGAAGTGGAATTTAGGGCGCAGATACCGAGTGGGGCAATCTCTAAGACTAACAATCGAGAGTGTGATATACGAAAACTCAGGGAGAACGCTTGATTGCGTCACCTTGCTAAGAGAACTTGGGGATTAATTTCCACTATCGGAATTAATTCAAGCAGATTGTCCTGGTAAGCTTAATAATAACCGCCATGCTGCCGCCACAGAATGGAGGAGCAGGGCTGCGGTTAAATGGGAGCCGCAGGGCTGCTAAAAAACGAATTGGCTGACACGACAATACGTAAAGATTTTTCTGCTTAATGGACTTTTGGCATCGTTGGTAAAACGCTTAGAGAGAAGAGCTTGTCAGGAAGAAAAGCACATATACTGTGAAATGAAATAGTTGGCAGCGCCAAAGGGGACCTGAAGAATGCCCACTCATCTGGCTGGGGCATAAAGGGAGGAAACAGTGCCCGGTAGAGACCCGGAGTCTCATAGATTGCTTGAGGAGCATTTTGGTAGTAGTAGACGCAATTCCAAAAGAATTCTTAGAACATGCAAGTCCTTGGCATCAGGTGACCGACTGAAAATCTTACTCTCACTAAGCAATTAACAGAACGCAACAAAAAACACACACGCATGAAATATATGACACGGAACGAGCGCTATTCAACGATGGCGTGATGACTGGACAAATCCTAAATGCGAAGCTAGAAGCGTAGATAGGGGGGCAATCAAAAGTTGTTCAGAAAAAAATGTACTGAATAGTTTAGGGATAATACCAAGGCTAGGGTTATTGATGGTGGAGAAATAGAGTAATACTGGAAGCGCCTCATGAATTTAGGAGAGGGAGATTAACCCATACATCGATATAGACGCAAATCGGAGTAATCTAGACCACGGTATTCAGATCGCGGACATATTCTTATATACATATAGAATATATATACATATTAGAAAATCTTACTCTCACTAAGCAATTAACAGAACGCAACAAAAAACACACACGCATGAAATATATGACACGGAACGAGCGCTATTCAACGATGGCGTGATGACTGGACAAATCCTAAATGCGAAGCTAGAAGCGTAGATAGGGGGGCAATCAAAAGTTGTTCAGAAAAAAATGTACTGAATAGTTTAGGGATAATACCAAGGCTAGGGTTATTGATGGTGGAGAAATAGAGTAATACTGGAAGCGCCTCATGAATTTAGGAGAGGGAGATTAACCCATACATCGATATAGACGCAAATCGGAGTAATCTAGACCACGGTATTCAGATCGCGGACATATTCTTATATACATAATGTTAAAAATTAAAAGACAGCGGTTGACTTTGCACCGAGCGGAACATCCAAATAGCTTCCAAATCTGGGGTGCCGGGTGAGGTGACACATGATACAGAGGTAGCACAGAGTTACAGACAGAGTCCGTGGTTGTTTTTTGGGGCTTCTGAGGGGACTACGAGAGCAAGCTAGAGTGGACCCGATGGTGGGCCAGAACTTGACGGCCGTTCGAAAATGACGTGGTAATCTTTGATTGCAATCTTTTTAGAGTGAAGCAAGCCATGGCCCGGTCGGTTACGTTTATGAATCAAAAGGGTCTGAAGGTTAATTCGGGACAAACGGTAGCGATCATAGACTCTATCACAACCATTCGAGGGGTTGCCTGCCCAAGAGCGAGGCATCTCAGATCATCGAAACCAAAATATTGCTTTTGGCGCACAAATTCCGAGGCCTAGAAGTCACCTTATCAACAAGCGTCAGCAATATTCGGACCCACGCCCAAGATAGAGCCAGAAAGGACAATAGGGCACTTGCGGCGAACAAAAGTCCATATATGCTGTCAGTACAGGCGGCTCCTTCTTTCCTCGTTCATGGCAGACTACCCACCCTTCGACGCTGTCCTGTTGAGTCTCTCTGCGTTTCATGCTGCCGCTTTGTTGGCTGACAGAAAACGACGTTTCTTGCCGAGGTCTTGCATTTAACAACAATTGTGAACAATCACTGTAGACAAGAAGGGGACAACTGCAGACAGTTTATCTTCATATTTTTGTAATGATGTACATCTAGGCGGCTTTGCCAATTCTCTTGCCTAGTGCGGGTATTTTGTATGCCATATTTTAGGTACGATGGGCTACGGCTGTACTCCACACTACATGAGCATGTCAACAACTTTCCGTATCTGGGCCTCTCTCTCCCAACCTCCGGTACGTCGTTTACCGAGCACATCGCCGTGAGGGTCAGAAAAGCCCTCGAAGCAAGCGTCGGGATTGAGAAACCCACGTTTCTCTCCCTCAACACAGCGCTGGGACAACATTAATGTCTTTTTAACATTAAGATCGCGCCTATGACATCATACGGCATCCAGCTTATCTGGGAGAGTTTGAGTGTGGCCCAGCTCGCGAGGCTTGACCGAGTGAAACCCGCCCTTCTCGAGCGAGTGCTCGGTCTCCACACGTCGTGCCGCAATGGTCTGGTATATCTACTCGCCGGTACCCCGCTCATCATAGAGGACTTGCAACGCCAGTTCTGGCTGCCCGAAACACAGGCCTACAGGGATTTCATCTGTCAGTGGGAGGAGAGAATGGCAGACGTGGACTCCGACTTCTTTAGTACGGGTGCAATGACAAACAATGCGTGGATGGGACTACATCGCACTAACCGCAGTGTGGTAGTGTACGCTATGCAGTGCACGGCTTCCGAAATGTTCTCTATAAAACGCAAGGGTTCCATGAGCCGACAGAAGAATGTATTTGTAAAAGGTGTGGGAGAGCCTATGGTCAGGCTGGCTCAGTGACCGTATGTATGTATAATATTTGACTATGTGCCTAACAATGGTGATTAATAAATGAATGAATATTTTGCGTTTATTATTGATATACTGCTTGGAGCATCTTGATTAACTCTGATCTGTTCAAATCCACCAATTCTCGTATACGCGGCGACGGAAGGCATTTTCGGAACGGGATATCACTTCTTGATATCAAGAACGAGCGCCTCGATGGAAGTTGAAACACGGCAGCAGTAGCAAAACAGGTAGCGTAAACAATGTGGCGGCGTGGTCTAGGAGACTAGTACGCTAGTCATGGTTGTCATCTACCGGGGTGTCGCCGGTTCGATCCCTGTTGTTGATCGAATTTTCTTTGAGCGATGCTCATTGAGAATAGATGATAAACCATACCGCTGAGAGTCAGCGGCCATGCTGCCACAAGGACTGTTGGGGAAACCCTAGATATCTTAACATGTTCGGCCCTCGGTGCATTGAAGATATACCTCGGGTTAAGTTCCAAGCCCGTAGGGGACGGAGGATAGTCTAGAATTAAAAACAACCTCCTTAAAATATGTTTAATTCTAGGTAGCGTAAACAGTGCTTGTCTTAGAGTCGTCATACGCAGAAATGAGTAAAGGCGCCTAGTTTCAACGAGTTTCTAGAGAGATGAAGCCGCAGTCGCCACCAGCGGCAAACGCACACACATTAGTCATAACAGCATCATCTCAGCGTGCCTGTCAAGATGTCTTTTTTTTTTAAAACCTAGGGCAAAAATTCAAATAGCTTTGACACCTGACGACGTGATAAGTACTGGTTGACTAGTCCTGGACAATTAGTGCACATCTGAGTGGGCGACTTATGTCCTTGAAATCGATTGCGCAGCGAAAAAGTAGCGGCGGGTGTTTAGGTGGATATATATACTACGGATTAAAAACATATTCCAAAGAGCGAGCCGCTGCCATGGCAACGACAAACAACTGACCAGCGCGGGTTTGAATCTGGTTCGTTCATCTTCGCCGCTCTTTTTGCTTTGAATGAGCGTGGTCACGTTTCTGTTGAAAATTCTTTCGTTGAAGGGTGCCCATATGGTCCAGTATGTATGCGTCGTGTGTGGAAGCTTCTAGCCAACATGACGTGGGTTTGATCATGCCTGGAAGTCTCCCCTGACGAACTGGTCACAACTGCCGTTACGAGGCAAGTCGCAATGAGGCTAACTCTGATAAGTTTCAGCCAGAATTTTAAATTGATAAAAAAAAAGTTTTTGAAAACTTTCTTGCTTAAGTTTGCTTAGATTGCTGCCGATTCGAGTTTTGTGAATTGCAGCGGGAGTTGAACGAATCAATACCACATTTCGTGCGTCTGTTCCGTCGCGGTGCCAAGAATTGTAGCTGGACAGGCCACCAGCTCACTAGAGAAACTACTCTACTAGAGGAAATCGGTCGTGGTGCTACCGACAAATATCTTCACGATCCACAAGGCTAATACGTTGAAGACTACGCAGAAACCCGTTAAAGAATCAAATTCGGTCGCTATACGCATGGAGCGGTTGGTTGAGCATAAGACAGACGCAGGTTGCAGACTTAGCGGCCTACCCTACGATGCGGACGAGTGGGACGCGGGTGCTTTCATGCATGCAAATGCTTTCGATGTGCTAACAATACTTACCACAAGACAAATGACTGCAAATGGAAGGAAGCAATCTGCAACAGCAGGTGGGTTACTTCAAGACAGTTTGCCTGAAGCGTACCAGCAGTGTCAGGATAAACTACATTTCCTCGTGTCGTATAAGGCAAAAACCATCTATACAATACAAATTAGGTAGTTGGCGACAATAAGCCTAACAACAGCAGGCAAGGATAAAGACTATTAATAGATCATGTTTATAAATTAAAGTATTTCGTTTGAGAAAATAAAACTTTATACGAAAATAAATTGTTAGGTTATTTACGAAACTTTTGTTAATTAGCGCCAGAAAGTGCGGTGATTCTAATAAGAAAAAATAATACACATTTTACACATTTCTATTGACATTGACAGTATAATTATTAATTTTCAACATCACCGAATGTGGAGCCAATCCACAATACAAGTGAAAGAGAGAGAGATATGTGTGATGGAAGACCAAAGACGCGGTGAAGCTACTCGACTCCGGATTTGGAATATCCATTATGCTGCTAAGTCGGTGTAGAGCCGTAAGTTCTACGTTCCAGCATCACGCTCCTAGCATTACGCTAGTCAATGCGATTCTCCAAGAGCTAGTGATAAATCCCTTCGTTAACGTTACAGTAACGCTCGACAATTGATCTAAGTTGCCATGTTTTTACTAGGTGGAACACCCTAAGTTTCCTAGGTAGAGATTTACGGGAAGCTTCCTGTGGAGCGTCCTAGCTGCAGTGTATAGTCCGGAAGAAATCTCTTGCTTTCCAAAAATTTGCCTAAGATGTAGACTATATTCCCAGTGTTTATAGTGAATTTTTATTTCTCCCCGTCTACTCATCTCTCTCTCTCTCTCCTTCTAGTTGTCGTGTCCTGATCAGAACCGATATAAATAATAATAGGTCATATATAATAATTGATATTGCTGACATTTTTTGTCGAGGAAACGATCAAAATAGCAACGGAACACTTTTAGTTTACGCTATCTTACAAATGACTCGCACGTTGCTTTGGAGGCTCGGTCAATACGAAGAATTCTCAAACTATGAGATCATACTACGTCCAGTGTTATGACTAACTCAGCCAATCAAAGTGGACATTATTATCCTTTACTGTCAGAGGACTACTCTTCTAATTGACATCAGTAGAAACGGGGCAAGAGCTTAATGCTTTTTTTTTTAATTAAGAGCTTAATGGTATGTGCACTCAACATCTTATCCGATTAGGATCGCTGCTAAATTGCCCCACTAAATTCGTACCACGCTCAGCTTTGTTGAGCGTATTGATAAATCAAGGACACGCTAAAAAACATGGCTTACTTGATTTGACATCTCTGAAGACGCAGCCGGTCACAATGTCGTCGTCACTATCCAACACTAGCCTGCTTTGTAACACTAATGAAATTTCAAACCAAACGGAACGCACTCAAGCGTGGCCTCTGCACACATATCAAGCGTAATAGGCCACCTGATATATATCAGATATAATAGGCTTAATCTTAAAACTACTCCGACTACATCAAAGTAACTAAATTCGCATAAAAAATAGCATGCTAATGGCTAAATTAATAACTTGAACTATCTGATCCTTGGTTGTTATACAAAACACGTAAATCCGGGGTATTTGAGACGTTCGGGCTAGCATAACCATTGCTTTCATATAACATCTTTATTTCATTCAACCTCACGAGCAGTCTTTCCAACGTGTAATTGTGAGTTTCGAAACAGTGTAACGCCCAATGTAACGCCTCTTGCAACCTAAAACAAAACTCGTTGTATTATATGAAAAAACCAAATCAAGATTCAATTAGTGAGTGCTTAGACAAATATCTTCTATCGGCACATGGCACGGAGTTGGCCGCCTTGTCGAAAACCATTTAAGCAATGAGGCTAGATGTCGATGGCTCTGCTTGTTCGATTGCCAGTTCAGACCGGCACGGCCGCTAGATGAAGTACATCATTCCGCGCATCTTCTGAGTGACCTTGACGGCCAGGCTGAACTTGCTGAGATCGATGTCTTCGTCACTCTTCGAGCTGGCCGAATCGCCGGCAAAGCTGCTGCCCGACGAATTGCCATAGATGGTGCCCTTGATGTGTTCCTTGGCGCGAAACGCGGCCAGATGTGCATAGTAGGCCGGCGCTGGCAGCGAGACGGCGTGCGTGCACCGCGCGTACAAATGGCACAGCGTATACGATATCTGGTAGATCTCGGTCGGCGAGTGGCCAGCGTCGTCATGCACGACGTGATAGTGAGTCGGCCGAGATGTGCCCTGGATGCCCTGGTGCGAGCAGAGATAGAAGTCGAACAGGCCCGGGTGCACGATCTTGGAGTCCACCACCGTACCCGGCGGGATGTTGCCAGCCCGGCCGACGCCGTCGCGTTGGTTTGTCGGCATGAAGCGCACGTGATGGCGCTTCTGCACGACAATCAACACCATCGACGGTCGGAAGTCTTTTCGGAAGGTCGTGCACGCCGCACGAAGTTCCGCCAACTCGAACAGCCGGACGGCGTCGAACTGCGCTTCAGAGACGCCGTCACGGTAGATGAACAGCCGCTCAGGCAGGACTCGGTTGCGTTCGTGGAACGTCTGCAGACACTCGAGGAACATGTCCTTCAGGCCGACGACCCACTCGAGTCGGCTACCGGCCTTATTCACCTGCACGGATGTCACGGCGTAATACTGAGCCGGAATCGAGTCCATCGAGGCGACCACCGACGCCACGGACGGTGTTGAAGTATCACCTGTTTTTTGTTTGTTAATAAGGTAACGTAAATGGAAATGCAGGAAAAGAGAGAAGAAACGACAAAACACTTCTTTAAGTGTATGCTGCTGAAAGCAGACCAAATAGGAGTTTCGTCGTTGCTTTACAGCCAACGATACGTATACTTGCACAAAAACACACATTCTACAAGTAGATGTAGACAATAATTTATACTTATTAAAAAGGTATACATGATTGTATATATCTACTTGTAGAATGTACGTTTAGAAAAACCGTAGTGCCTGTTTTTCAAAACGTTCTTCGATCAGAGTTGATATGGGCAAGATTACAATAGATGATAAGAATCCCAATTATGAAAAATGATGGTGAACTCTATTATGGTGGTTAATCGCCGTATCGTGCGCAATGCAGTAATCGACGAAGATCTACATCCGTGCCGAGTTTATAACGTTCAGGCTCTGCGACCTACATATTAACAACAACGTGTCAACTACTATCGCTGGCATCTGTGGAACAAAAATAATTCATGTGACTTTTAGTGACTTTCAATACGACAATCCCCGCCGGCGTTGGATGACGTTCAATCAAGAGATCACATTCTTCTAAACGCACTGGTATGTCTAGTTTAGCGAACCACAGATCAACCACTAGCCATCACAGATTGTTTACAGCAATGTCTTATCAGCCACATCAATATACATATAACAGTTGTAGTGAAGTAGTTCTGCTTGCCTATTTTTTTTACCAGTGCCACGCTACCTACGCGTCCTCAAACAAGTGCAAGTGAGTTATTTCTACTTATAATTAACTGCCACAAATGAGGATACAGCCAAGGTTCTCACCGGGTCCCGGGTGGTTGACATCGATACCGACGACCATAAATGGCTTTGCAAAAGCTGCTGGCCTCATAGTCGATGTGCTGTTGTTTTTGCCTCCCAGCTTCGTGTTGATTTTCTGCAGCACATTTTGAGTAAACATCGCGTTGAATTTCTTGCAGTTGTTCACGTTGGCATCTTTCATGCACTGCGTGCGCATGCACAGATCGGAAGTTTCGGCGGCCGACTTGATGGCCCCGTAGTCCGATGACCTGTCGAGAACAATCACCGTCATGTCGACGTTCGGCACTCGAGCCTTGACGTCCTCGAGAACGCGCTTCGGCGCGGCCTGCGAGCCGTAGACCTGCATCAGTTTCGGCTGTGCGACCTTCATGCCGAGTTTCGCTCCCTCCCGCTGAAACTGCTGCGCAACCGCCTGGGCCTTGTCCGAGTTCACGTTGCCCAGCACGGCGATTGCCCAATTCTGCATGGCGGCTGCGTGCAGGAACGACGCCTCCAGCCGCCAAACCCCGCCGGTGACCTTGGTCGTGTGGTTCGAACCGTACCGGATCACGGGAGCGTCGAGGACGCGACCTTCCACCGGCGTGGGGTTCGTCTCAATTTTCATGCCGAACTCGTCGCAGTAGGTCTGCGAGATTTTGCTGAGCACACGTGCCGATTCC
The DNA here is from genome assembly GCA_003439945.1 of Dermanyssus gallinae. NCBI lineage: Eukaryota > Metazoa > Arthropoda > Arachnida > Mesostigmata > Dermanyssidae > Dermanyssus > Dermanyssus gallinae. Next base: position 269,600 of record QVRM01002433.1, read on the forward strand.
AGGATCCTACGAAACCTCTCGGCGGGCGGTATCGCCGTCTTCTTGATCATGTTCGACGTTTGCAGCTCGCTCAGCTTGCGGCGACAGTACTGTCCTGCCACGATCTCGCAGCACTCCATCGGCAGCATCGTTCCCTTCTTTCCGACCTGCACGCAGGGCAGCGTCGGGTATCGCAGTTGTCGTTTGTACTTTTCGGCGAAATATTTCGCCACAGTGATGGATTTGCCGTCCAGCTCGAACGACTCCTGGCTAGCGCCGCCACGCGTCAGGTTCTCGATGCGATACTGCTGTCCGCCGCTCTGAAGGTGTATCGGTCTCACTTTGAGCGTACGAATCTCCTTAATCAGCTGGATGCGGTTTCGCTCGGTCAAGGGACGCCGGAACAAATCCGGATTTCGACGATTCGGGTCGAGGATTTCAGCGGCGAGATCTAGCAAAGGACCGGCGACGTAGAATGCTGCGGCAGACATATCCACGTTGACAATCGGCTGCCAGACGCCCAAACGAATCGAAGTGTAAAAGCCGAACCATAGTTCTCGACCACCACCTAGTGTTAGGCTTTCTCCCTGAAACAGACCCAACCATAAAGCACAGCAATATTCAGCACACCAAAATACTCGCCAGGATTGATATAGCTTTTTGACTAATTATTATGGTTTATTAACACCCAGGTTGGGTAAAATTATAAACATATACTCTAGGCACAACTAGTGCTTCCTTCACGTCAAATGCCGTAGTTAAATGTCTGCCCTTATATCCCGCTGCTCGGCAGGCCGTGCTTGTCATCGCTACCGTATTATATATTCCAAGATCGATTCCTTTCAATTTTTCCGCCCACTTCAAAGTATAAGCCTCAAACGCTCTCGTCCTAGGTAACCCGTAAAATACCCGCCAGAATTGATATAGCTTTTTGACTAATGATGCTGTTCAGCATGGTATTGAAAACTAAAGGCTCTCAGATGACTCGGAAGTTCTTGCCCTATTCAGTAAATAAACAAATCAGTTGGTGACGAGTGTGGACATTTTACTTACCCCCTTCGGAGGCGAAAAAAACGAACGACCGACAGGTACGAGGCTCAGTGTTGGCCCGGTGCGCAGGATGATATCGGCCGCCTGAATGGCATCCTGGAAAAGCTCGGGCTTAACCTTTCCCTTGTACATATCACAGATGGAGTTGAGCGATACTGTAGCTGCGTACGAGAGTTTCACTTGAAAAATCCTCTCTTGACCCTTATCGTCAATTTTCACTTGAAACACTTTTTCCTGTAAAGAATAGTAGCGTCCGCAAAATACGACTGCATTAACGAGAGAAGTAGGTTTTCGTAAAAGGTTGACCACCAAACTTATTAGAGCAATACATTAAAACGATCGTAGCCGGCTCAACACCTTTTTGGTGTTCTATTCTAGCACACAAGAACAGAGCGTAATATACGCACAGTTCATACGATTTCACTCGCTCACTCACTCAATCAATCAATCAATCGATTATACACATACTTACATAGTCGGCAAGCCGTTTGCTAGTATAGACGTTCTTACGGCCATCGTAGGCCAGCTTGGAGTTCCCTAACTCGGCAGCGTACGTTCGACTAAGGGTCTCAATGACGCGACGATTGATTAGAGTGGAGGCGCACCGTGCCTTCTGGGCTGTCGGCACGGCCTCCTCCGATGTGGCGCCCTGCCCGTACACTTCGACGTCGTAGTGAAACACGCTCGTCTCAGGCAGACGCACTTGAAACGTGTTCGAGAGCAGGCTAATCGTGCGACCGGATTTCTCAGACGCGCCGCGCTGCGGAATAATCGGGGGTTTGTTACCAAACGCCTGGCGTATGATTTCCGCCACGTCATCATTGCTAACGCAGCCCGCAGTGGCAACACCACCACCACCACCATCGCCAGCAAGGCTTTTCTTGGCTTTGTTCTCGTCCCCGGCATCACCGGCCCCGCCGCTACGACCTCCGCCTTCACCATTACCGCCACTGCGTCTGTAGTCCCCCCCAGCCACAGCTATGGATGGAGCGAGCGCAGCAGCACCACCAGTTGGGTCAGCCGGCAACGCCGCTTGTACTGGCTGTCGCAGCTCTGGCTCTACTTTTGCTGGGTTGGGCATGCGTGAGACGACGACCTGTGCTGGCGCGGTTGGAGGCGAGCTGGAGCGAAGTGCAGCACGCATACTGCTACTGCTGCTGCTAGGTGCTTGAGATCGCAGCACCGGATTCACCGAAGTGAGCGGCGACGACAGTGAAGATCGTGGTGGTGGTGGAGGTGGTGGTACCACACTCCGCGTCGCGGGTACGGGACCCATCGTCTCAGAAGCGGCGGGCCTTATCATCGCAGCAGCAGCAGGAACCATCCTTATCGTGGCGGACGCTGCAGACCCCCTCATTGGGGGCGGAGCAGGTCCCACCATTGGAGGCGGTGCAGGCGTGACCGGAGCGCGTACGGCCACTGGCCGGCTTGCAACTGGAGCGCTGGAGCAGGCAACGGTCTGTGCTCTCTGTACTGTTTGTGCTGCTGTTGTTACGGTCGCTGTTGGTGCTACTGCACTAGGCTGCCGCACTGATGTGGGCATGCCAGCCGATGGGGAGGGCGAAGCCATTATGCGTGCGAATGTGGTCGGAGGTGGGCCGCCGCGATATGCGAAACGGGCTTCAGTGGCTACTTTCGGCAGCTGCGAAGCTGCTGTCGCTGCCGCATTAGGCCGCATGTTGGCTGAATTGGGCGCCGTCACTCGAGCAACCGTCACGCCGAGCGGCGCTGCCACCCGAGCAGCCGTCACGGCGGGCGGCGTCGTCTTTCGAGCAGTCGTCACGGCGGGCGGCGTCATCATTCGAGCAGTCGTGACGGCGGGCGGCGCCGTCACTCGAGCAGTCGTTACGCCGGGCGGCGTCGTCATTCGAGCAGTCGTTACGCCGGGCGGCGCCGTCATTCGAGCAGTCGTTACGCCGGGCGGCGCCGTCACTCGAGCAGCCATCACGCCGGGCGGCGCCGTCATTCGAGCAGCCGTCACGCCGGGCGGACCCGTCACTCGAGCAGCCGTCACAGCGGGCGGCGCCGTCACTCGAGCAGCCGTCACAGCGGGCGGCGCCGTCATTCGAGCAGCCTTCTCGTCTGGCGGCGCCGTCACTCGAGCAGCCGTCACGGCGGGCGGCGCCGTCGTTTGAGCAGCCGTCACGCCGGGCAGCGCCGTCATTCGAGCAGCCGTCACGCCGGGCGGCGCCGTCATTCGAGCAGCCGTCACGCCGGGTGGCGCCGTCATCCGAGCAGCCGTCACCGCGGGCGGCGCCGTCGTTTGAGCAGCCGTCACGCCGGGCGGCGCCGTCGCTTGAGCAGCCGTCACGCCGGGCGGCGCCGTCATTCGAGCAGCCGTCACGCCGGGCGGCGCCGTCGCTTGAGCAGCCGTCACGCCGGGCGGCGCCGTCATTCGAGCAGCCGTCACGCCGGGCGGCGCCGTAGTTTGAGCAGCCGTCACCCTGGGCGGCGCCGTCGCTTGAGCAGCCGTCACGCCGGGCGGCGCCATCGCTTGAGCAGCCGTCACGCCGGGCGGCGCCGTCATTCGAGCAGCCGTCACGGCGGGCGGCGCCGTCGCTTGAGCAGCCGTCACCCCGGGCGGCGCCGTCGCTTGAGCAGCCGTCACGCCGGGCGGCACCGTCGTTTGAGCAGCCGTCACGCCGGGCGGCGCCGTCATTCGAGCAGTCGTTACGCCGGGCGGCGCCGCCACTCGAGCGAACGTCACGCCGGGCGTCGTCGCTCGAGCAGCCATAACGTTGGAAGTCGTCGCTCCAGCAACTGTTACAACGGGCGTCGTTACTCGAGCGACCGTCACGCCGGGCGTCATCAGCCGAGCGACCGTCACGCCGGGCGTCATCACCCGAGCAACCGTCACGCCGGGCGCCGTTACTCGAACGGTAGTCACGCCGGGCGTCGTAACTCCAGCGGTCATCACTCGAGCGGTCGTCACGCCGGGCGTCGTCGCTTGGGCGACCGTCACGCCGGGCCTCGTCACTCGAGTGGCTGTTACGCCAGCAACGGGTGACTCTGCTGCTGCTGGCGTTGTCCTTGCCGGAGGAGGACGCATCGCCGCCTCCGTTGGGGTGGTAGCTGGACGTGGACTTGAAGCCAAGTGAGTTGGACCGGTACCCGAGTTACGTACAGCCTGCGTCTGTGGCTGCCGGGGCGTGGAAATGGTGCGCTGGGCCATTTGGGGTGGGCTGGCGTAAGCTGGGGCAGCAGTACGGACATCGGGTGAGCTGACGCAAGCTGGAGCAGTGCGAAGATCAGGTGCGGCGGCGGCGGCTACCACTGTCGCAAAAGTCGATTCCACCGGAGGCCGCACGTTTGCCGATGCGTTGGATGGCGTTACGCCCGGCACAGAAGGGACAGTCCGCATCCCTGTTTCTACCATCGCTACTGGGGCAGCTGGTGGTGGTGGTGTAGTTGCAGCTGATGTTGCTGCCGATGCTGCGGGAAGATGCACTGCCGGCGCCCCCAGGGAAGGTGATGTAGGTGGGCGTATATCAGCTGCTGCTGCTGCTGATGATGATGCTAGCGGGGCAGCGGCGCGAGCAGCTGCAAATTGTGCAGGTTGTTGCCGCGGCATCGGGCCAGCATTGGGGGTGCGCGATAGATGCATCTGTGGTGCTGGTGGTGGTGGTTGTGATGGTGGTACTCGGTGCGAGCCGGGACGGGGTGCAAGCCGGGGACCAGCTGGTGCTGGGACTGTCGTTGCTGCTGCTGCTGCAGCCGCAAAAGAAATCGGTGCCGGATTCCGCGTGTCTACGGCACCGCCCCGCCCTGTTGACGCTGTTGATACGATAGATGTGGCGCTGGATGCTGTGGTTGCAGCCCCCGCCACCACCGCCGGTGTTGTTGTTGTTGTTACTGGAGGGCGCGCTGTTATCGGGCCGGGCGCAGGTAAGCGCATGTTTGCCGGAACCGAAGCGGGACCTCCTTGAGCAGTTGGCGCAGGCGGACGCTGGCCCGTTGCTAGAAACAACAGGCACACACAGAGCAAAATGTACCATCGATGAGATACAGAGCAGAATGTACCGTGGTGGCTGAGATAAACGAAGCACAACGGTCGAGATACAGAGTGGCAGGTAATAAGACTAAAGTACAGGTAGGATCCAGAAAGGCGCAGAACACTACCGAGTCACGTACAAGGAGAACGAGGATACTAACAGAATGAGGGACAATTAAAGAAGTGATGAGCTAGGTATAACTGACAGGCAGAATAAAAAGCCTTGTACTATGTACAACATGGTATACTAGTGTTGATTTAGTGTACAGGATAGCATATTCAAGATTCCAAATTGATTCTACAGGGGGTGAGGGTTCGAGTAGGCGGATTGGTGTTGAAGTGATATACTGCAAAGCGTACCAAAAGCTTATGTGGAGACGCGCTGTAAAAGGCAAATACACATGAGTATCTGTCGCCTCTGGAAACGAAAGTCCACTTAGCTGCATGCGTAGCGTCTATGAGATTTTAATACATACGACATTTCGGATATATTATTTATGGCGGTGGCCGTGCCCACACGTTGGACGTATGAGACACCATTAAGAAATCAACGACAGCCCAAAACTGCGTAGGAACCTTCGTTTCTAGGTATTGTATAAGGATCTAACAAAGACACACGCCGTTTATATGTACAGGTTTTCCCACTAACGCAATACACGACATCTGATCATCCCCACTCAATAATAATAATAACAATAATCGCGATCTGATCATCCCCACATTATTATTATTATTATTCCAAAACTGCGTAGGAACTTTCGTTTCTAGGTATTGTATAATGATCTAACAAAGACACACGCCGTTTATATGTACAGGTTTTCTCACTAACGCAATACACGACATCTGATCATCCCCACTCAATAATGATAATAATAATCGCGATCTGATCATCCCCACATTATTATAATTTTTTTTTTTTATTATTATTATTATTATTATTATTATTATTATTATTATTATTATTATTATTATTATTTTATTATTATTATTATTATTATTTTACTATTATTATCTGCTGTGCTCCGTTATCGGTTCATACTGCGTACCCACTAAGCAACATCACTTGGCAGCCATGTTTTGGTCCTCATTTCCAGTCCAGGGAAATCCAACTACTGTACATTTCATTCATATGATGGCCTAAAAACGTTCTGTAGCTAAAAGATGAATTATAATAAACGTGCGCGCAAGTAGACTAAATACAGTATTCTGCCAAACAAAAAATTCCAATTCATATTGTTGACAAGACACACACAATTCCAATACATATTATTGACAAGACATACAAAAACCATCCAATACTTAAATATCTTATTTTTCGTGAAATGTCACATTACAAATTCTGCAGTATCTAGTAACGTGTCTGTACGTAAATGGTGCTATGGTGGTATCTATAATGTTTACACGAGTAGCCTAAAATTTAACCACTTTAGTTAAAACACTCCACGTCAACAGGCGAACATAACGCAAGCGTACTATACCTTTTACATAAAAATGAAGTATGTCGTAAGATGCGTAGACTAGCAATATACATATATATATGTATATAACAATGCTGCCGATTATTTAGCGATAGTGCCACAAAGCGTACCACAGCGGAGCCGCGGGTGGCCAGACTAGCAATGACTGGGAGAGATGAAAAACAGATGCAAATTCGCGTGCGTATATCGACAGGCTTCACAGGTCACAAGTGGGGTTCTGACTATCGCACAGTGAGAATCTAGCCTGTGTGTCATTTATGTTGCAAAGATTCTCTTGGACGCTGTCTAAATGTGATACGCAATGCGTCGAGCAGGCGAAGCGAGACTATGAACGCAACATAAACATAACATCACCATCCATCCACCACCATCATCTATTGTCAAAAAAAGGCGTGTAAAACAAGCAACAACCCAACGAAACAGATGTGACGATAACAGGGCAAAAAAAAAGTGGATCAACTCGGGCGCAACAACGACGACAATTCTGATGGGAAACAAACAAAAAGCGTTAATAACACTAACCCCCATCCATTGAAGCAAATATGGGATATATTTAATGCAGGACCAATGCATACATGCAGCTGATGCCGGTTACAATGGATAATGGACGAGAGAGAGAGAGAGCGAGCTTTTGCTTCGACAGCGGCAGCAATGCGGCATGTAACAACATCAGCCAATGAAATAAGTCATGTAACAACAACCACAGCAGCAACAGTCGCAACGCAGACAAACGACATCAAAGCAGAAATAATGGGACACAAAATCAGCCGAACGAGATCTCGAGGAATAGATGCAAATAGAAACGTTTACCAACTACCTAGAATTGAGGCGACAATTCGAGCTAGCGACGAATGGTGGTGGCCAATGGTGGTCAGAGGCTTATCAAGCGCAAGTTGCGGCCGTGGTGACCAAGTTAACGCGAACGGCGCAGCTGCGGCTAACCCCAATCATCGGAATCATCAAGCTGACGACGTATAGCGAGTGAGGAAGCGGGACAATGCGTGGGTACACACTTAAAAGTAGAGGTTGTTCTCTCATGAATGAGCTGCAGCAATGAGCAGCGAGCATGTATGATGTTGAATCTATAGCAATAATAATAACGATAATAATAATAATAATATAAATAATGATGTGAAAGCACACGAAAAATAATAGGTCGGCGAGAGGATTGCACTCGCACTATGATTGTTTTGCTTGACTCAGGAAATGCCTGATCGACAATATGTTGATGTATTCGCACTAGTTAACGATTTGTCGAGCCCGGTGGAGTGGTGCATTCGTCTGCGCCTCGCAACCGGAAGAGACACATAGCAGGTGCGCGGGCTCGAGCCCCACCGTTGTACATTTTTGTTTAAGGGGGTCCCCGTCTACAAAAGCAGTCCCGTGGACGTTAAATCTTGGCTGAAGTTACCCCGAAAACTTTAGTTACCGATCTGTACAACAAACAACATTGTAATCGTTCCAAGGCTGTATTCTAGAACAGAGGTCGAAGACGAAACGTCGGCAGGCCTGCCTGATAATGAGGCAGTTGTGGTATTCGGACGAAGTTTTCCTTGCTTTCAGTGCAGAAATCAATCTGTTTCTGACGCATTTTAGGGTGGGTGTAGGAGAACAACACAATGAGCTCAGCGCTAAGTCGTACCGCGCAATACTGGCACAATAGAGCTCACAACTGGCGAGAAGAGCACCGCAGTGAAGCCATGAGATACCGCATTAACACCACTGAACAAACATGAGAAACAAGCACAGATCTTATTTTTTGGAGATTATTATCATCCGTCCCCTACGGACTTGGAACTGCCGTGAGGCATCACGTCAATGCACCGAGTGCCGGGCATGTTAAGGTAACTAGGGTTTCCGAACACTCCTTGTGGCAGCATGACCACTGATTTTGAGCGGTATAAGGTTTATCATCATCTATTCTCAATGGAAACTGCTCAAAGAAAATTCGACCACCATCGGGGATCGAACCGGCGATGCGATACCCAGGTGGATGACAACCATGACTAGCGCACGAGTCTCCTAGACCACGCCGGCACAGTGCTGAGATGCGCACGAGTCTCCTAGACCACGCCGGCACAGTGCTAAGATATCTAGGGTTACCCAACAGTACTCGCGGCAGCATGACCGCTGACTCATGGCGGCATGGTTATGAAGTCTCAATGAGCGCATCGCTCAGAGAAGAATCGATCCACAGCAGGAATCGAATCGACGACTTAAACATGGCTCGCGTCTCCCCCTTCCCCCCCATTCCAGATCTATTGGCTAAATATACGTTCTGGACTGACTCTCAGCCAAGATTTCACTTCCATGGGACTGCTTTTCGCTTTATTGCTTCATAGACGGGGACATCCATAAATACAAATCGGTGCAACGGTGGGGCTCGAACCCGCGCACCTGCTATGTGTCTTCTCTAGTCGCGAGGCGCAGACTTAATCCACCACGCCGCCGGGCTCAACAGGTCCCTTAACTGCTGGTCAGTAACTTTCGTGGTGTTTTCGATGACAATATAGTTTCTTATTAAACGACTGACCTGTCGGCGGTGGGGGTGTAGGCGGCGGTGCATGCTGCTGAGGTCGCGGGGATTGCGATGAGGCCATCGATAAGCCGAAGGCTGACGTCGTCGAAATCAACAGCTAGCCACTTGACACACTGGTGCGCTACAGTATTGTCACAAAAAATCCAAAATACTTCCACAAACCAAAACAGAACGCAACGCAACGACGGCCACAACTACCAATGGTCAATGGCCAATCGTTACTTAAAAATGTAATTATTATTATGATTTAGTAGTTAAGTTTGAACACGCTGTTTACACGACCATCCGCGCAGACCAACGCCAGCCACGGAAAAGGCCAGCCAAAGCGCAGCAATCGAAGACGACGCATTGGTTGGTCAATTGCGACCGCAGCGCCATTACAATGCTAACTAAACGTGTTGTTGTTGCTGCTACTGCTGCTGCTGCTGCAGCGGCTAGGCCTAACACTTTATTCATTCATTTGGAAAGGTGTACGAATGTACGAAAACGTGCGGGACTCGTGCGTTCTCAAGCTCATAATACAGCGTCTCTATCTCTGTGTCTATCTGGAGGTGGTAGGTGCCCATATACCAGCCTTTCGTTAAAGCAGACGAGAGAACAACACCAAGTGACTGACTCACTTCGTTGTTCGTAGTTCGGCAAGCCTGTAGGCTAACAGATTGTCTCTGTGGAGAGAGCTAGGTTGCTGTTTTTTTTTATCGAGAGGGCTTTGTAGGTCTTAAGACGCGCGTCCCGTCCTAGCTGTTGTTTTTGTTATCGAACGACAAAAACTTGTTGGGCACTTCAAAACTAGTTGGGGGGGGGGGGGGGGGGGCATGTCAATAAAACCTGACTGGTTGATGGATATTGCCGTGATAAGACGACTTTACTACTACTACTACTACTACTACTACAACTACAGGTGCTCGGGATTCAATACTAGGTTGGTTGTTGGCGCTGTCATCATCATTGTTAGCCAAAAGAAGGAAACAGCGCACTCACTCACAATGGTAATAACTAAATCTAGAAAACAACGAAGTGAGAATACGAAGACGAGGCAGGCTATAATGCTTTAAACCTTGGTTCTAACACTTTTTAAGCAAGCATTACTCGCGTGAATGGATTTCTTGATGCTGATCAGTGTCACAGCGAGGCGCGGCTAGTCATGTTCTGCATATGCTACTAGGCTATATATTAGAATCAGAAAGGTCTCAGTTAGTGTCAACGAGAAATTAAAATGGTTAGATGGCGAAAGCATTTCACGCTACACATATTGCAACATATTTTCTATAGAGTTAGTCGGGGCAGGTAGCATACTTTTTTTAAAGGAGCTCGGCATTGCTCTGTGATAGCACCGAGCGCGTGAAACTTGCTGCTACTGCTGCTCATCCTAGTTCCCTAGTACGCATCTATTACTATCCAACAGTAGTTGTTCGTACATATGTCATCATGTACAGACATCAACTAGACCTGGTTTCCTGTGCCACCTACCACGAAAACCCACGTTTTCTGCCTAGAGCATCCCTTAGACTATTGTCTCTTGAACGTTGTATCTTCCAGCTGACCTTGACTACAGCTTTTCCATCATATTTCTAGTCCTGATTATCAATGCGACAAATAAGCATTCCATCGGTTTGTTTGTGTGTGGCGGCACGTGTGTCATATGTTAGCGCACGATTAGTGTAGCAGCTCATTTGGGCATCCCGTGGCATCAGAACCCCGTTACACTGAAAATAATGTAATGCCCGCATGGTAACAACGATACAATAATAAAATGGTAGCGACGACAATAACACAACTTAATTTAGTGAGTGAATCACACGCCCAGCATTCAGCGCAGTCCTAAGCCGATACGGCGGAAGGGCAATTTGCCGAAGATCCAAAGTTGGTACACGGGAGCGCGCACAGTCCAGTGATTATCTAACAAACCATCAGCTTTTGTTAATCAATTCTGCTGCTGTTGTTTCTCAGCCAATAGTACAACCCTTACAAACCTAAACGTCTGTTAATTATGATATACTGGATTATGATATACAAGCGCACGTAATTGAACCATAGATAGGAGGACGAGCGGACGCAGTGGGGGTCATCTTACTAGGTCCGTTGCAGCTATCAACCCACTACTTCAAGCGGCAAAAAGCGGAGCTTGACGACTCTGAGTATGTGATTCAATTCTCACTCAGATGCCTAGACTGCTGACAAACTATATTCAAGTTACTGGCACACGAGTAGATTGAATGTGTTTATGGTAAATATTTGATCGTTTCTCTTAATGATGCTTTATAAATATATATATATATATATATATATATATATATATATATATATATATATATATTTATACTCACTGAAACTCTCAATTCGGCAGCGCACACGTTATGTTAAATATGTTACACTATTATGTTAAATACTCGATCGTTTCTCTTAGTGATATATATATATATATATATATATATCCGGCTCTCAATCCGGCAGAACACAGTAATAACACACAAGAAACTCTCAATCCGGCAGAACACAGTAATAACCATAGACTGGTGCACTTTGAGTTTAGTGTTGCTTCGGGTGTGCAAAACTGAATCAAGCTTAGCCACTTCCTCCACGTGCTGCCTAATAATCTAAATATACGCAGAGGTTTCTAGGATTGCGAGCTGCTTGCTAATTAGTTTACGAATGGTCTCGAATGATATTGGTTTGCATATTAACATGGCAATTAAATGCGGAGATCTGGTTAGCCAAATAGTACCCGTTTCTAAAGATGAATAGTGCTATATAAAAGACGCTTAGGTTCGTTCATAGGAGCCGGTTGTCGTTTGAAATCGCAAATGGTACTGTTTTCATATCGATTAGCATCCGCGCTATCTCCAGGGAAAACATTAAGACATTTACTTAGATAGAAGGATGGGGGAGGCTGGAATGCAGGGAAAGCCCGCACTGCCGCCTTGCTGTATGATTTTCTGAGGTGATGCCAGGTAAACACATTATTGACGATACAGATTTTTGCATAAAATATACAGATACATATAAACAGCGAGCATTATTTTGAGACTGCGCAATCGCACATACCGGTATGTCGTTGTCCTTAAGTAAAGTTGACAGTGACGACAGGTTAACAGCGTTCGGCCCTATATCACATCTCTCTCTGCGGAGCCGATTTTCCCGAATTTTTTTCTGAACTGTTATCAAATGTAACGCCGTTACGCCGAGCTAACCAATCGGACGCTGTGGACTCAGCAGAACGACCACTACAACACGAGGGACCTAGAAGCAATGAACGACAATACACGAACGTAGGTCTGGTGCGTACCACAACCAAGAAGAGGATGGTTCGAGCCCATCGCGTTTGTGTTTTATACGGATACGGCGGGTTAATCGTTTCGGTCTTCGGGTTTGACTTGGATTGAGCGTCTTGAGTCGACTCTCTCCCCCTTCGATGGCTGGTTGAGACATGTCGTCATCGGCCAGTGAATGTTGGGACCGTTGGGTGCGCCGGAGTCTGGCGTGAACGCTGTGGCCGTTGGACATGGTTTGTTTGTTTGAATCGCGCCACAGCATAACAGACTAGACAATACGTTAGGTTTAGACGGACGAATACACACCTTTGAATGAATCGTAATGATGAATCAACGGAATAGCACGTTTGCAAGTACGGATGTACCGATTTGACTAGATGGATCTCTAATCTGTGCAGAGATCTAACGTGCAGAGATCTGTCGACACGCTGGCACGCTCAAGTCCCACTAGCAACATTTGCGGACACTCATTTGTCAGCGACATGACGAGAGCTTTTCGTAGTCTCTCCTCTTACCTGACCGTCGTCTGACATAAGAACCATCGTGTCGGTGGTTCTGCTAGATTGGCGCGCCTCCATTACGGCGGCCCCTCGCATAGTCACGGCTGTCTTCTTAGGAAGCGGACCGGCCACATTGTCTCGTTGTGATTGCTTTTAGGAACGATTTTCCGACTTCACGTACAGACGTGGCTTGGTGTCGTCGTCTTCGCTCGGCTGGCTGTGGAACTTCGCTGGTGCTGAAGCATTTGCGTTGCCTGGCATCCACCTGGCCTTCCTTTACTGTCATGCCATCTGTGGGCCCCGTCTTGCACTCTTTTTGCTGGCGTTTCATGTTCTGTATACGCCAAAATTCTGTTTACGCTCCAGGGTTGCAGCAGAAATCGGCAGCATTCTCGTTCGCATTATCTGTGTTGCCATGCTGTGCCGTCCGAGCTTGAACTGAGTGCACCTCGGAGTCCACCGATCGGGCTCGTTGATTCGGTTGCTGCTCATCAGCTGTTCTGTACTGCGCGTTCGGTATGTGTGTATTTCTAATTCTAAGTTATATATATATATATTTATTTATCCGCCTTAGTAAAATAGGTACTTCCCCAAGCATCTACTGACGAATTCTGTATATTGTGACGAAGTTACTGTATACGCATCATGGCACAATTCAAATCAGTCCTAACCGACCACGTCCAACGGCCACAGCTTCCCCGCCAACGTGATTCAAATCTAGCCTAACCGACGACGAATGCAGCGTCCGCGCCAAAACCTCAGCGCGTACCCAACGTTCACCAACCGATACATGTCTCAACCAGCCAGCAGAGAACAGCCACAGCCATTCGCGCCGAAACCCCAACGTCCTCCGCCGTCCAAACGATCATTGGCCGACACCGGGAGAGGGTCGACCTAAGGGTTCTGACACCCTTTGGGGTGTCAGCACGCCGCGGTGCTTCGTGAACCAATAAATAGATCGAGCAGCATGGCTTAATAACCGTCCGCTGCCTCGGCTGTGCTTTGACCTAATGTTGCATGTCGTCATTCATCGCTGCTGAGTCGCTCGCGCTGCAGTACCCGTCCGGCTGAGTCTACATCCTCCAGCTGGCTTAGCGTAACACAGCAACGTTACAATAGGAAGCAAGTTGTTGATTAAAAAAAAACTTGTTGATGAACTGCGCGAAATCGTGACGTATACGTCATTACGGGCTCTGATGTTGACAGCGCTGCAGCCGAAACAGCGTGTGGAGATGCGCCAAGCTTCTCGAATGTGTCACGTTCGTGGCGAACTTCGAAACATTGTTTTCTCTAATGAAAAATGTTCCCGTGAGCAGGCAAACCGATCGGGTTTGGCTGCAGAAAAAATCCAAGACCGTGTCACAGCAATGCCAAGCTGCAACCGCGCGAGCATCAGCCTCCGTGATGGTGTGGGCCGGGATAACCAATGACGGGCGCTGGCCCATCGTTTTCATTCATCATGAAGTCAACATCGACGGGGCGAGATACTGCTAGATAATTCTAATGGCTCATCTGATACCGTGGACCAGAGAGCATTTTAAAGATCGACGGTTTACGTTTCAGCCTCTCCGAAGTCCAAACATACTCAGACCTGGCTGGTCGGAGTTCGCGGACCGGGCTTTATCCGATCTAAAGAATGGCTACCGTAGTCGCCGGATTTAAACCCCATCGGCTATTCGTGGCGCCATGGTTTGCACTGTCAGATACAGTTCCGTCAATGATCGTTTATGTTATACTTGGCACCGTTTTATCTCAATCATGTACCTCTGTTTTAATTATAATAGTAGAAACAATATAGTGAGCAAGTACAATATTATCCTGCCGAAGGGTTTAGTCAGTCGGGTATTTATTATTATTGGTCATTTGATAGAGCTGTCTTTATAGCTAGTTGTATTCTATAGCATATATGGCCCACCGCGGCGGCGATAGACACCCTGCTTTAAGAGCGCGAAATGACGCGAAGTATGTATATATATATATATATATATATATATGGCAGCGGGTGTCAAATTCGATTGAGGCAAATAAGTTTTGTCTCGCAGTTTTTATCGACGTGTCGGCTGCTTTTAACTGCCTTGATCATTCCCTTCTGTTCCAAATGCTCGCTCAGCTGGGTTGCTCCGCACAGGCAGTTAGTTGCCTGGGTTAGATCCTATCTATCAGGACGGAGACAGGTGGTACGAGCTGGTCAAATGGAGTCCTCCTGGCAGCAGGTTGACATGGGTAACCCTCAAGGCTCGGTTCTCGGACCTTTTATGTTTCTTATTCTTCTGAACTCCATTCTATTAAGCATCCAGGGGCAAAACCTTGTCTCAACTATTGCTTTTGCTGATGACACTACGCTACTGTTCGGAGTGAATCATCGAAATTTTAATACGGACTTGCACCAGTCGCTTTTAAAGGTTGATAACATAATTCGCATTTTTAACAGCTTTGGACTAGTTGTCAATGCTAGTAAAACGAATTACATA
This sequence comes from Dermanyssus gallinae, assembly GCA_003439945.1. Taxonomy (NCBI): domain Eukaryota; kingdom Metazoa; phylum Arthropoda; class Arachnida; order Mesostigmata; family Dermanyssidae; genus Dermanyssus; species Dermanyssus gallinae. The sequence continues at coordinate 284,880 of QVRM01002433.1, forward strand.
ATTTTTCGTTCATCGCCAAGGCAACTGGCATTACCTGACAACTTAGTACTCAAGACACGGAACATTGAGCTATCGCATACCGCTAAGTGCCTGGGGCTTGTTCTTCAGGAAAACATGAGGTGGCATCCTCATCTGGATTATATTGCACCTAAGTGCTATGCAGTAATAGCTGCGCTGTGTAGAATGAAAATGATTGGGGTCCCCATAGAGGGTCTACTTATGGTATACAAAGCCGTATTCTTACCAGTGCTATGCTATGGTATTCTTCTCTGGGGTGGTGGCTACGATGGAATTCTCCGGAGAGCCAAAGTGATACAGAATGATGCACTTAGAGCATTTTTCAAGGAAGCGAAGGGATCCGGTCCGTGACTTGTTTAATCGTTTTAATCTACTTACTGTGGAAAGCATTTACACGCTAAGGGTTTCAATGTTAGCATACAACATTTCGCAAGGTATTGTGCCCACGGAAGTCGCATTTCCACTAATCCCTACCCTCAGCCGAACATCAACTAGGCGTGCAACAACTTTTGCAGTACCCTCTGTGTCCCTGAAGTCCAGTCAGCACGCACTTGCATGCCGTCTTCCGAAAACCTGGACGTGCATTCCCAAACACATTAGATGCCTAACAAGGAAACATTTCTTCGTTCGTGAACTGAAACGGTGGCTTTTAATTTCACAGTCAGAATCTGGCTTGTAATCTAGGTAAATTCGGAATTGGGATGGTAGTGCTTTGTATATAGGGGCACACACTCGGCTTAGATAGTTATGTTTATACGTTGTTTTTACCCATAGTTGTGAATTCTGAAGATGCTGTACTAGTGAAGTGTACTTCGTTTGTGCGAATATTTAAAAGTGTGTAGCCTTACATGTCGTTCGTGTTCAATCAAACATACCAGCTGCTGTTTTGGTGTTCTTGTGATACCCAATAACCACGGCGATTGTGTAAAGTGCTTATAAAAAGCACTCCTTGGACTTTGTCGAGAGTGATTTTCTACTTCGTTGTATGAATCATGTTTTTTTTTATTTTTTTAATTATTTTTATTTGCCGAGAACTTAAGCGTTGCGAAATGCAGTTCCGTAAATAAACCACGTTTGAAATTGAATTGAAATTGATATATATATATATATATATATATATATATATATATATATATATATATATATATATATATATATAATTGCACTTACCTGCTTAGCGCCAAAGACGACTGACTCCTTTATTCTCCTTATGCCTCCTAATATATCACAGATTGCCCGCACATCCACTGACTTTCCGTGTTTTCGCTATTGCGGTGGCGGCATCTTCTATTTGGCGCCATGTCTTTAGCTTGCTTCGCCATTGCCGCCAGTCGGTGCTGCTTATGCCCTCGCTGCTTAACGACCGCTTCTATCATACAAATATATCAGAGAAATACGGGCAGTGCATAATTCTGCTGATTGAGGGAACAAATTAAACCTCATTTGAGATGCTCGTAGGGCCACTTATCTCACAAACTAAACGGTGCTACGTTAGGGTCTCTTGAACCTTTGTCGTTGATCAAAGGTTATTTCATAAGCAGTCGATTTTTCTACGATCAATCTGGTTAATCAACCAGTTTCGAGAACGGCCGTTAGTCTGCAGTGTCTCCAAGTTGTTTTAATTTCAAACCCAAATTGTGACTGTGGAAGTGTTACGCTGCGTCATGCCGGTATTATTGCTTACTGTAGGCCAGAGTGTCCGGGAAACGTTTTTTTAAGGCTCTGAAAATCACATCATAGACGATCGTAATGAGCTGAGATGCCTGTGCCACAATAGCGTCTAATTGTACCCATCGTCATCACATTCTTGTTACTGGATGTTTAGGCTTCCTTCAGCAGAGGCATGTAGCAGCAGGGCAATGACAACAACGTCCAACAAGATCAACTGGCAAGGTCGCGGCCCAAACTTGATTGTCGATCTGTTTGTTAATCATGGCTGCTATGGGAATGCCCCGTTTCAAACGATGCGTTAGCCGTCCAAGCTACCGTAGGGTAGAGTAAATAGAGAGTGCCTAAGTGTTCTGTAATATTGTTTTTACCCGATCCACGCAATCAAGCTGGTAGCCAAGTCGAGGATGATGAGTTTCCGGATGTGTAACTCAACAACTAGGTGTATACCAACGTAAACGTTATAACAAACTTAAGTTGACTTAAGTTGCTGAAGTGCACTGTCGACACCCTATAGTAGCCCTATACGCCTTTGACAGCTTTAGCGCCCAATTTCACATTCTATTAGAAAGACTTATAACTTACCTTAAATCGGATCTACTACCAACGCAAACTATTTCGATTATGACCTACATAACAGCATACGAATATGCTATATCTATTCTAATACGTAATAATCCGTTACGTTTTTAGCCACCGATACTACGCTGGCGTATATGTACAATATAATAAATAGGTATACATAGTGAAGGTATATGAATAAAATGTTGCGGAATTAAAGCCGTGCTGTAATGAAGTGCCGTCTGGTTGTACGCCAGAAGGCAAATGAACACTTACGGATAACTAAAAGACATGTTGCCATCTTGGCTTCGTGTCAATTAAACGCGCGGACGAGTCGCTTGGCCAAAAAAATATTAGCACCGCCTGGTTCACGGGCAAAAATGCAGGACACATTCAGCTAACGGCATCAATGTGAAGTGCACCCTTAGGCTGTGCTTTTTGAAGCGCAAGCGTTGTGAAATGAAACACAGATCGTCGAAAATATTCTGGCCCAACGCCGTCGCTCTGTCTGCAGAATGCACATCGAAAGCCTAGGCGGCCATGTTGGCCGAGGACTGTTATGCTTACAATGCACTGAATGAATGACGTCGTACAAGGCCTAGGTGATGCAGGTACCGAGGCGATATGAGTGAGAAGGCACAGCTGAAGTTGAACGAAACGACACTCGAAACTGCCAGGTTAATAGCTCAACAACGATGGAGCAATGGCAGCGCAGGACCACCCCTGAACTTGCTGGAAGGATGTTCGTTAGCCTGACCTCCCTATTTCCTCTTCCCGAGTTGTCCGAGGCACTTCAAAGACGAGAGCAGCTGCAACTTCAACTCGATACTGCCAAAACTCGTTGCCAGGTACCCCACGAGCGCAACTAGGTCAGTGCGTCTGGAGGTGCGGTGGAAGTTGACACAGTGCTAAGCGGGCGGCAACACTCAACTGGAGAAACCCCGACTTAGACCAAACCTTGGCTTGCTGCAGGGGGCAACAAATTGCTAGGAACGCTGAAAGAGGATACGAGATGAATCTGTGGGTGAGTTGGACGGAGTGGGACCTTTCGGAAACTGGAACGCACGGCCAGCGGCGACCGTCCCTACCTGCTGCAATCGGGTAAGCCAACTTCTGAATGGCAACGCGGATATCGAGAGCACTTACGTACGTTGCCGCTACGGCTCACGCGAGGAACGTTGAAATCGGCGTGTCAAAGTGCAGCGGCCACGAAAAAATTTCGAGATATTTCATGCAACCAACGAATGAAAGACTATAACTTTCAAGCTCCGAAAGTAAGATCAATCAGTTGGTGCACTACGATCGAACAGCGGAATAAACCAACAGCTTTGTGAGAGCGTAGAAGAGTTATCCGGTGCATTGTGGAAATCATTAAGCTTCGTATCCTACGCGATGACAACAAGCCGTCAAGACACAGCTTACAAAGCAGAGACAGAAAAGGGGGAGAGCGAGAGAGAAGGCCATCAATCTAATTCTGATCGTCCAACAAACGAAGAAAAGAAGTGCAAAATGCATCCTGGCCCCGACTGCTATACTGAGCCAGATGGTGGGCTACGGATAGACTGGAAGAGAAGACAGGGAGGTCAGGCCAACAAACATCATTGCAAGTTCAGGCGCAGTATTTTTCTAGTCTACCTGAGCTGCGTATCCGTTGTAGGGAGACAAGCTGTACGAGATACAGGTCGAAACAACACGCAGGCGTGTAAGTGAGTGTCTTTCTTGAATCTTTGAGGAATCGCTCCGACCTCCAGATTCGTCAGTTTATCAGTGACTGCTCGCAGACTACGTTTTACGTCGATTTATACTAAACCCTTTCCAAGCAAGCACGATCAGACTCTTCCCGGTATGTGTGTGCGATCCTCTGGAACTGCATTTTAGGCAAGTACCTCAGTGACCCATAAAAGAGATTTTCCTCGGATTTTGCCTATATGGGACTTTCCAAGTTATTCTTGGCAGGGTCTAACGGATCTCGCCCTCTTTTTGGGGTTTTGGTGGAATTCCTCCGGCTTTGCCTCAGCATTTTATGAAGACTGTTTACTCAACAACAAATCCTCTGAGTGGAATAACCAAGCATATAATTGAGCCAACGAATTGTGGAGCACAAATGCTTAACATATACCTAGGTGGAATTTCGATCTACCGCCGTCAGTCTTGGCGTCGCGATGTGATGTGTCCGAAGAGGTGGAAATTGCTTGGCTCTTTTCTCAAGAGAATTTAATATTGCGGGGTTTTATCTCTATACAATGTTGGATTCTACAAAGATTGAAGATATGATCTTTTTGGCGCTGTCAGTTTTTAACATGGCTATGCTCACCTTTGCGTGCGGTGACTTCAACTGCGGAATCTACAGTGCATCAAACGACGACCAACGTGACGCACTCATGCAGCTGAAGACCGGTGTTGGTCTTTCCTGTCTAAACGTATGCCATAGTGGCAGGAGCACTACCGACTTGATGTTCACAACTTGTTAAAAATCGAATTCAGAGGCTTAGGAGGATAAAATGTGGACCTACTTTTATAGGTGATATCCTCCACGGGAGCATGAATAAAGGATAAATAATTAAATTTGGAATATCGCCAGACTCTCTCTTGTCTTCAAGGGAACATGGTGATGACCGAGACGACCCAAACCTTTTCCAAGGAATCGCCTTAGAATTAAACTCACGAAGCGATTCTTAAAACTGATTATAACAAGGAGTCTGCGATTAGCCGTATCTTTCTGCCTGAGCAATTCGGTTTTCGGAAGGATGTGGAGACGCGAGACGCCATTCATGTGCTGCAGTCGGCTGTCGGCTACAAAGCCACGTGTATGCAGTTTTTATCGACTGTGTCGATGTCACTGATAAGGCCCCTCGCCATTTACTGGTCGACGCGTTTAGAACAGCGGAGCCGCATTGAGTGCGATCTCAAGTTTTTTTTTCAGACAAGCCTCACTGAGAGGACACCAGCACATATATATATATACAGCAGCATACAAGCAAGCGCCGTAATGATGAAAATAAGGAGAACTGATGACAAGACACGCGTAATACTTTTGTGGATCCACAAAAGAAGTACTACTACAAAGTAACGCATCAGACATTGTTTCTAAATATATAAAAAGTAAAATACCATTGATTGGCCATATGTATGCCGGACTATTTTTCCGTATCAAGTCCTCGCAACTTTCACCTGACAGGTATTTGTTTACACGTTTCATTAGGGCATAGAAGACAAGACTCTAAAACGGAAACACTACGGCCTACCATGAGTTAGCTCAATCTCATCTATGACTATACGTTTGTGTAGTGTGAAACTGGCAGCATTCAACGGTGTCTTTGAGTCACTCTAGCTTAATTCCTTTTGAGGGGGTGGCATAGTCGCTTAGCTCAAGGGGGTCTTAGACCGCCTCCAACACACACTTTAATGAAATCCTCTGCTTAAAGAGCACTGCCTTCAGAGACATTCTGTGTTTTTCTCTGCCGCGACTGGCACAAACCGGAGCAACAATGAAGAATTGGGCTCGAGAATAAGTTTACCTTACCAAGATTTATGACATTAAAGCGAGTCTACCAGTCGCGAGGCCGGTATTTTCCTGTTTAGCCTTTTCGTCTGTCGAGAATGAATAGTTTTCTAAAATATAATTCAGGCATGCAGAACTCATGAAAACGTTTGGCCTTTTAAAATCACAAAATTGCCATATATTGTTTTTTTTTAATTAGAAATGTGGAAATGTTTTGGACTCATCTCGGAAATTGTGTCGGCTCAATATGATTTTGATATTGTTTCGCAACAGGAGCTTGTCGGTTTTTCTGATATAGCAGAGCTCAAGACGAGTCTCGAAAACACAGAAGGCTGGTTCTCGTTGAATTTTGTCACAAATTATCTGCGCTTTGTTTTCGTTTTGTGACTTAGAGCAAGATGTTATGAAAGGACTTATAATGCAAGCCCAACCTTTGTCAATCACAGTCTTCACACGGGGGCACATTGTCGTCGTCCGCTGCTATTTTTGAACGTCATTCACGCGTATTGGTCGTTTTCATTTTTATATTCATTTGACGCACATATTAAAATGCTCAATCGAAATATTTCGCACGCACACCCCCAATGGGCGATCGAAGGTTTTTGAAACACTCTTGTGCACTTAATGTTCCCTGAAAATTGAACAAAAAAACAGTACGCACCCAATTTTGGGTATGGCTGTTGTGGCATTAACATGCTTGTATTCGCCATTTTCTCACCCTTTATTCTAATCATACTTTGCAGTAGAAAGGGGGAGCGGAAATGTATTGTTTAGGAGTGATTCTCTTTTGCTGTTAAATTATGCTTTTTCACAACCACGAATTTCTTAATGCGACTATCGTGGCTTTGTTTGAGATTTGTATTATCCTTGGGCCTTAAAATCTGTGCGATTGTATTATATTGCGGTGGCTTGATTGCTTGCGTAGTGGAGATTTAGATGTGACAGATCAACTTTGGACGAATCGGCCTTCTACGGTGGATACGAAGAAAATAACTGGTCTTGTAAATTTTAATATGTATTTTACTCTTAACGAGATCGCACAGATGGTGAGTGCGCCGCATGGTCTCGTTCACTCGCGTCTAACTAGTCTGAGCACGTGAAACGTGGCGATGTCTGGATGCTGCACAGGATCATATATTATAATAAAATAGTCCTTATACTATGTGTCTTCTGGGATTGACAAGGCGAGGGTACTATGAACTTCTGCACAGCAACAAAACGATTTACAGTGATAAGTACTGCATATATATATAGAAAATATTGTGATGATTTATTAATCAATTACAATGTTAGGTAAGTCAAAAAGTTCGTCGGCTTTTTTACCCGATTTTAAAGAGCCTTATTTATGCAGACAACAGTATTTTTATTCAATGATATATTGATCGCTGTGTTCGATAATCTTCGCCCATCGCCTCGGTAGATCCATGATTCCTTTCTCCCAGAACGTCTTGTCCTTCTCGTCGAAATACTGAGTGAGGTGATTTTTTATAGCCTCCAAAGATTCAAATGTTGTGCCATCAAGGGAGTTCTGGAGAGACCTGAACAAGTGATAATCAGATGGTGCGAGATCGGGACTATAAGCTGGGTGCGGCAGCACATCCCAGTCAAACTCCGCCAATTTTTGCCGGGTAGCCAAACTTTTGTGTGGTGTCGCCTTATCATGTTGAAAAGTGACGCCCCACATGTTTGACAATTCCGGGCGCTTCGTTGATACTGCAGCCTTCAAATCTTTGAGTTGTCTGCAGTAGACGACGGAGTTGATCGTCTGACCCATTGGAAGCAGCTTAAAATACACGACGCCCTTACAGTCCCACCAGCAGCACAGCATAACCTTCTTCTGATGAATTTCGGGTTTAGGGATAGCTGCGGCCTGAGAACCTCTGGGGACCCAAATTCTTTTCTGTGTTACGTTTCTGTAGAGTATCCATTTTTCATCGCCGGTTATCAATCTCCTCAGAAATGGCTCATTCGAGTTCTTCCGGAGGAGTGCGTAACAGGTATCGACTCGCCCTTCAAGCTGCCTATCATTGAGGTCGTGTGGTAGCCAGATATTCCGCTTGCACGAGAAACCTGCATCATGGAGGCGATTCCAAACGGTTCCGTGGGAGACTCCCGTTACATCTTCGATTTCTTTTATGATCAAACCTGGGTTCGAAGTAACCAGGCTTATGACTTCGTCGGTCTCCACAACCTTGGGTCGTCCTGACCTCGGTTCATCTTCGAGATTGAAGTTTCCAGCTTTGAAACGGGCGAATCGCCTGTGGATTTTTTCGACTGTGTATTTGTGTACTGCGTTTTCGCCGTAGACTGCACATATCCGCCGGGTTGTTTGCGCTGCACTTATGCCTTCACGGTAGGAACAACATAATGTGTCGAAAATGCGTATTTTTGTCCTCTATTGCAAACAGCTGCCAATTCCGCAAACGACACGGTAAAGTTGGAACCGGTATACCGTCGCGCCGCCACGGGTCTGCTCCTGAATGTAAACACCCAGCCGCACTCTCAGGCGGCCCTGCTGCAGAGCGCGGGAATTTCGAAAATGTGGTCCCAGAAAGCCGACGAACTTTTTGACTTACCTAATACGTTTGCACGCTCGGCAGTGCTCGCCCTGATATATATATATATTTATACATATATATATATATATATATATATATATATATATATACATATATATATATATATATATATATATATATTTATACATATATATATATATATATATATATATAAATAGAAATTATTGTGATGATTTATTAATCATTTGCAATACGTTTATACAGTCGGCAGTGCTCGCTTTACCGTAAATTGCGTGTTTAGCTTGTCCACGCAGGACACACATATATATATACCATATCACTTGTTTTCCATCCCTTACGGACTGAAGCAAGCTTAAGGAGAACCCTTACGGACAGGAGCAAGCTTAAGGAGAACCTGTTACTTTGTAAAGTTGCAAGCGCCCAAGTGTAAAAACGGCTTTTGGAACGCTAAAAACTGCCAAGTCGTCGGTGTAGAGCAACACCTTGACACACTTTTATCCTTTAGTGATTGATGATGGCAAGTTCGAAGCCAATACAGAGAATAGGAGGGGACTCAGATTGTCTTCCTGAACTACTCCCGTTGTTTGAAACAAATGTTCGTGCTCGGTCGTCAGGGATAGCGGCGTTGAAGGGTTGACGCATATTCAACGCTCTGTTGAAGGGTTTAGGCATATTTTAAGTTCACCAAAACGACAAAAAAGGGTAACCGTTCTTGGGAGAGATTCGGCTCTTTCGGCAAGCCATCTCCGCTACGTCGAGAAACGCCTCCAGTTGATTGGTCAAAATACTTGCTTAAAGCCTGTATACCATACGTTTATTTACAATGCCACGCCAACATGATGGAGAGAGTCGGTTGGCTGTCTCTTTCGGGATAACGTTTAAAATAACTTCCCCCCATGACAAGGGCAAGGATGCGCATTCTCTATGTATCTTGTTGAATAGAGCGTGTATGGCGGGTATTATCAGCACAACTTGGTGTTCATTTTGCCCTTGGCCTGGACCTGATGCTGTACAAGATTTTGCCTTTAGTATGGCGTATATATATATATATATATATATATATATATATATAGTCCTTAATTGTGTGCAGTGCATTATGGCGTAGTGTGCGTGTGTATATGCGCTCTTGGCCAATCAATCATCGCTTGGTGCAGGCATGATAGACTGTGACATGACAGCTGAAAGCTAGAAATATCTACATGACGGGCGAGGGGGCATCCGGTCAGGGTGTCCTCTGGTCAGGGGGTCCTTCGGTCGGTTGGTCGGTCGGGCGGTTGGTCGTTTGTCCGTTCAGTGGCCAGTCGTTTCCCGTTGTACGTCATCCCTGACCCCCCCCCCCCCGGGCCGTGCTTGCGAAGGAGCAAGTGAGGTTGCAACGAGCGGGCGGCGGGGTGTGGGGGATCTCTGCGAGATCTGGCAGCTGCCGGAACCACCGCGTTTTCTGCGCTGTGGTTCGAGCCAAGCTCGACAACGAGGCCGGGCTATTGGGGCTTCAGGCGGCCACTCGTGGTCGTCCCGAGTGGACGGCGCTGCCCTAAGTGCATCCGGAGGGAAGTTCTCGCCGCGCAGTTAGCAGCAGTTCGCCTCGACACAACCATCCACCCAGTTCCCCAGACCCCCAGACAGCCAGCCATGCACCCGCTGAGTCGCCGCTGTGCTCAGCGACAGTCCATAAATACGCCGCCGCCGCCGTCGTAGTCGTCTGTTTACGTTGATAACGTGACGACGTTGTTGTCAGCTGCTGCGTACCGCCGTGCTGGCAGTTCTGGCGGCTCCAGCAGCAGCTGGGCCGACAATGACAGCCACGAGGAAATCTATTCCGGAGATTGCGACGTGCTAGTAGTGGTAGTAGCAGTAGTTAATGTTGCAGTTGTTGTTGTTGTTGCGATTGTTGTTGCTGTTGCAGTTGTTAATGCAGTTGTTGTTGTTGTTGCAGTTGTTGTTGTTGTTGCAGTTGTTGTTGCAATTGTTGTTGTTGTTGCAATTGTTGTTGTTGCTGTTGTTGTTACACTTGTTGTCGTTCGTGCAGCAAAAGTAGGCATTTATATGGTGTAATGTTGAGTTAGCTCGGGTGGGGGTGCGTGTTGTGCGGACGTCTAGCCATAATCTAGGCCAGCCAACGACTGATGAATGTGGACACAAACGCCGCCATTGAGACCAAGCGTCTCATGTAAAAGAAGGACGGACGGAGACACGTCTGTCTGTCTGTCTGCTGCAGACAGGCGAACAGAGTGACGGTCGCAAGATGTCAACGCAGTCGCGGTGAATGGTCAAAACGTCAGCCAAAAAGGGGCTCATTACACGAACAACAAAACGGAAATGCCACATGCGGCGATAGGCAGAGGGTGGCTTAGGTGAAGACTGTCTGAGCGCGCCCAGCTTTGAATAGCTGGGTAGCGTGTATCTACACATATATATATATATATATATATATATATATATATATATATATATAGTACGTGCACGCGTCCTCGGAAGACATTTAGCGCTCCACCTGCATTCTTAGTACAATTTAATGATTATATATATATATATAAATTGTGATGATTTACAATGCGTTTGCACACTCGGCAGTGCTCGCCTTCTTCGCTAGCACTATGAGTGCCATAGTGCTACTCAGACAGAAATATAGATCGCAGTCTTGTCAATAGAAAGACACTTAACAATGTTAAAAATTGTAAAGATTGCACGGATGTTCGCACCATTTACAAGTACGGTTTGATAAAATTTCAGGAATTTACACAGATTCTATTGAGAACCATGAATTGCAGACCTCACAATTGGATGTCAGTTTACACAAAGCAACTGTGTTTACGACTTAAACGTCATCATTCGAATTTCGTATTAATGATGGTGTATTCCGGCCATTTTACAATTCCAGTCGAACATGTGCTCGAGCACACAGGGTTTTATGAGGTTTAGGAGGATTAGATCTTCCTTAAAGGTCTTTAACAAATAGCACGGTCGATGTTGGTATAAAGACTGGCCAAACGCGCCTGATAGGGTGTAAAACTGCATTAAAAACCAGGCTGTCCAGAGTTTTATAAGAAAACGAAAAGAAGAAAACACTATTTAGGCGGTTAAATCAAATTACTTGGATAACATGGTTTACAGATTCCGTTTAAAGCCAGACATAAGTCTGTCCAAAGTTAAGCAAACATTATTTGGGCGCTTAGACGTAGCTATTTGGGTACTATAGGAAGCCATGTAAACCAATCAGGTTCCGTCAATTTCCGAGAGAACTTATAGAGCTTGGAGATGCTGGGAAAGAATTTCAGTCTTTCGCAAACCAGTCTTTCAACGTATGTCTCTCGGGAAAAAGCACAACGCCCAAAGGAAGCGAAAAAGTGCTGCACAAGCTTAGCGCGTCGCTTACTGCAAGCCTAGCTACCCTCCAAAACTGGATTCTCTTTGTCCTGCTTGTATTTATCTCAGGCAGGTTGGTGGCGATAAACTATTGGGGAATAGCAAAGGGCTTTTGCAAGAGATTCGGTTGCGGCAATAAACCATGAGGTCATTCGGGCACACAAGCGACTCCACTTGGGGGCGTTTTCCGATAATATTTATTGGTAAAATATCCAAAAAATATTTGCACGCGTTTGTATCTACATGTGTATATGTGCATGCGCTTGCACTTAATTATATATATATATATATATATATATATATATATAGTATGTAGACCTCTAATGGTCTTAGGGGATTTCTGGAAGATCCTGTATAAGTAATGTATTTTGCTGCGAGCCGTTGTATATAATGTTTTCACAGTATATATATATATATATATATATATATATGTTCTCCCTAAGTTCCGGCCGTAACGTTTCGTTGACAAGATAGTTGCCGTGCCCAAGACGTCAGCGAGTTGCAGGCGCCTAAGACGATAAACTTAAAACGCCGCTAGATTTATGGGCGTTATTAGGAAAGCGTTTTTTTCGATTTGCAAAGGCAAATAGTATTTAGTCCGAAATTAGGTACACCCAACCTTTATAGGACTGTTTGTTTTATATAGAAAGCTCACATGGTTAACTGGGGTGTTTGTTGATTGTGTGAGATATTGGACACACATGCACAGAGACAAACGCAATGGTCGCATTGGCAATTTAGTTTCCAAGGGATGCACAATTATAGTCGATGATGTTGAAATACATCGTCAATTTTGGCAAATGATGCCGAAATACATCGTTGATTATAGAAGCGGATGTCGAAATAAATCGTCATTTAGAGTAGATCATGTCGAAATACATTGTCAACTATTGTAGAGGATGTCGAAGTACATTGTCAAATACAGTAGAACTACAAGAAATGATTTATATCTAAGTATACATTTTATGTGCGTACATATATGTGCGCCGACGGATGTACACCTCTGTAGGAGGTGATTTTGCTTTGAGCTGTAGGCGGTCAGCGAGCAGCCGACATGGATGCTGATGCGCAGCGTAACCGGAGCAGATTGTCGTGGGAGTCATGGGAAGGGAGACGAGGGGAAAATTATGAGAAACTCTAGCGGGCCGTAGCCCGGCGAACGAGAGGCGAAAAGCAGACCGAAGGGCCACGCCATTTCTCACAGGACCAGGTCCTCGGTGCGTTGTAGAGCTTCGCAGTAGCTGGAGCTTGCGAGGTCGTTGCTCTAAGCAGCGACAACACCAGACCTGCAAGTGACCGCCTCAGTGACGGCGGTGCTGGGGAGAAAGGAGGCGTTTGCGTCCTCATCGGCGCTTCTTTACCGCCTCTTAGAGAGGCAACTTCGTCAGCAGCAGCAGCTACCATGCTACTATTATTAGTGGTTATGGCCAACCAAGATGTGAATGCGCCAGCAGCCTATTGCTCTATTCAGGCGGAACCATATGCCCGCCCATATAAGCACATAGAAGTGGCTCTGAAAGCATTGCTCCCTCATTGACCGCTAAGGTCGCTTAACGGCACCTATTACGCGGAAGTCATGACTAGACATATATTCCTTTCTGTCTTTCTCTTCATATATATATATATATATATATAGATATATCAGGGTCTTCCATTATCGTATGTACTTATTTTAAGGTTTGGTAGAACTCGGCAAGAAAATAATGTTTCCTAATGGATGGAAGGGGCGAAAACGTCTTGTTTAGGCGTGAGGAAGAAATTGATAAAAGTAGCTATTCTAGCTAGAAAGTCATAAAAACTCGATATGTTGTTATGTCTTACGTTGAAGCTTCCACGCGCAGAACCGTAAAAGTTCTCCATTACGTTCAACAACAAATATCTTCAAACAATAGCACTTCAATGCTCATCATTTTCGACCAAAGTGATGGTGCAACGTTACGTAGTTGCCGAGTAGCTAAGCTTTTTCGACAGCTATACCAAAGGTGAAGGTATGCATATTTGCTAGCATTTTGAGCTGATTCAGCTTCAAATAAACCACTCGCGCTCATTCAGAAACACACCAGCAATTTTTTTTTATTATAAGAAGTGCTCGAAGTTATCACCTCAAACCATTAAACACGTTCTGTAGCAATTGCGCAGCCTCCTTTGCATGCGTGTAAGTATGTTAGGCATTGCCCGAACGGCGTCAGCAGCGTTGAATATACGGGCGAATAGATATTCACGCGACTTAACGGTGTTTCGTAGACGACACTTTTGAGGTAGTCCCACAAAACAAAAGCCGACACTTGTAGCGATAGTGGTGACAAAGCAATCGACCCGCTTCAGCCGATTCACCGATTCGCGCATGTTTCGTCTAGGTATTTCTGAACCGTAGTAGAGTTTGTGTGACGGCGCACCGTCTCGCTGGGAGCATGCATTTTCTGGCGAAAGCTTTCCGGCCGCTTTCCATGAATTGCTGTAACGTATGGCTCAAGAACGTGCGATAGACAGCTGCATCTAATCTCGAGGCGAGTGTGAACATACATATCGTTTATTCCGCAATAATATTGCATTTTAAGATGGAACATAACTACAGAATACAGTTCAATATATACAATTTGAACACTTCAGCTACCGTCCCACGGGGCGAAAAAATGCGAAGACCGCCGATTCGTCTGGCAGCTCGCTGCGTCGTATTTAGCGCACATCTGCGAGCAGTAACGTCATGCTCGCCCGGACATTCACCGAGAAGCGATTCTGGCGTCTATGCTTGCGGGTCATATGAGGGCCTTCGTAGGCCCGCTAATGAGTGTTGTGTGCATTAAACACACTATTTTAGCTAAACAAAGCCCCATCCGTAAACAGAACAAGCACAGGCAACCTATCTAGTATGCTCACCTTCTCCAAAAACCGTCGACAATGTTCAGTATGTAGCTCGTAGTCACTGGACCATAGAGTTTGAATTCGCTGAGACCGGTATGGACGCAGTTCTTCGTCTGACTGAGTATCGTTTGTGTTTCTGACCGTGTTGCGTGTTTATCGCACACAAGGATGAGGGCCTGCATCAGATCAAGGCTGTCCTGGTAACACATACCGCAAAACCGGCCGGCATTAGGCTATGCCGCGTTGATTTGTCGGCCTCGAGAAGTGGCCTCGCAGGCGGCCTTGACTCCGGCTGAGCAACACGAGATTGGCAGGCAGTCAGTCGCGGGGACAAGCGACTAGCAAGCGGATAGCAGGGTTGCCGACGCTCTGCAAGTGGTAGTGCTCTGGGGGTATAAGCCCTTACGGACCGAGGCCGTGAGTTCGCCCGCTGCTACACTCTTGTCGGGCGCCGCAGGCGATCGCTCGCCAACCTCAGGCATAGCGAACGATCCGGATTGGAAACAAGAGCTGCAGCGATAAGGAATGGCTGCGCCTAGCAACGTGTTTTAGATGCCAGAAGCAGGGTCATCGAGGAACAGAGGAACGCGTCGGGTCGGGCGTGCCACGACACGGCCATGCATCCATTTGGGTGGAGCTACCCAAACAGAACCTAGTGGTGTTATTTTTTGCCAAACAGGCGGCCACCTGATTTGAAAACAATCGTGCAGATTTTAACGGGTCACTGCAGAGCGTTTAGTGGACCCGCCAGAATTGGGATGAGCATTGCGAATAGGCGAATCAATCCTCTACGACTGGGCAGCGGAACAAGGCTTGGCTTTCGCTAACCTTCAGTCTGCTGAGCTGCTCCGTGCGCCACCGTCTCTTCTTCTCCATCTTCGGTTTTACCCACATAAAGGTTTTTAAAAATCAACCTCCCAAATTCGGTCCTCTTTCTGGCGAAGAATCCCTAAGAGTGGGTGTTTTATCGTCCTGTTCGGCAGGCCCAGTCGAGATTCGGGCCGCCTGCCTTGTGCGTCCTGTATACGCTCGATTGACCGCTGTAGCCAGCACCATTTGCGTCTCGATTGTTTTGCTGTTGCAATATGCCGTCTTGGTGATGTATGCACAATGGTTTCGTCAGCTGGACTTGTATTTTCACCTCGATATACTTGTCCTCTCAATATATTTACTATCCGAGGCGATGAAACAGTTATCTAAAAATGACCGCAAAATATTTAAGAAAAAAATCGGATTCTACATCTGCCCGTAAATATATGTGCAGCGGCAATTAAAGTCGATCTGAGTTTATTTAGAGGCCTAGGTGGATTTATTTTAACTGGCCGTCCGGCATTCTGCTTAAAGTTAATCAACATGTGTGGCACATAGCAGGTGTGACATCGTCTCTTCAGTAAGCGAGGTAACCAGATTGATTCCAGAAAAGCGGCTGATGTTGTTAAGGTGTGTTTTGCATTTGTAGCAATGTTAGAAATGATTTTTTGATACATGCGCCCTACTGCATTTTGACCGCAATAATTCTGGATATGACTGCGTAATGAATTCGGTGATGAATGATTTAAGACGAAATCGTCTCTAAACGATCTAAAGGAACTGACAAGTATAAAGTGTGCGTACATTTATCAGGTCAGTTTTGATATGGTGGCGGCCGCGTCGATTAGATAATGCGTTAATGAGTCTTCAATAACATAAAACACTGTGTCAGCTTCACAAACAGTACGCTACACCTACATTATTTAAGTCAGTTAGACAAGACATACAATGCTGCAGTGTGTAGGTAAACAAGTAGGGGACATGAAGTGCGATAACATCACGGAGTTTACAATGACAAAAACGGTGGGAGAATATGTGCTTAAGTACACTCTGGTAGAAGGAAAATTGAGAGCACGGTTTGCTAAATCAGAGGTCTGGACTCAGTTTAAGGAACAGAGCGAATACTACATATCGAAACAGTTAAAGGCGAAAATGGTGTGTCTGGTCGTGTAAGACATCGTAAGGCATGTGCGCCCGAAGACCCGTAAAAGATTTTGCGTTCTATCCAAATATGTGAACTATGTATGTAAATTTGTGTACGTGTGAGAAACTACCCCTTTTGCGTATTATTTTGGCGAGGATTGTATTCTGTAGCCTGTCAACTAAATATCAAGATAGCATTCACAAAGTCTACCAATGGTATCAACTTATCCGCAGCTTCCATAAAAAGGGCGGGTTTGGACAGAGTACAAGCTAGCATTAACCGCTTTCCTTTATTGAATAATTTACAAAATCGCCGACGTTCGGTTACAACAGCAGCTTCTTGGTGCGCTCGGAAGAACTGTAAGTGCGCGCACTGTGAGGCAAGGGCTGCATAACATGGATGTTATGTTCCTCACCAATAATTGGTGTGGAACCCTTCCGCCGCTGCACTATATATTACAACAGTCATTACCGACATAAACGGTTCTCCAACTGCAATGGCTGTCCATGTCCGTAAAACGTTTTCCTAATGACGCTTGCTATCGAACGTGAGCCGCCGATCATGCTAGGTATGGTCGATTCAGCGAGACCTTGAAGTTTGCGTAACTCTATCTCTGCTTGACATAATTTTAAATAATTTAAGTTAGTGTTATCCCCTGAATTTTTTTTTGTCGAGGCAGCGTAAACACCAGTGATGGAAGCACCATAAGATAATTTCAACTTTTAAGATCGAGCTTTCTATTTAAGTTGCTAAATACTGTGGTGTATGATTTAGCACAGATTTTCCTAGTCCCACAACGTATCGGTGTTTAATATAGTGGCTATCTGGTTACTTAGTCTCGGTTTATTATTATTATTATTATTATTATTATTATTATTATGCGTACGGAGGCTTCGACAAGGAGCTAGAAAGTGTTTACGTGTTAAGTGGATTATCAGGCTCTGAGAAGATTTTACAGCCTGATCAAAAAGGGTGCCAACATATGGCGTCTGGGAAAAAGGTAAAGCTATTTTTAAGTCGTGTTTGGTGGCATCTCTATTCTTCCGTGCCGTCCAGAACAATCATTAAAAAGACAATCCCACTTTCGGATTTAAGACAAGACGCTAGTGATAACTTTGGCTTTGATCCAGCTTATTGGAGAGTTTAATTTTCTTTCATAATTTTAATATTGCAATGACAATATGCGAAGAGTCATTTGATGGTATATATATATATATATATATATATATGCGCTATATATAGCGCGTTTACTAGAATCTACCATATTCCACAAAATTTGGAGAAAAAAGAAAGAAAAGCCTGGAGGACAGACAGGCAACTTGCATAGGCCCCATCGACCTACTTTAGTACTTAGATGTTCTCGACGAGATGGAGAGCTTACGAAACGCGGGATGCTGCTGCTGCCGCTGCCGCTCCCCGCGTTTGGGTAGTCAATGATCCTGTGAGACTTTAATTGCTCTGAAGGATGGCAGGTGCCGGGGGTCGTAATATTTGCAGTCATGATATCCTCGCCGTCATCGTCGTTGATGGTTGACACGCGAAAGAAATTCAACGAGGTTAGGTCGATCTCAGATATCCGGCCAGCGCCATTGTGCTTGGGAGCTAGCTAACCGTTGGTCAGAGCGAATTTGTGATGACCCCTTACTAGGCTTTATTATTATTATTATTATTATTTCGGTGTTTCCCTACAATTGTGGGATCTAAACGTGTACCCGCCTAGGCTCACCCCGCTTCTCAATCCATGAAGCCGATGACAGCGGCGGCGTATTATTATTATTATTATTATTATTATTATTATTATTATTATTATTATTATTATTATTATTATTTATTCAATTTTTTAGTTTTTCCCTACAATTGTGGGACCCAAACGTGTACCCGCGTAGGCTCACCCCCCCCCGCCCTTCTCAATCCATAGAGCCGATGATAGCGGCGGCGTTTCCCCTACACACTGCGAGCGAGAGCTGCTGACGCAGAAACTCGCCCTCGCGCTGGTCACCCGTGTTAGCACTAATTTTGACACCTAGGTCTTTGAGGAGGGTACTTGTGCTCTTGCTGATCGGGCCCATCGTTTTCATGGCGACGGGTACGAAGTGATATCTCCTCCCCAAATCAGAGTATTTGCGTTTCTTTGCGATCTCGGCATGTTCAGCAACCCACCCTGACCTGATGGCGCTGTGCATCAGGTATGACGGAGCCACTGTACATGATACCGTGGCATCCCATACCAGGCATTTGCCGTTGGACCATGGCGGGATGGTGACGCCGTCTGGTCTTTTGTCGTCTTCGAGGCCCAACCTGGGCTCCAGGGTGCTTGGTATGCCGGCTCTACGAAGAGCCTTCTTTAGGATCGCGTTGATTTCCGCGTGTCTGGGAGCCCTACCAGGGCTTTTAGTGCAGCTCAAAGGGTGCAGTCCGTCCTCATCCACTGTTTTTCCACACGCCTTACACTCGTATGGCTCACATATGGGAGCGCCTATTCTCAGAGCGGCCACCATGCGGAAGGAGGTGCTGTCCAGCATGGTGCCCAGCTGTGGTGAAGGAAGTGCTCTTAGGAAGCCACTGCTGAAAGTGTCACGGGCAGCTATGAATACCGCTCTCTCTGTCGGGGATTGGATGTCATCTAAGATTGTGCGAGCGGTCGTTTGACACTTGTAGCTGTCAAGCATGTGCTGTGTAGGGTGTTGCTCCCAGAGGCCAGGGCCTATCGATTGTCTAGCTGCCAGCTCAGCTTCGTCCCTCCTTCCGCGCAGCACAGAATGAACATCCGGTTCCAACAACGTCTCCGCAAGCCCCGAGAACTCTATGATAGAGGCCGCGTAGCACAACGAAGCAAGCTCTGCCACGGACCTTAGTCCCAATCCTCCTTCGCTGAGAGGGAGCGTGGCCCTTTCCCAGGATCTGTCGGTAAGCGCCACGTTTAGAACTTCACTCAGTATATCCTTTGCCACCTCGTCAAATGCTTGCAAATTATCACAGTGGTGGCCTGTGGGGGACGTGCGTAGAATGTAGTTTAGCCTAGGTGATCCTAGGCTGTATCTCCATAGGCATAAAGTAGCCTGTGCGTGCAATTATTATTATTATAATTTTTTTTTTTATAGAGGTAACTGGTAAAATGCGTTATGCACACCGGGCGACGTTGTTAAAGCCTCGGTAGTGTGGGACTCGCACCCACTAAAATCCAGTCGTCCTCTTTGCCCCTTGACGGGGGGTGGCCGCAGTACTGTCTTCTCGAGATTACTTCGCCTGGCCACTCTTCTTGCCATTTAGGCTGCTCGGCTTTGTGCGGCGGTTATTTTCGCCTCAGAGATATCTTGTGCGAATATTCTTACTAGAATCCAGGATTTGTGATTTTGAGGAGCGCTGGCATGTCAGGGGGTTCTGCAGTCCTAGGTTTCGGGACAATAGCTCTCGCTCAGTGTCGAAGAAGGAGCACCGCTCATAGCAGTGCCTCCCTCCCAGGCTCCCCCGAGTTGCACATGTGGCATACATGGGAGTCAGTTTTACCGATGCGGTGTAGGTACTGCTGAAAACAGGCACCATGGCCTGTTAACAGTTGCGCGAGTGGGTAGGTAAGCGAGCCGTGTTTGAGGCTG
Organism: Dermanyssus gallinae; assembly: GCA_003439945.1. Lineage (NCBI taxonomy): Eukaryota > Metazoa > Arthropoda > Arachnida > Mesostigmata > Dermanyssidae > Dermanyssus > Dermanyssus gallinae. The sequence continues at coordinate 304,947 of QVRM01002433.1, forward strand.
TACAATTTTTTAAGATCAGGAAGTATTGATTTTGTCCAATATCCAGGATGGCTCGGCTGGATTGCTTCCCATTGCTGGCTCCATTCGCTTAGTGTGTCGGTTCTGCTGATTAGTGTGCCCTCCGTCAGAACGTTGGTTACAGGGTTTCTTGATGCCAATTCTTTTACTCTCAAGTCCCAGGGAATTTGTCTGGAGAGTACGGCTGCTGTGGAGGCCGTGCGACTTGCTCGTGTTAGGTTAAGCGCCATAGGTCTTTGGGTCTTGTTGAGGAGGCGACGTGTTGTAGCTCTTGTAGTAGTGCGTTCCCATAAGGGTGCGGCGTATAACATGATGCTGTCTATTACTGATGCTAAGAGTCGGCGCCGAGAGTCGCTTGCCCCTCTGGTCCGTGGAAGGATTTTCCGTAACTCTGCTGAGGCTTTGGCTGCTTTTTAGCTGCATAGCGCACATGAGGTGTTCCTGTGAGAGCTCTATTCAAGATCACGCCCAGGTACTTGACCACGGGCGTGGGTGTTATTGGATGGCCTTCCAGGTGTAAATTTAGGTTGCGTGGAGGACGCTTCAGACCGTTTAGAAGGATTGCTTCCGTTTTTTGTGAAGCCAGTTCGAGGCCAAGCGTGCGGAGGTGTTGTCGGATATCCGCCAAGGCTATGTTGGCTGTACCTTTGAGCAAATCTTCGTCACTGGCGGTAACGATCAGTGCCAGATCGTCTGCGTAGGCGATAGAAAAAAACTCCCTGGGGTTATGTTCCACAGGGTTGGTCCCAGTACAGATCCTTGGGGAACCCCGGCAGTGACGGCGTAGTCCACTCCATCGCATGTAGATGCTCGGTCCTTTAGATACGACGCTAGGATACGTCGTAGGTAGGGAGACACGCCTTTATTTCCAAGTGCTTGGTTTATGGCGTCCCACGAGAGCGTATTAAACGCGTTTTTGACATCAATAAGGACGGCCAGGCAGTGCGCCCGGTTTGCGATAGGTAAATTTCTTTGTGTTTCAGCTATGTTTAGAACTTTGCTGATAGCCGAGTGTGTGGAGTGCCCGGCGCGGAAACCATGCTGGTTTTCTGACAGCGCCTTCTAATTATGTAACTAGTCGCCCGCTGATAATATGCTCAGCTGCCTTGGATAGGCAGGAGAGCATGCTTATAGGGCGGTATGCTGAGGGGCCTCCTTGTGGCTTCCCGGGTTTCGGGATAAGGGTTAGGCGTGCCGTTTTCCAAGGCTTTGGGTATTCTCCGCTGGTGAGAATTGTGTCCATCATGCGTTTGAATACCTTTGGATGGTTCTTTAGGAGTACGCGTACTGCTTGAGGGGGAACAGCATCTGGGCCCGGCGCTTTCCCTGGTCGTATGCGTTCAGCCACTATTCTGATCTCTTGAATTGAGATTGGCTCGAAGGAAAGATCTGAGGTTTCTTCAAAGAGTACCGACTCCGGCAATGGTCTTTGTGGAAAGAGCGCATTTACAATCGGTCGCGCCACTTCTACAGGTAAAGGCGGCTATGCGTGGCGCATTTTTTTTCGCACAATCATGTATCCTTTGCCCCAAGGGTTTCCCTCGACCTCCTCACCAAGAGAGATCCAGTGGTCTTTTTTACTAACCTTAATGGCTTTATGTAAGGCTCTTCGTGCTTCTTTGTACTTTTCCCATAGGTAGAAGAGTTCTCGTCGGTGCCTTGCTCTGCGGCGCGTGCATACTCGCCGTATGCGGTGGCAGGCCCTTCGCTTTTCTTTTTTTTCTTTTTTTTCAATTATTATTATTATTAATGTTAATCTAAGTATTTTAGAAGGTTCCACATCGTATTTCGTAGTGATACTTTCAGAGTAGCGGCGTGGTCTAGGGGACTTGTGTGCTAGTCATGGTTGCCATCTACCGAGGAATCGCCGACTCGATCTCGATGTTGATCGTTGTTGTCTTCGAGCAATGCGTATTGAAAATAGATGATAGAGTCAGCCGCCATGCTGCCGCAAGGATTGTTGGGGAAACCCGAGATATCTCAATATAGCCCTAAATGCATTAAAGATATGCCTCAATGCGGCGAGTTCCAAACTCGTAAAGTAGTGTGGTTGTGACTCCGAGGGATCGGATCCCTCTCGGAGCTTTCGACTGACTCGTTCGACCCATCGTTCGATCATGGGCCCACATATGCTACAACCAAAGATGCTGTGGCTTGAGTGAGTTGTCGTAGTCTTCGACTGGCGACCAAGAAAACCCGGTTCAAACCCTTCTGTGTTTTTCGCCACATTTTATTTTTTTTATTTTTTTTTATTACATTTTCTTTATTTAAAATAATTATTGGACAGAAATTTCCTCATGCGACCTGGCGCCCCGATCCAAGAGAGGTTTCTCTCTGGTGGTACAGTAATTCTATATGTATGTGTAACCATAACGACGCTTATGGCAAATCTAGTTATGGAAGCTGCTCATTAAAGGACACACACTTGTGTCAAAAAGTTTGAAAGGCCTTTACGAAACTTCCAAACGATCTCACGAAAAATGTCGCGATTTTTTTTATTTGTTTTAAGGTATTTAAAAAGTGACGGTAAAGGGATACAGGCTCCGACAAGGGGACCATACATTATATGTGCAATATATAATGAGTTTGAACTTAACAGCACACTTTTGAATGCACAACGCTTAGATATGCAATCTAATGAGCTACAACGATGTAAACAACTTGCCGTGTTAGGCATACCCGTTTGGTTGATTCGATTTTCAGATATGCATAAAAGTATGTCAAACCAAGCGTTAATTGTAGTTAATGCCTCAATATATACGTTTGATCCCAATTGCCAATAAATAACAATTGTGCACTGCCGTAAAAAACAAGTGGGTTCTTAGGGGCATATTTCCGCTAGCTTTTCTTCACCAAACGTTGTTTTGAGAGAACAGAGACTATGAATGCTCATCCAGACTAGAAGGTCCAGGAAGAACCGCTCACAGTCCTTTTTTATACAGGAGGGGGGAATGCTTTTAGGCACGCTGTGCAGGACTACACGCCGGCTGGTAGCTCGATGACTACCAAAGCCTTTGTATTACCTGCTAAAACTCTCATACCTTCTGTCATCCCCCCGCCCAAACCTATAGCTGAAACTAATATTGCTCACAGTTAAGAGGGGTCATATTGCAGTCTGGCAAATGCTCAGGCGAGCGAAATAACGGTCAATGCGCTCGACTGAACTCAGTCATCTCCTCTACATAACTAAAGCTTCCCGCCCCTTTACTCAAGGCTATCATTGCAAGCCCTATACACACTGAATATCGGTTTGGGATTGAGGTCGCTATTTGAACTGCAAATCCCCCGTCAACTCTTTTTCTTCTGGAGTCTTCGTGTGAGAGAAGAAAACGCATGTGTTTTATACAAATTACTGAATATGTTAGGAGTGGCTAATCAGGGTTAACCGGGCGTATCGGACGGTCTCGACCAAAGCCCTCCTAGCTAAGATGCTAGCATGGGCCTACTAGCGGGAGAAAAACAAGACATTTCAGGAGGAAAATCTGGGTCTCGCCGAAACAGGAGTGCCACAATCGCGGTCTGGCAGAAAAAAATGGATGCAGGTTACATTCGGGGTAACCAGAGGAAGCTGAACCAAAAGTCTGATATCGGATCTTAAGGCTTGATATGACTGTCGACATGCGGAGTTAACCTACTATACAGCTCAGGATCTGACCAGTCACGGCCAGTTTCAGAGCTACATGGTTAAGATAAGGAAGGCCACTAGTGACATTTGTCTGCTATGCGAATCTGGGAAGACATACGGTATGGAACACACGCTGCGAGTCTCTTTGGGAAGCAAGGCGCACTGGCTTCACGACTGTGAGGGGCCGCCCCATCAAGGAGGTGGTTAGATATATGATGACCTCGACGAAGCGTGAAAGGAGGCGATGGACCTGTTCGACGTAGTTGTGACGTTCAAGACAGCCAAGGAAACCGCTGGGCGGGAGAGGTTCACGCGGTAGTCTTGGAAGAGTGATTGAAACGAGGAGCTGAGGAGATGGGAGGGGAAATGCAGCCCGGGCTCAAGCTTTTGACGCAACCCTTCAGGATTGTGTACATCTTGGCATACGCTTTTTATCTGGATGCATGTAAGTATGCCGAAATAAGGACGAAGACGTAGCCGAATTAATAAGAAATGATAGGGACGCCTCTCTCATGGCTTCGAAGAAATTCCAAGTACTACCTAGCCTGGGAGGATGGGAGGTCTCCAGGCTTACTGGGCTTGTGACCCCTACACTAGTAACGCAGGCTGACGTATGTGCATTCTGCATTCCCGAAACCTTCCAAAGAAGTTAACCAGCTACAGCAATATTACCAGAAAGCTATGTTTTGTATAACCTTAAAGCTAAACTCTTCCCTTGCGGCAACCCTCCAGGAGTCTGACCCCTCTAGATGTCTTACTAAATGCTTCGTTGAATAACACGCTTAGTTTTTTCCCAATAATTTGATAATTTCTACCAAAATTCCGTCAAGACCACACGTCGTTTTCATTCTTATTTTCTTCACCACGAGTTCGGTCAAATTTGTTGTGATTGTAATCTCGGTGCTAGGTCTTGCTCTTTCTACACTGGTGAAGCCAATCGTGAATAGTGGCCATAACGCAATGTGCATTTCTCTACTGTGTATGTTCCTATTTGTTATAATTATTTGTCATTTTTGTCTTCTTGTGCCTGACATAGGCTCGGAACTAGTTCACTCGTTGCCCCCGTGAGCCCCAAAATCATGTAAAATGCCTTCTCCTCTGCAAGACACATGGAAGCGAGGAGGGAAGGACGCCTGGTACACTCGACTGGCTCATCTCCTAACTATCTTGCAGGACATATGCCGTAAATGTTAGACAAGTAGAATCTGCTTGGTTGCAGGTAGGCATTCAAGCGGCCAAAGCTCTGTTCCGGGACCGCTCGTATTGTTATGCTTGCTCAGTTTATTTCTCTTGAAACATGTAGGCAGAAATCCTGGACAGACCTAATGCGTTCGCCGATGACACCACTGCCCTATTCTACATCGACGAATCAATGGTCGGTTTAAAACTAGGCCGGTCATTCTTATTGGTGGAGATGCTTATCTATATTTTTGAGAGATTTGGCTTTGTCGTAAATGTCAACAAATTGAACATGATGAATGCATTGAAAAATGAACATGATGTTGTTTCGGTCACTTCTGCATGTAGGGCTGCATATTACTGACAACATTTTACTCTACGGAACGCAAGTAATCTTTTTTTGTACCAATACATTTCTTGATCTCATGCCTCGTAAGAACATTTATTCGCAGCCCCATTTAGGAAACGTATCGCCGATATAATATGACATAACCTCATCTGATCTTGCGGAATCTTGGAAAGGGTATAGGCGAGATAATTATATTTTCTTTTGAAGTTAGGTTGTGAAAGCATCGAGATTGCAGGGGCAGGGTTTTAAGATCTCACAAAAGACAGGCATAAGATGCAGCGGACAGAACAAAGTTTTATCATATTATGTTAAAGGAAGGTTTTAAAAAAGCTGAATGAAGTTTCTGGAAGAAGTATACCTCAATAATAAATAAACATATAATACTTCGTGTTATCCTGGTGTGAATAATAATAATAATAATAATAATAATAATAATAATCATCATCATCATCATCATGGCAAACGAGTTATAAATCAACCAATCAAGGCTTCCCGAACGATTAAATGGAGAAAGTATCACACATTTTTGAGCAGAATATACTTTCGCGGTTAGGTGAAATGGCGAATTTGCTGAATTAAATACAAACGTAGACATACATATGGTTATCTAGTTCTAACCAGCATCTTTCGTTCAACACTTCAAACATCGCTAGATACAAATCGTTTGGGATCGGTGGGAAAGCAGCCTGCAGATGCGTGTTAACAGGCAAATTTTAATGCAAAGCCTAATATATATATATATATATATATATATATATATATATCGATGTTCCAAACTTATTTGTTAGTTATAGTATTTGTGCTATTTGCCATTCGCTAGCCAATGTTAGATGTGTTTTAGACAAAACAGAGTTTGTTCCCAAATGCGCCGGCGTGCTGTGTTTTTTCATAAAACAACTTGTTCTCTCACAACCGCACATTTTGTGTATAGCTAGTGATGTGTGGCTAGCTACATCTTTTGTTTGACAAACATTTGTAATTTCACTTTACTTTTAAAGTAAACATCTTCACCCTATTCAAAGGGAAAAGGTACGTTTTTTTTAGTGAAACCTACAACCCTATCAGGCCTGGCCAACAACCTGATGCTTAAACGAGATAAGATGTAGCAGTCTTCGTTCGCCGCTCTCATGTCAATGAAAGACGACGCATTGCAGTTTATGGCGCATTGTAGTATATATATATATATATATTGACTGTATATATAAATATATATATTAACTGTATATATAAATATACATATATATTGTGTGTAAATATATATATATATATATATATATATATATGTATATATATTCGTAGCGCTGATTGCACGACGTACGGTATTGTCACGCGCTAGGTCAAGCAGTACGGTGCTACGGTGATAGGTTTTCGTTGAGCACAGTCAGTTCCTGTCTGTGACACCCCGTGATACATTGAGCGGCCTAGTGCCCTGGCGTCGGGGAAGTCTGACGGCCTCGAACGGACGGCTTGAACAAGGGCTCACTCACTCACTCACTCACTCTGCCCGGCGAAGAGATCAGGGATCACGCGTCGCTGCCCTGATGGCAGCCCGTCTTAAGTGCGGCGATATAGGAAAAATGGTGGAAGCGTCGAAGGACAGGGACAAAAATAGGCCAAAGGCACAGCAAAATCAGCCCAGCGCTGCGCTGCGCGTCCAGGGCGGCGCTGCTTCTGTTCTGTCCGCGGCGGCGCCGGCTCTTCTGACCAGCGCTAACCGACCCGTCGTCATTGCCGCCGCCGTATGCGCCGGGGCATGCCCATCTACCCTGAACGCGTGTGGGCTCGAGATAGGGTAGGTAAGATGGGAGGTAAACGTCTTATTCCCGTCAGAGCGTGCCGTCTCTCTCTCTCTCTCTCTCTCTCTCTGACGTGCCAAGGCCGTGTGCCCAGCTTGTGTCGTATCGACGTTGTAACACCCGCTTCCCCCTTTAAGATCGGTCGTCTGAGTATAGGGTACGATTATTGGTCCGGTCGTTATCGTTGACGTTAGGATTAGGCCAAGAAGTTTTAAGTACGCCCCCTTCACAACGCTACCCGGTAGAATCTCCTCTGGTATAAAGACACAGCAACACACTGGCACACACACACATATAGGGTGCGTGTGTCTATATATATATGTGTATATATATATATATATATATATATATATATATATATATATATATATATATATATATATATATATATATATCAACAGGCACTTTGGCCCTATCGCGGTAGCTAGCCAGTCCCTTGGAGCGGATGGATGGACAGATTCGTGCCGCCTATGCGTCTAACGCAAGCTGTCCCCAGGTCAATGTGAATGTCTCTCTGTTAAAACACCGATCAGGAGTGGTGCGATTTTTACCATCCATACATTATGCCGACACGCGCATGTCCTCCCGTAGAGGTAGGTGGTACAGGTTGTGGGAATAGCGGCGTTTTTCGCCTGTTGTCACTTGCTTCATTAAAAGGGAAAGTAGATAAGGTTAAGGTGTTGGCGCTGATATACTTGACATCCATACTAGTGCACATGTCGGTAACAGTCTAGTTTATAAAAAACTAAAGACACAAAGTGCACAAGTGGCATTTATATATATATATATATATATATATATATATATATATATATATATATATATATAGCGTTTCAAGAGTAATGTCAGAGCTTTTTAAATTTTCCGCGCTCATCTCTGCTTTCGCTGCGACCGGCTTTGCAGACTCAAATCCACAATAGAGCATTACTCAGTGGAACAACACGCACAAACTTTGAAAATGCTAATTCTGAAACGGCATGATTTGGCGAACTATTTGTGCATTTGCGGTCGTCATAACCGGCCTAATGAGAGAACCATTTATGCACCTGTGCAAAACTTTAACAGGACAGGTTCAGTACGTGACGCGCCAAGGTGTAAGGTACTACGAAGTGCTCGTGCGGCAGATAAGATCGTATGGCCGACAGTATGGAACCGAAACAACTTTTGCATAGCCGAATTCGGACGGTATCGATGCATTTGAAGTCTGATTCCAATGAGATGGTGCCGTACGCAAAAAATCGGTATTCCGTACATAGCTTGTAAAACAAAAAAATATCACTACCTTACAGATTTTGTCTTTCTTGAACAGTGGCATTATGCCTGTATTAACATAAAATATAAAAATGAAATGTATATGTATGTTTCTATATTCCTTTCATGAGCTGAGGTAGGTGGCTAAGGCGTTGGCGAATATGTTATATATGCATATAACAACGTATAATAGTCACTCAAGAATATTTATGACTATAGAAGGACTGATAGCCATATGATAATGCGTGTGTTTTACGGTGAGTACTGCACAAACGATAGATTGACCACGTTGTCTTCACTAACTAAGTTGCCTGTTACAGCTTCTAATTTAAGATAGGAAGTTTGTCTCAGTTCCAGCCCAGGGTCTGTCCTAAATCCGTTTAAAAACATCAAGCGAAATATGTGTTCCACCACCACGTTCTAAAACAAAACTTAAGCTAAACTTAAGCGGACTACGTTTTAAAAACACTCCGATTCCACATCTATACTATTTACCTGCAATTCTTAAAAAAAAAGGTGCTAATGTGGTTGACAGACGTTGTCGTTCGCCAAAGCCCACATCTATCTTGGAATCACTGCGAGGCGTATCTTTAATGCACCAAGGGTCAGGCTTATCTAAAATATCTAAAATTTCCCTAAAGGTCCCAATGACAGCATGGTCGCTATTTCTTATGTTATATGTGGCCGCAAACTTTCATGTAACAAAAATTCGATAAACAGAAGGGATTGAACCGGCTACATCCCCGAAGATGGCAACCATGACTAGGGCGTTAGCTCTCTAAATCGCAATACTGTCACAATACCAGAAGGCCTAACAAGTGTCGAAACTCCAGCAGTTCGAGAGACCGTGGCGGGTGTAGTGGCACAAAGATCGACAGACTTAACAATAAATCGTCGCCACGAGAAGCCCCTTGTTACTGCCTAGCCTGTCGAGAAACCAGTAACTCAAATCAGGGCAATCAATAGCTTTTAAACCACTAACACAAATCTATTTTGCGCAGTCGTGACTAGTGTAGGGCTCACAAACCCACTAAACCCGGATCTATTCTACACCTTTCCAGGCTTGGTAATGCGTAGCATTTCTTTGAAAAGGGCCTCGGTCAAGGGTGTCCAGTACGCCCGGCGACCCCTGATCGCTTGTGTCCGTTGGACCAACTTTAGTGCTCTCCTATTTTTCCGAGCCGATGGTCCGGCAATCGAATCTAGTAGACTTCGGTTCCCCCCTATAGTCTCCCAATCCTTGGCATAATTCGTGCCATGTGTATAGCGGTCCGCTGGGCCTTTGCTGCGAGAGGTTTTACATGTGCCGCTCCGGTTTACCCTTTGTCGAGGATTATCCAGGAGAACTTCACCTCTTTTCTACTTTCTATCAGGAGGCCCGCCATTATAAAGCGGACTTCGTTTGTCCTCTTCCGGCCCGTTGCAATACCTCGGTATTTTGCGGTGCAAAATGAGAATGAAAGAAAGAGGTCTGCGGAAAAACATTTTCGCCTCCCTAAAAATATAGGGCCTTGTTGTACCGAAAGAGTATGTTCATTTGATTTGCAGACCTCAACACTAACTTAAAGCTGCAAACCTTTAGAAATATGAAGTCAAAGTTTGCACGGCGCCGAGACTAGGACCTAAAGTTTCAAGGTCTCTGCTCTAAATTGCCGACGTACTTAGGATTCTGCAAATATGTTAAATAAACCTGTTATGGTGTGGCGAGGGGGGAGGGGTCGAGATTACTATATCTAGGAATTGGAAAGATATTACTAAATATAATATCACGGGACAGGAATAGGAAGATTATAACTAGATAGAATATTATGGGATCAAATAATATCACAGATAATGTCGTGTAGAATCTCTGAGCTAATGCCGTGTTCATATCGAGTCATGATGTCGCTTGCATAGCTAGTCTTGATATTGGGCAAAATCACGTTTTGGCATTCGCTTGCGCGGAGAATATCCTGCTTCACAGTTCACAGTTACAGCCAGGGGCAAGCTCATGGTAGCATCTGGTTTCACATTCGACGTTATGTTAGCCTACCCATCCGATAACCACCGAATTTCTGACCTTTGCCGCCAAAATAAAACACTAGCATGCCTATGTGTCGATGCTATTAAAGGCTCCATTATGAACGTTTTTATCTCCGTGAGTCCGTGAAGAACGCCTAAATACGGGCACCAACAAAAAAAAATCCACTTTTTGTGAATCACATCAAACAGTACATCTGAGCCTTGCGTACGGACCTGTATGCGAATTCGTTACATATAATTCTAAATTCATTTTTGGCTCGGAATTTCGGAAGTCTTTCGGAGGTATTAACCCTTGTCTACATTTGTATAAGCCGCTCTCACGTTCTCAGAGCGAGTCCCGTGACAATAGCAAAGTGCAAGCGGAATACCAAACAAAAATATAGTAATCATTTTCATCACCAATAGGGAAGTTTTAGCGATGACTAAAATCGAACAATGCTCTAGAGCGGCTGTCTATTGACGCGTGACTACGTGCTTACCGAAATCGATAAAAACGTTATCTGGAGGTCTGCTTCGATGCTTGGATATCTCGCCTCAAGGAATGAATGGATGTCGGTAGATCTTACATGGCATTATAGTGACATAATGTACTTTATTTCAATTTTTTTGTACGGACCATTTTTAATTTCTTTTGACTCTTTTCAGGGTCTAATTCAGATGTATCTATTTGTTATATCGTTATAAGTAAGGAAGTGTTGTGAGGAAGGTTAAATTCTATAATTTGTTATCGTAGTTTCTGAGGAACCTTAAGCCGAGTAGGATTTAGCCTATTAGGATGAGCTTGACTAGACTAAGACCGCAAGTCGCGCTAGCATATTAACTGCAGTTCCGGGACTCCTATGCCTTAAGAGGTAAAACGCACTGACGATAACTCAATAGCTTCAATGTTCATAAAAGTTGGTCAACGGAATTGTAACTTCATATCTATTAAAAATGTTTATTTTTATCGTCCAGGTTAGTGAGGTTGTGTTTATAAGTAAGTTAGCGTTGTGAGAAAGGTTAAAATATCTTGATCTGGTTGATTACTAATACATGTATTTTATAGCATATTTTCAGTACAGATTGCAGATGATAAACCATTAATTGGTTACCTCACCCTTGGCATGTAGCATTAAAAAAAATTGATATCAAATATTATTTAAAATAAATGGCAAAATTATAATTACAATTAGTATATAATTTATGGTCAGTCATCTGCTTGCGCCACAGCATTGCGACACAAAGGTTAGTCATTTGTAAGGCTTACATACAGGCATATTGAAAGGAGAACTGAAGTTGAGTACCTTAAACCTATATGTGCACCTGGCGGTGGAATTCGTTATTTAGTGAAGTAAAATAATGTGCTAACAATTCATTTTTAGGCGTAGCCTAGGTGGTTGGTCGCGGTTACAGTAAGTGTATTAACATGTCGAGTATTTAGCTGTAGACCTCGTATAGTGTGCATAGGTGTGAGGAAAATTAAAAAATATCCACTTAATAATGTGAGTGAATTAAAAAGAAAGTTAGAAATAAACAAATATTCTCCAAGATCCGACGATGGCCATCGACACTCCCTGCGACTGGAATCCACCCCGCAACGTCAAGACCCATCTAAGTAGAGGATTTAGCTGGGAGTACTGGTATCATATATGAGGTGTTCGACCATGCTCCTTGTAGACTTGAGACTGAGGAAATATACTTAGGAGCAATATATATATAAATATACAGGGTGTGACTGAAAGAATTTTATAGCGATACACAAAATTGTAGAGCTCGTTAAAACGAATATTTTTTCCAATGGTACATGTGCTCTGAGAAGTCTTGTTTCGGAGTTACAGTGAAATTACTACAATTTGTGACACTGGTGTTTTTGCCCGACATAGGAGCACAACTAAGCACACCGTCGTGTTCGTGATAAAATTCTGCTCAATCTGAAGAATATGCATGGCCGGTCAGAAGATGCGACATGGTCGCTTAGAAGAGAATTCGCCAAAAATAAAGTTCTTTATTAGCGTTCACGCCAAATACTTTAGAATTATAACCCTACGACCACCCACGTGTTCAAAGCTAACATATACAGCAAATGCGCATTTCATGACGATCATTTTGGTACCAAACGTATGGCAATGCGAGCTGTGGTTGCGGAGTAATTACGATTTTTCGGCGGGATGTCCAGATTAAGTGCATGTAAAATGACGCGCTGCGGCTGTCGCGCGACACGTCGGCGGTAGTGAACGTCGCCACACAGTCATTTTACATGCACTTAATCTGGACATCCCGCCGAAAAATCGTAATTACTTCGCAACCACAGCTCGCATTGACATATGTTTGGTACCAAAATGATCGTCATGAAATGCGCATTTGCTGTATATGTTAGCTTTGAACACGTGGGTGGTCGTAGGGTTATGATTCTAAAGTATTTGGCGTGAACGCTAATAAAGAACTTTATTTTTGGCGAATTCTCTTCTAAGCGACCATGTCGCATCTTCTGACCGGCCATGCATATTCTTCAGGTTGAGCAGAATTTTATCACGAACACGACGGTGTGCTTAGTTTCTGTCTAGGAAGACTGGTTGTCTCGCAACAGCACATTTTGTGCTCCTATGTCGGGCAAAAACACCAGTGTCACAAATTGTAGTAATTTCACTGTAACTCCGAAACAAGACTTCTCAGAGCACATGTACCATTGCAAAAAATATTCGTTTTAACAAGCTCTACAATTTTGTGTATCGCTATAAAATTCTTTCAGTCACACCCTGTATATATTAAGAATTGCATTGTTGTAACGCCCATGTGGATATAAGAATACATTTTGCATTCACTTACTCTATAAATAGAGAAATACGCTCACACAAATGAATCAATGTTGTAAGAACGAACGTTTTAACTAAAGGTGTTTTTTTGCAGCGTCTAAGAATATATCAATAAAGCGATCAGAAGATTTTAATAAGGTGCTTTGTGATTCTTCTCAGCGAGATCTCAGCGGTGTCATAGGTTTTCGTTTCAATTACGCTATTTCTTACTATTTTAAGCGATGCAACGTAATCCTGGCCTCGGCCCCTATCTATAGCTAGCGCGTCGGAGCCTATCAAAAGTTAGATAGTATAGAGTTGACGCATCCTTGCTGTAAACTATTCGTTTCTGTAGAAAAAACTTGTTATCTTTTAATTGGGGCTTCATAGACCAACCGGCAAACAACTTTCACGATGCGCCTCTTTTTGGCGAAGACGCTGAATAAGATAATACGTGTGTGGCAACTGCTACGGCGGAAATTTGCAACGAAAGACGAAGTTCTTCTATTCTAAGGAGTTCATTTTTACTGGAACTTCACAGGCAGCAGAGTACAGCAAAGATGGCAGACTAGCAGTAGGCTGGGGTACCGATCCAGAGCTACGTTTGTATAGGCGTTAGGCTCAACGCCGCTCATCGGGACAGCCGGCTTATGTGTTCTTGTTGGTCGACTGTATCAGCGAACCGATGGCCTGTATCGGCGCGGCACTGCAACGCAACGTATCCACCCTTCAGCGCCAACACCCATCTAAATAGAGGACTTAGCCGCGAGACAGATGCCCAACAATCTGCTGTCCTGTGTGAGCAGTTAGCTGGGTGGCAGGCGGGCTGACTGCAACCCAGTCAGCCCCTTGTAAGAATAGACGCAGGACACCAGTCCTCCGGTATGCTTCGTGCGGTGGATCGCGGGATTTTGCGTCCCGCCCCGCCCCTTCTTTTGCCAGGAGATCAACTGGGCCGAACGGTGGACAACAGTAGTATTGATTACATACGCAGGGTATAGTTAGTGCATATATGTACACTCACACGTGTGCACATCCACACACCTACTAGTGGGTTTCGACTTGGTTTGATTTACAGAAGGCAACCTTCGGTAAAGAGATGTGTGAGCAGATTTCCCTTGGGGACATGCTACAGTACGCGGCGTGTTGTTGCTAATGCTGTTATTATTAGTGTTATAATTGTTGTTGTTGTTGTTGTTGTGGTTGTTGTGGTTGTTGTTGTGGTTGTTGTTGTGGTTGTTGTTGTTTTCGTTGTTGTGGTTGTTGTTTTTGTTGTTGTTGTTGTGACGTCGTCGTCATTAAGATTACCGTTGAGGTCAAACATCTGGTTAATATCCCGAACCGCATAGTAGCACATGTGTTGGACGCCCTTCGTTTGGAACCAAAAATCTAGCAGTTCAGTTTGGCTCCTTTTTTTTTTGCCTCCCGCAGCACCACTTGCTCTTTTCACCCTCTATTTCCGGTGGCCCCTTTTTTTCCGGTAATCTGTCACCCAGAGAACTCTATCCTTAACTCGAACCTCTTTAGTTAAAGGTACGGTCTCTCTGTGGCGGGCAAACAAGTGGCGGATGCAGTACTTGTACGATGGTCGCCTAAAACGTCTTTAGGGAGTTCGAGTGGCGTGAACCACCGCGCGTGAGACAGCCGGAACGGAACAGAGGGAAAACAAACCGAACGGGTAGGCGCGGGTTCTCGACTTCCTAAACCCAGCGGTTACGACTCTTTCTGCATGAGCATCTGTCTCCAACGAAGAATGCAGTGTTTGTGTACGCGATACGAGGTGAGAACCGATGTGATTTTTAGGGCTGCCAGAGCAGGACGCTTGAGCGTTGCTTGCCTTGTGACGGGCACATTGAGATTCTGCTCGGTATAACGGTTGAATGGAACCCACTGGATCAAATAAATTATAGATATATATCCCTCGATATTTGTAATACAATTTCAATGTGGTTGTCATCAAAATGTGCTTAAATCTTACATTTTCGTTATGCATGCACAACCTATTAAATTGAATGCTACTCAAAAGAAAAACAACTTACTTAAATGTGTCATAAAACTAACACATATCTTCCTTCTACAATAGATATATATATATTTTTTTTTTCAGAGGGAAAAATGCTTTTACGCACACCCAAAGCGGGTAGTGTGGGACTCGATGCCGATGTTGCTGGCATAATACCCACTAAAACCTCTTACCTAAATGGCCTCAGAAAGAGGCGAGGAGCTGGAACCGTTCTTTAATGGTGTCAGCTCTTCTACAATAATGGTATGCAAACATGTCTGGAAGATCAGCTGACAGAGGAGTTACATTAAAAACAACCTGAGTCCTGTTCTTGTTTCTACTTAGTTGCTGTAAAAAGGTTTCCTAGCTTACACTAGATGACCGTAATTATTCCTTCATATAGATATATTTATATATATATATATATATATATATATATATATATATATACAGGGTCATTCATATCGTTGTGCACGCATTTCGAGGTTTGATAGAACTCGGCAAGAAAATAAGTTTTCCCTATGGAGGGAAGACGTGGAAACGTCTTGTTTAGGAGAGAGAGTGAAGTCTATAAAAGTAGTTTTTCTGCCTTTTTTTTCCTACATAGTTGTGCGAAATCTCTGTTTGCGGGAGAACCAGTCAACGCATGAAGGAACCGATTACACCGGCGAGTTCGGAGGAAAATTCTGCACAACGGAAGATACTTCACTAGCTTGCGTAGCAAAAAGCTAATACCCAGATTAGGGAAAGTCATGAAAAGTCGATATTTTACGTTACGCCTTTTCATGAAAAATCGTAAAATTTTTCCATTGCGACCAAAAATGTACGTCCGAAAGACCACTCTCACGCAATAGCAAATTTAATGCCCATCATTTTCGTATCAAGGTGATGGTGCTGCGTTACGTAGTTGTCAAGTCACTAAGCTTTTTCGACAGTCATAGTTGTTATGTTTTACGTGCAAGTTTTCACGTTCAGAACCGTAAAAAATTGCCAAGACGTTTCCGCCCCCTCCTTCCACTAGGAAAATTTATTCTCTTGTTGAGTTCTACCAAACCTCAAAATATGTACCTAACTTTCTCATACGCCCTATGGAAATATGCATGCCTTCGCTTTCGATATGGCTATCGAAAAAGCTTAGTGACTTGACAACTACGTAACGCAGCACCATCACCTTGATACGAAAATTATGGGCATTAAATTTGCTATTGCGTGAGAGTGGTCTTTTGGACGTACATTTTTGGTCGCAATGGAAAAATTTTACGATTTTTCATGAAAAGGCGTTAACGTAAAATATCGACTTTTCATGACTTTCCCTAATCTGGGTATTAGCTTTTTGCTACGCAAGCTAGTAAAGTGTCTTCCGTTGTACAGAATTTTCCTCCGAACACGCCGGTGTAATCGGTTCCTTTATGCGTTGACTGGTTCTCCCGCAAACAGAGATTTCGCACAACTATGTAGGAAAAAAAAGGCAGAAAAACTACTTTTATAAACTTCACTCTCTCTCCTAAACAAGACGTTTCCACGTCTTTCCTCCATAGGGAAAACTTATTTTCTTGCCGAGTTCTATCAAACCTCGAAATGCGTGCACAACGATATGAATGACCCTGTATATATAGTGAAATAAATTTGATTATGATATATATACGAAGGCGAATCGAATAGTTCGGATACATATAAAAAAGTAATATTTAGTTAATCTTCCAAAGAGTTTTTGTTTTCTTCAAAATAGCTCTCATCCGCCGCAATGCACGTATGCCACCTTCTTTCCCACTCCTTGAAAAAAATTTCACCCGTCTTTCTGAATCCTGTTGAGTAGCTCCTGCGAATTTTTATTTATCTCTTCTATGGTATCAAAATGTTGTCGCTTTATTTTCTCTATCCGTAGAAACAGGGCAAAGTCGCACGGAGTCATTCTGGTGAATAGAGAGCATTTTAGGAAATATAGAAATCACATTTCTCATCAAGTCATCCGATGTATGCACCGGTGCGTTATCGTATTGGAAGATACAGGAGTTACTTGTTCAGAGTTCGGGCCTCCTGCGTCGGACGTTCTTGCATAATATTTATAAAATGTCGCGGATATTCATCACTGGCTGTCAAAGCAGGCGCCAAAACATCGAGAAAGACATTTTCATTGTAATCCAAAAAAAAACAGTGAAAAAACTTGGTGTTGGATGTGCTCTATTTAAATTTTTTCAATCCACTCCTTGGAAGCACCGCTGGAAAAATTGGGCTTTGTTGTAACTATATGTCCCTGACTCGTCTCCTATAATAATCATAGTATTCATTTCACTCGTATTGAGTATGCATATAACATAAACAATTATACAGATTATAGAATTATGCAGTCAGCTGCTCGCGGCATGTTATTCGAGAGAGGCAGTGCAGTGATCTCTTCGCAGGGGCCAGGCAGGCATGAAACTTAGTACACACCTGAGAGCACAGTCGACAGACGCACTCGGTGTACTCTTCGTGAAAGCTCGTATTCGAACAAACCAGGTGATGATAGCCATGAACTATGTATCTGGTATAGACGTGGCGATTGTCACATGCAAGACTAGACCAGAGGTGAGAGGCCCTGAAAATATCCTGGTCTCCGACCTCTGGTCGGAAGTCATTCGTCTCCTATAATCACTCTCTAAAGCAATCCAGGGTTTTCTGCTACCGCCTAAAGAATCAATTCAAACATTTTTCGACGGACGTACATTTGCTGGAAACTTAACTTTTTTGGATGGACATCATTTGGTACACAAAGTAAAAGATTGCCTCTGAATTCATTGTTATAAGTATGTATGAGTGACATCCAGGTCAATGTACAGCGCGGATATGGAACAATTGTACTACTGTAATGATTTGGTAGTTACATGCAATTGCAAATGCAACATGCGATGATTATTTAGAGGCACATCACATCGTGATTCATCTATTGTGTGTTGATAATATGGCTTTTCTCTTCGTTTTTAGCGATTTTTTTAATATTTATGTTGTATTACATGTTCTAACAAAACCTACAGCGTTGTTAACGGCAGTTCTGTCAAATAACTATGTAAAAACAAAAATATATATATTTTGATACATGTAACAAAATATAATACCTGCTATTTAGTCAACATATATATATATATATATATATATATATATATATATATACAAATTGTGTTGAGATTAATGAGAATCAGGCTGACACGCATACGATGGCCTTCTTGATCTCCAGTTTGTCATCTACATCTTATAGGAAGAGCGAAGACAGACAATTTGTTTGTTAAGGTCGAGAATAAATACATTATATCTAACAGTGAACCTAAGGAGGCACGCCTAAAGGGCAGAAAACTCGTTTAGATAAAGAGTGTCATACGTTAAACTCACAACTTTTCAGGAAGGAACGCACCAGTGTAAGACGCGTGGACCATAGCGAGATGTTTTATTTTTGTTGACAGCCTACCATGATTCACATGATCGAAGACGCGGTAAAAGTTTGAACGAATAGCATGTGGAGAGCGGTTTCTGCATGGGCCCTACCGTGGGTTACTTCCAGAACCTCGACTTACAGATTTGCGCCAGTCTATAATAATGAAATCTATTCTCAAAATTGTATCTAATCCCACTCTGTAATTCACTCTGGTAATACGAGTGCGCGCATTAGTACGTGAGAGTGCGTATTCGAGCGGGTTAGAATCCGCTCATAGCCCTCACATTGTTGGTTGCGACGCGCAGTTCTCTAAGCAAAGCAAGATTTACTATTATTCTTATAAGGAGCTTAGCCCAACAGGCATTTATATACGACGCGGCGTCCATATTTGTAAGAGGAGACGACGCGGTGGTACATAGATTCGTCTAAAAAGACTATAGGAACGCAAGTCGCTGTTCTGCAAAATGTTTGTTGTGATTCAATTTTACAAAATGCTTTCTAAGATGGTTTACGAGAAAATGAGGTATATATATATATAGTAACCTAAGGTAGAGTCTGTTATATCAACTTTACTCTCGCTATAACCCTTGAAACAGTGCAGCAATCAACGGCTATTTAATTCAGGATACGATCTCAATGCATCTAGACAATATCCAGTTGTAAAACGAGAGTACTTAGGTGAGTCTAAATCGCAAATATTGTAGTATTTTAAGTTGACGTCTCGTTGAATTTCCCGTTTTCCAGTCGACTCGAGAGATATTATTTTTCATGTCATAAACTCAGCCGTTGTCTTAAGATCACAAATTTAGCCGTTCATCTTCTCTAAACTCAATAAGTTTGCCTGGGAAACACTTAACCAAGACTGGACTCTCCAGATTTAGCGAAGAAAATTTAGATAAAACGAATTATTAAGATATGGCATTAGGTGCAAATTTGGATGATTGTTTCAACGTATGAACGAAACGAAAAACTTAGCTTGTAGTACGGAAATACCGAATGAAGTTGTATTACATACAATTTTAGAAAGGTAGTATCATGAAAGCAATTTGATGCGAGCCGTCTGTTTTATAAGCTACTGTTCATTGCAGCCCTAAAAGAGGCTTGGCTTGAGACGCCGCGGTCGCTAAGTCAAAACACAATACCTAACTATTATATTGTCATATCTAACATCTTAAAGAATAACGGGTTTATTCACCTCCCAAACGTAGCAAATGCTGAGATTGTTGGCTCGCTTGGCACGTTAATGAAGCTGTTTAACTAAGGAATGTCCGACTCCCTTTTTCAATGAAGGAGACTGTGTATATAAAAAGTTTTTACTGGCTCTGGCGAATGGATTTTATACTAGGTATCCTACATGCAGCGTGGCCACAGTGCTTCTATGGTGGATCAGAATAACATCGGGTATGTCGCAACATCATGTTACCGGCGTTAACCATACGAGTAGATGAAACCATCCCCAGTTTGGCACGAGGTCAGGCTTACTCTGCTATTCAAGGGCAAAAACGGTGACAATGTAGACGATCCAAATCTCTACCGGGGTATCGCGTCGGAACGCACACTCAAGAAAATCTTCGCTAAGTTGATTATCTCAAGGGTGCTTCCAACTGTGGAGAAGGCCTTACCTCCGGAGCAATTCGGATCCAGGAAGGGTCGAGGTACACAGGACGCAATCCACGTACTCCAGTCGGAAGTTGAACGGGTGTTGGCTGTGCCTGGGGGTCACTTGTACGCCGTCTTTATTGATTGTGTCAAGGCCTTCGACAAAGCTCCCCGTCACCTACTAGTCGATTCATTTCGACATGCTGGGATGTTTTTTTTTCTACGAGTGCTTTCCAGTTTCTTTGATGAAGACCGCCTTGAAGTAAACGTAAGGGCGAGGACACCTTGCAGCTGAGTCAAAACTTAGGGACCCCTCAAGGGGACCCTCTCAGTTGCCTGGCATTCTCCTTGCTCATCGCAGACCTAGCCCGCCATATACGGGAGGAGTTTAAAAACGCCGTCGTCGTCATGTATGCGGATGACATCGTAGTGGCCCACCGGGACCGCGGTGCCATTCGCCGAATTGTCGGCGACGTAGAAAGTTACCTTCACCGTAAGGGTCTTCAAATAAATTCGCGCAAGACGAAAGCCATGAAGTTTCGCCGTGGGGGTCGATTGGCTGCCGCAGACTTAATACCCTTTTGTGGCCAACCGCTGGAGTTTGTCAACTCCTTCCCGTATTTGGGTCTGAGACTACACTATACGAGAACGACCTTTACCCAGCACATCGGCGACAGATGTCGGGCGGCTATTGCCTCTATTCACACAGAGGTGAGAGACCCTCGACGACTGTCCCTGAGTGCGGCCGTGCGTCTTTTTGAGCTTAAGATTGTGCCAATGTTGAGCTACAGCCTTGGCAGTGTGTGGAACCATCTCTCAGCGGCGAATTTTCCGCAGCTAGAGAGATGTTTCACAATATATATGAAGCGGGTTCTTTGCTTGCCGCGGACGGCAAGAAGCCGCTTCGTGTACCTGCTGGCGGTTTGCGGGCCGGCAGTGGAAACAATCAGAGTCAGGCTTAGGTCACCTATTACAGGACCACTTCAGCAATTTTTGTTGGAGTGGCAGGGAAAGTGACCGAGGCCTCGGCAGAGGTCGCGCAGTTAGATGTGTACCTCGCCAGGGAGCTATGGGATGGAATGGCATGCACTAGCCGGCACGTGTACACAAGGTACATTGTGCACGGCTATCATCACTTGGTATGTTCGACCAAAGGTTTTCACCAAGTTAGCGATCAATATCGTTGCCGGTTCTGCTCGCAGATATGCGCTAAATACCACGTAGCGAGCTGCCAGACCCATCGGTGGTCTTTGCACTTTTTCGCCCGGTGGGACGGTCGCTAAAGTGTTCAAACTGTATATAATGAACTGCATTGTAATTATGTAACATCTTGAAATGCAATGTTATTGCGAAATAAACAAACATATATATGTAGATGAAACCATCCGGTTTTATCTACTCGTATGAAGCAATCTATCATCTATCATGTTAACCGTCCTTCGTCTGAAACCAGCGTCTGATGAACAGAGTGTTCATTATACTGTTCTTAAAAATACACGAAGCCGAAATTGTGGGAGATCAGGAAGAAGAAGTTAACTTTTCTATACATTGTAAGGCAACTTGCGTACGACTCACTTATGTTGATACCATGTGTTCATTGTGCTCTCTCGAAAAAGCCTCCAGTCGTTTTTACACCCTTGTTGCTCTCTGTCACTCTATAATTGCTTATATCGTTTTGTGAGTCTCTAGAGAATCACGTACACGCAGCGTCATCACGTGATTAACGAAATGCGGCTTGCGTAGTTGGCGCTCGAAAAAAGAGCAGCAGAGAGGATAAGTTTCTATTTGCGTTGCCTGACTAACTCTGCATGCCGCTCGCAGAAGACGACCTCGAACGAACTTCTCGCATCAAGACTTTGGAATCCCTGAAGCCCCCCGGAGCGGCTGGGTTGAAGCGGTGCGGCTGGTCCCTATCCGCTTCCGGCAGGTAATTCCATAGCGGCGTATGACAATGGAACGAGGCACGGTGGAAATGTTTAACCGTCAGTCGCTCTGTCGCCTCTCCTTCAGGCTGTAACAGAACATGCCCGAAGCGTCACAAGCGCCTTCATTATTTTCATGCACTTCACTGCGCCCGATACACTTGCACCGCAGAAGTTCCTAAAGTCCCGCCTTGCTTCGCATAGACGACTGCTGCGGAAACTGGACGCAACTGTCGAACTTTGCTATGGCCTCCTCAATCTTATGAGTGCCTCACGGCGGGCCCGGCGGCCGACCTCCCTATCCACGATCGGTCGCTTGTAGTCAAATGTTTCCGGCCAAGCGTGCACTGCAAATACTTCCTTGGTCACTTCATTTTGCATATATTTATATATATATATATATATATATATATATGATTTATTCGCCATAGAATTGGTAGTTATAGTCACAATGCAACAGTGTGGTTTGACATTATATAATCAACTCTGGCTGTTAGGGAGGTTCCAACAATTTCCTTACATACAAGCATGTGGTACCGGCCAATATCGGACTGTCCACAAAAACTACATACGCATTCTTCAATGGTAAAACAATTTGGCTTCATGCACATAAAATGGTCGTATCCGTGCCATGTCGTTCGGCACACAATTGTGCGATTCCGTGGGCGGCTTCCTTTCTATTTGTGAAAATAAAATGCTGGGCCATCTGTGTAGTTTTCAATGGCAAACTGTATGTTTCTTGATTCTCTGAATGTTCGGTAGGAGTCCAATGCTTCTGTGTTGAACGGGACCTTGTTGAGAACCAAGGCTTTCGTGTGTGTTCTCTCTCCGCACAGTTCTAAGGCTAGTGTGGCAGATGCGTTTATATATATATATATATATATGCATAAAATACTGACTGTAATTGTTGTTCTAGCTAGAAGTGACGTTAATTGCCAAGCACACAAAGCGGTTACAAGGTATTTATCTTTAGAATATAAACTTCTGCTCGTTCCGGTTAAGTTACGACTAAAAACGTCCAGGTGAGAGTGTTCTTCCAATACCGTATGTTGATTTTGCTATAAGGATTGCTTATGGCTTTAATCATTTGTCAGAAATCTTCGTTCGGTTTTTGGGCAAATTTCATTTCGTTTTTGCTCTCTTGGATAATTTTTGGACAAAAAACGATCAGATTCGTTATATAAATTATGACCGGTTATTATCGCAGCATATTTTCACAAGTTGCCAAGCATTTTGGAAGGACCTAAACCTTTTCTTCCGTTCCCTAAAACTTGTTCGAGCTAATCCTCAACCATCATTTAACGTCCACGCGTTGGTTTTTGCATTACTTCCTAAGACGGACCCCATAAATACAAATGTGAACGATGGGGATCGAACCCGCGCACCTATGTGTCTCCTCTGGCCGCGAGGCGTATGCGAATGCACCATGCCGCCAGACTCGACACTGTCCACTACGGAATCGCCGCGCGACATATCTTCAATGCACTTTGACCCACACGTTGAGATGTGTAGGGTTACCCCAATAGTCATTGTGGCAGCATAGCCGCTGACCCTCAGCGGTATATGGTTTATCATCTATTCTTAATGAGCATCAACGAAAGTTCGATCAACATAGTATATCAAACCAGTGACATGCCGGTAGGTGACAACCATAACTAGCGCGCTAGTCCCCTAGACCACGCCGCCACCTTTGAACGGTTTAGACTCGAAAAAGCACCCGCTGTCCTACCTGCTGACAAAAGCCGTTGAGCCTGCCCTGCCTTGTTGAGGCGCAAGCTGGGGGCGTCGCGTATACCTCGAGTTTGACAAATAGCCACACTGGCAACAGGGACAACAGTAAATGCGAAAGATCGAAAAAATAAACAACAACAACAGCCACAACAACAACAACAACAACAAAAACAACTACGACAACAACAAGAACAACAACAATATGACTTGACACTTACAACTACAGCAGCAGCAACAACAACAACAACAACAAGGCTTGACACTTACAACTACAGCAGCAGCAATTACAGTGGGAACAGCAACGATGCCGACGATGGATCACTTCTCTAAGGGGGATGCTTTCTAATTATATCTAGTTAAACACTGGTGTCAGTCGTTAACTAGACATAATTAGAGTTTCTTTGCACTGATTTGTCTGCAAATGTGTGTCCTGCGCGATGCGCCGCTTGCTGTAGGAGGTGTTTATGGTAAGTAGCTAGGTTTCCGTCAACGACCGCTAAGTTTTGAGCTAATTACTATGATTGAACGTCGTCGCGGATGCTCTGCATCAACTAACTGCCGCGTGTCCGTGCAACTTTATGCATCCTCCAAATGACTCGGTCGACAAGCGGAGAGCGTTTGCCGCCGTGGAGGTGTCAGTTAAGTACTTGCAGGTCTTGTTCGCAGTTTGGTGTCTATTGCACGCTGTATGCTAGCATTTCCAGGAATTTAGTGAAGTAGTAAACGAAAAACAGTTCAATACATATACCCACCGACAGATAACCATTGTCTATACGAGGACTGCGACCGAACTGAGCTGAACCGAACGAAACAAATACTGTACCCCATAATTCTAGTCCAGTCTGTTCCAGATCTCAATCGATGCATGTTTTCCACCTGTAGAAGTACATAATTAAGCCACTTTTCAAGAGAGTGACTTTTTTTATTTACTGTCATCCCTTGAGCAAATAAATGCGTTTTGCTATATTATTGAATACACGCACCAAGCTGTTGCAACCAGTGCTTGCTGTATGTTTGCTGTTCGTGTTTATGGTAAGTAGCCTGATAACCTCCTATTGCCCATAACCTGAATTAATCCGAATCTACTTTTGTCAAGAGGCAATAATGAAGACTGTGGCAGACTTTGATCTTACGTGTGTCAGGCTGCTGCCAAGCAAATATCCGCGATTATATCGTGTACGTTTTCGTAAGTCTAGCCACTATATTGGCTGTTGAGTCAATTTAGGCTTTCTAGGGGGTTAATGCGTGTTTTTCCAGCAAGGCCTCTATGAAATTCGGGTATTTGTCGATACAATAATATGGCGGCACCAGAAACATGTTCCACCGAAAGTATAATAATGCTCTTCGCACGATCTTTGAATGGAGGTCGAGACACAGAAATGAGAAGTGTCAGTCACGTATGACAAACGCATACCTTGGGAGAAACCACGGATGCAGATGATGACTGGGAGGATAAGACATCGTTGTAGGCATAGGGAAGTCGTACTACTGAAAACATTCAGCGCGCTACGGAAAAGAAAAACTGTTTTCACACGAGCAGATCCGGCGGGGAATTCCGGGATAGCTAGATTCTAAAACTACTCTTCCCCTCCAATCGTTTGAAGTTACGCTTATGCAGTTCCCGATTGGATCGCGGGGGGATATGACTGTTTTTTAGTGGGCTGCAGCCCCACTCTACGAAGCCCCACACTGGCAGTCGAGCTTCCTGCAATGACGTCCGTGTGCGTGTACCGCATTTTTTAGTTAGTCCTTTAAAAAAAGGTACGGGGGAATCGAAGGGCCGCGAAATAAAAGAGAAAGGGCCAAACCATGCCCCATCGTGTATCGCCCATTGCATAGCTTGTATATTACATGATAGATGGAGGGGCGCGCGGTGTTGCTGTTCTGCCCTAGGCGGTGCGATTATGATCCGTCATAATTGTACAATTCGTCGTAGATTATCCACTAGTAATAGCAGCTGTAACAGCAATTCCAAAGGCTCTAATATGGGCCTAGCTTTAGCCAACAAATCGGACGCTGATTTTCTGTCGGGGGTTGGTCGGCAGCCGAAACAAGAGCTGTAGAGTGGGGTCATGGGGTGACTGAGAAATCCCACTGACGGCAGGGACGCGTGTATAAAAAGATTAATTGGAAGCCTGCTGAGACGTGCTGTTTACAGACAGGACTGATATAGCGGACATATCGGGGATAATGTTCGTCGGGTGAGGCACACTTACCTGTTGCAGTGCGGGCTTTAGGTGTGATTCGGTTCTTCCCTTAAGGTATGCCAGGCAAAGGCAGGCGAATGAGCCCGCCGCGTAAACACCACGACACACACCTTGCTGATTAAAAACAGTCTGCAGCTAGACGCCCACATTTCTTGCAGACCTGTATCAGAGTTCACCTATCGGGGCTAATATACCGGCCTCAGACACTTATGACATAACTTGTAACCAATGGGCTTGAGAACTAATTAATCAATCCGTAGATTTATTAGACGATGGTTTACACATTGCACGTAGAAGGAAAACACATATTCACATAAATTTATATTTATCACTGTTCTAAAAGTCGAGTCAACGGAACTGCTCTATTGCATTGTTGTAGGTGATATAAATCACACTGTCACCTGCTGAGTTTGCGCATGCACAATGAAAACATTTCATGGAACATTTCTTAAAAACAGATCTTCTTGTAGGAGCCATGTACAGCATATCGTGTGATTAGGTGTCTGTTCTCATAATTGCAGCGCTTCTACGAACTACACGTCATCTACCGTCTGCCATCTTATGCTCGCATTCAGACATGTGCTTGTTTAGGGCTACCGTTTTGGTAGAACGCGCACGAAAAACTACTTTATTTATTTGGTACCCAACAAATGAAGACGAAGAATGTTGGCGCGTAAAGGAAATAATGACTTTACTGAGCATACCTCTTGCTCGGGATAGGAATGAGATGTGTGTTACGTCCTACGTAGGTCGTTAGGGCTGAAATCTAAATCAACCGGCATACGTCTTGAATTTGCGAATACTACACGATATTGTATATTCTGTCACCAGATATTCGGCATTCAGGAGCTACGCTAAGAACGTATTTGTAGGTCTATAACAGTGAACCTTCAAAAAACACTGCTGACTATTTAACTTAGAGTGGTTCTCCCTGAATGATCACCTTGAATGTTCCTGGTTTACCATATACATTCTTTAAGTTTGGCTAGACAGTTCTATCCGCGAAACGCCGTCAGTTTTTGTTCTGCGGGTTACCACACGCCCGAGCTTGTCGTATTAAACTTACTTCTCTGGGGGTCATTATACGGTCGAATGGTAGCAGTTTCCAAGAGCAGACTGGGAAAGGCAATGCGAGCGGCAGCAGCAACTAAAAACCCTCTAATGCTATCAATATATACCGCGTCCGCCCTACATTTAATAGATAGAGTTAATTTTTTTTTTGTTAAAAAGGTATTAGGGTTAGTCCATTTTTGTAGGAATAGAATAGTTCATAGAGTAGGGACTGTAATGACACAAGAACTACAACTACGGTAAGGGTTACTTATGACGAGAGCGTTTGAAGCTTACACTATAAAGTGGACGGAAAAATGAAAGGAAATCAACATAGAAAAATACACTACGGTAGAGATGAGAAGTGCGATTTGGCAAGCAGTCAAAGACAAAAGTAGATATCTAACTACGGCGTTTGCAACCCACGGATTAAATCATGTGTTATGCAGTACGGAAGAGTTCCACGATCCTCAGGAGGGTTGTAAGTGCGCGGAATGTTTAGGCCAGTGCGATTAACACTACGTTGCAGGTCCAGCAGTTCAGTCAATTTCTAAAGTAGCAAGATAACAGAAGATCTAGTGGCGCGAAATAAGCACGAAATAAGTATTAAAAGTACTGTTTTTCAATGATGTATGTTTTCTGTTGAATTTGTAGGCTGCTACTTTATTTGCAAGGAGTTTCTCACGAGCAAGGAACTTTCCTGAAAGACGGAAAGGCGACCCCTGAAGTCGCCCCTACAAGTTTAAGGTTAGGGGGTTTCCTCCTTTCAAGTGCAAGATAGAGATTACGCCAGAAGAGGCGCGGGAAGCAGAATAAGCTTTTTGCCCCCAACACCTAACCTTTGACTGCGACTTTTTCCTGCAGGCCCCGGGTGAAGAGGAAGAGGACGTGCCACTCTGCAAGAAGTGCATGATGCTGCGGCACGCCTCAAACAGGGAAAGGCACCAGGCTCAGACTATCGGGTTTCTACGGTTACGATGCTGGTGAAGGAATTTCCAAAAACAGTAGCGACGGCGGCGACGGGGATGCTTTGGTCGGGTTTGTTGCTCACGTATGAAAAGCCGTACACCTGGACCACATACTCATACCCAAGGGCACTTGCTCCTACCTTACCCAGCTAACAGCGAGGCGATACTCCTCGAGTGAGACGGAGAAACTGCTCCGCCTTCCATATCAGCTTAGAATACAACGTTATCGCACTCGTCAACAAGGATAGACATCCCCGTGTCACCCTAGATAGGGCCACCGTGGTACTAAACACGTGCGACTGGTGACGGAAAAGGCAATCGAGGCAGCCATACATTTTGCTCGGCTCATGCCTAACATTTACGACCCACTACAATCCAGACGGCGAAAAATCATGTTTGCAGCGGAGTCATCTGCCCTGCCAAAGTTCAAACCTGGCCTGCCGATACCCTGAAGTTCGCCGCTAACAAGCCCCGCCTACGTTGGGCCCAACGGGTTGGATTTCTCAGGGTGATTGCGTCATACCGGACGGTTAGTGCAGCGGCGGCTCTGTTTCCTGTTGGAACGATCATCTGCCACCTGAGCAGCCGAGCGCCGCAACCTATGGGGTAACCCCGGGCGTAAAAAGTACGAGAAACGTCGGCGTACAATCGATCTCTGGCAGGAGGAGCGGAACGGCCTACAAGAAGGTGCATCAGGCGCAGTCTGTGCACTCTAGTGCCAAACATCAAATCCTGGCTGAACCGGCCAAGGGGAGAACGTACCTTCCAGACCACCCAGATGCTGACAGGAGACGGCGAGTTTGAGTCCCACCTGCTCGGGATCGAGAAGACTCCCAGGCCCAAGTACCCTTACTGCACACGCTGGGTAATCCAGCCTGAAAAGCGTTGCCGTTGTAAGAGAGGAAAAGAGCCGGGAATAAGTTAGGATGACGGAGAAGATTATATATATATATATATATGCCACCGGATATAATGTGTTCAGTGTCCAGGCTAAAAAAAGTAACAAAATAAGTTCACGACAGCTCTTATGACATTTCGGATTCACAATACAAGGATCTCTGCAAAAATATAAGAGATCGCCATAAAGTTTATTGCTACACTTTTTGACAATGCTGAATGTGTCCACTGTGAATCTAAGTTTCTGCTGCACTCTTTTGAGTTTGAGGCATAAATACCTTGTGCTAATTTGCCCAATTATAGCCCTAACTCTAGCTAGAGTGGCCCGTCGATTCGCAGGGGTTTCGTTCAATCAGTAAAAATTGATTTAGTAACACGATAATGATGTGATTAGGGCGAGGCACGGTGATGTCTCGAGCAACTTCACCGCGTTGTGGTTTTGCCTAACAACGCTGCTGTCACTAGGACCTTCTGAGCAGGTACAGATGCGCTTAGAGTGGAAAGACACACGAAATTGTTGTCTTACTTTAGCAAATAATTGTTGTATGCGACTTGCCCTTCCTTGGCTGTGATGCAAGGTACTAAACACGCCAGTTCGGAAGTAGCTTCATGCAAATGCAGAAGTTAAGCAGCAGAGCCTACAGTCAACTTAAAACATCGATGCTTTTTACAATGTGAGCATCGTGATAGGATGCGATGATGTTTTAGGCTACGATAGAAGGCAGTCGTTTGACAACAGCGCACACCGTTTCAATTTATAGCTATGTGTTTCTCGTTTACTACTTGAACACGAGGATGAGCATGGACAGCATATCGTCTACGCAGAAGTCTCTCAAATCCGTACAAAGCGTTACTTCGCGATGATAAGGTGTTTTGAGAGGACACGAACAAGATATTTGGAGAGCAGTGAAACGTATAACATCTTGTCAAACGTTGTAGACATCTTTTACTTTAGCGCGCAAGTAACGTCTCTCGTCCTTCACGCCACGTTGCCGGAGAGACCCAGAAGGGAACTTCCGACATGGGCGAAGGTTCACGGAGCACCAATGCAAACTGTTTGTATGGAAGTGTTGACATTAGGCAAGCGACCACGTTCTAAAATCAATATAATCGTAAGTACAGCCGCTTCAAGGGCGTCGCCTATGATACACGAGTGAAGTGCAATTGATACCAAAGTATTTCTTAAAAGGGGGCAAGATTTAAAGGTATATTACTTATCTTTTGGTACTGGGCATTTTTTTTAATTCTAGATTATCTTCTGTTCCCTACGGGCTTGGAGTCGTCGCGCGGCATGTCTTCAGTGCCCCGAGGGCCGGACATGTTGGGCTATCTAGGATTTTCTCAACAATCCTTGTGGCCAAATATTCTTTCCTGTCATTTGAATTATTGTTAGGTAAATTATTGCCTCTTACATATAAGTAAATAAAGCTTTATATTCTTCTTTTTAATTCTTAGCTTTATATATACTTAACAAAAAACGGAAAAAATATTGTTAGATATGAAAGTTAGGAATATCGAAGAAATTAGCGATCATGCTAAGCATGAAGTTCAAAGAGGCAATACAGAAAGCGGTTGAGATGTTGGTTCCGGAGTTCGCATCTCAAACGACGCAGAGTACTCATTGCATACTTTTACTTTGGATTCTGGGGGTAGCGTTCAGTTGAACTAGCATTAGCCCATCCATGGCATGATTGTTCGGGTAATAACCCAGTAACAAGATTACATTAGGTTATTCACGTACTTGCAGTCGTTACCTGCTAAGCACTTTTTTCCTTGATACTTTTAATTATCTTAATGTTTTCTGGGCAAGAGATATTAGGCCGCTTTTTTTTACACAGACAACACTCAATAAAACCTAGAGTCATAGCGCCATCGTCGTGACTTAACAAAAGTATACATTAGGCTTCTGCCCTAAATCCGTTTATGCTTACCATCAACATCAATGTTATTTTGAGCATATATCAGCAGACATTTTCCGCAACTTCGTGCGCTGATGACATGCCGGCGCTACTTCGCTTGAATACGGCAACCCTTCGAGATAATAAACGAGTATTAGGGCGACTTTGAGATGCCGTGGAAGACTTTAAAGTCGACTGGCTAAGGTGTTAATACAAGCAAATGCAATGCAAATGCTTCTTTGGTGGTCCCTGAGAAGTCGGCCATACCTTCAACAACGCAACCGTATGGAAAGTTTGCCTTTACGTCGGCAACAGCAAAAGGTCTACGATGCAGTAGAGACGGCGACTTGAGGAGGCTTGTTTTTAGTTAGTGTTCTAGAAAAAACCCTGTTCGTACAACGTCGTACGCTCTGAACTTTAATATGCAAAGGGAGAGTCACGTAGAGCACGTAGGTTATCCAGAGCAATGCTTTGAGAGTGACGGCTGGCAGGCAGTCGTTCTTGCATTTACAGCTTACACAGTTTTCTCTCCATTAAGCTTCACCATTTACGCTTAGCGTTTATTCATAGCATGTATAGCGTATAAAGCAATGATCCATGCGAACATTCTGTTCTGCCTACTGGTGCTCCCAGTCTCATCGTGCGATTCAATTGCGTTGTGCCCTGAGTTAGCAGAGAGTTCGGCCGGGACTCACCGAGCGTGTATATGCAGAATTTAGATGTTTCTTCCTTGGAAAGTTCAATCGCGAAACTCCGTTGTACCTGCGCGACTAAAACTGTGTTTGCTATAGAGTTGTAATAATAAATATCTGAAAAATATACTAATAGAAAGAGTAAGCGTTACCTTCCGCAGAATAAACTGCTCTATAGCTAGAACTGGGAACACTATATTTTTAAGTTATTGGTCTATAGCTAGAACTGAGAACACTATCTTCTTAAGTTATTGGTCAACATTGTGCGCGCAATGCTTGTTGCAGTGTCAGGTTTGATAATTCCACATGCGAACTGCGCATGTCTATTTGATTGATCAAGCCCAATTCAACGAGCAACAAACCAAATAAGAATATCTATATATAAATAATGAAGGATGTAGCAAACTTTATTTACATACTAATAATTTACTGCAGGTCGCAGTGTTTAAATGCATTTCTAGTAGCAAGACAAGTATTCTGTTTATCAAAGCATGCATTTCTCGGATTCGGCAAATTCGGTGCAGGACTTAAGGCGCATGCTATGAAACGAGCCTTACGGACAAAATCCAAGGAGATCGACTAGCACTAAGCCGCCGTCGCTACGCAGGACCGCAAATATAGCTGTACCGTTGAAAGTCGTATTAAGGTTTCGACAGTAGTGATAAAACTCACGCCTCAGTCTCGAAAGCAGTAAAAAAGCCATCCCGGTAAGATAAATAGGTAGATAGATCTTCAGGATCAACGTCCCGTCTCGGCGTCATCTATCAAGGCCGAACAGCTTTTTCCTGGAACATTCGGGCTCCAGCGAACGAGGATAATGTGCGCAGTGCGGAACACCTGGAACGTTTTGGAAAACTTGCCCAATCAAACGAATGTAGCATCCGAATCACAGCTAAATGTCCTCCTCTTAAATATATATCTTTACAGACGATTTTTCCGATCGTCAGCATTGGCCACATCATTTTTTTGTGTACCGGTGAAACGTGGCTAACTAAAAAAGTAAATAACAAATTGCAGACAAGCTAACGAGCTAGCCAGTCCGTCGGCGTTTAGGCGGCGCTTCACCAGTAAGAAAAACATGTTTGTTTTTACTAGGTGCAACCAATTCACTTTATATATATATATATATATATATGCAATACATGTATTCAATGTATTTTTCAATGTATGTAACCAATTTACTTATAGTATATCTACTTGGCATAGGCAGCGAATTTCCATCAGTGTCACTACCATTGATTCTCGTCAAGAGCTGTCGGCGGGACAACAAAGAGCAAGTGCGCCAATATGTCACGTTCGAGCACTCCCATATGAAATAGAGCATGAGTCGTCGTGTTGCTGCGAGTCCATTTGCTGGCAAAGGCCGACGGCATTGCCGACGCACCCAAGGACGAGCGCAGGGACATCGAGATATTTATAAATGTATCAACAACATCAACAACAACAACATCAACAACAACAACATCAACAACAACAACATCAACATCAACAACAACAACAACAACAACAACAAAAACAAATACTTCTTCAATAGGGTGGAACACCACGGACGCCAACGTTGTCGGCTGTCAAGTCAACAGCATCCGCGTGTCGACTATTTATTTCTGTTCGAAAAACACAAGTTGCACACAAGTTGACGTACGCACACTGTAAGGAGACCGTTTCTTTTCGGTGTTGTGTGTGGTGTCGTTCCGCAGATCGACAGCTCAACTAGCGAAGAAGCCGTGGTCGCAGTGGCTTAGCAGCACATCTTGCACATACATATTTTCTACTTCGCACGGCAGTCTTCTGGCGAGCATCAAAATGCTTAAGCCTTCTAGGAAAAAGTAAGCCTTTAGAAGAAAGTGCTCTAAGCGATCGGTTCGGACGGCGGCGGCGGTGGCACTTTATTGTGCCTTAAGCAGACGTGGCATCGTCGTAAGGCATCCGCGCAACGCATAACCATTTACTTGTATTATAGCCGCTGTTGAGCAGTTCTTTTCTTCCTAAGATGCTGTGTTGGATACGAAAACGTATATGCCGCAGCGGTTCTACCTGTACGCCGCAACTCTACAGCGCTGGAGTTGCGTATTTTCATATTTACAACAAACGACACAGGCGACATGAGACTTTAAGTACAGAAGGCAGGGTTTCGAGCGCTCCGGCATATCAGGCTAATCAAGTTGTTTTGTAGTCGTGGGCAGGATTTCTCCAATATCTTTTGTTCTCCAATAAAAACCGAGAGTTAACCAAAACGACACTTTTCGAAACGACACCTTCCGTTTGCTAGGCGTTAACGCAAGACATCGCTGCGGCTTAGTTGGCCTCTCGGGCGTTTTAGAAAGAGTTGTCTGATAGACTTTCCAAATCGAGATGGGTAAAATATCCCGGGCCCAGTATTTTCGCTTGCGAAGTCGCAGTTATCGTCGTCCATCTTCTAAAGCGAGGCTGAATTTTAGACTTTAACAGCTGCCGTTTTCTGACATCCGTTCTATAAACGGCATTCCCGAGGTCAATTTGTCCGACTCAAGCGCCCTTCGATAGTCGGTGCCGGTGCAAACCAAACAGGTAATGCCGCCAGGTTAGCTGAGGCTAACAAATGCAGAAAATACGTAAGCGTTGATTATCCGCACGAATTTTGTCCGTTGGCGTTTGAGACAATGGGAGCTGCAGGCCCACTCAAGCTGATTCAGCGCGTCAGTGGAAGCCTTAATATTTCAACAGAAGACTCGAGAGCAGCCAAATGCTTGCGTCAGAGGCTGTCGCTCGACATTCAACGAGGAAATGCAGCGTCTGTTCGGGGCACATTGTTGAACAGGACTAACCCTGGGTTAGAGAACCCGTGATCACACGTTCGCGCGGAGACAATTGTCCACGCCAAAGAGCTAACATAGCATAGTTATATAAATAAATGTATTATATATTGTAAAAAACATGATCTGCTATATTTGTAGTTGTATCAGACGCTTTGTTGTCAGCAGGAACGCACTAGTAGCAAGGCTATAGTAGAATAAAGCTTTTCGTGTCCTTCGTCCAGTGGCTTGTACAGATATATACCAGCAAGTCCGCAACGAACTTCCGCGTACGGCCAAAATAAGGTGTCTACTTGAAACAACAGCGAAGCATGAGGTATGTATAGATCGTGGTCGCGCACACACATAATGGAAAAACGGAGTCGGACTCCCGTCGAGGGTCTGGGTCTAAGTCCCGCTCAACATCAGGCGAAACTCTCACGAAAAACGGTATATCACAACTGCGCGGTCATACGCACACCTGGGGAGGCGCACACGGTCGCTTGCGTAGATCTGTAATGGTTAGACAAACTGTCTAATGACCTATTCATCAAAGGCACTAACGACTTTGGCTAGAACTTTCCTATCGGAAAGAGATGAGCTTATGTCGTCGGTGTGTCGCCGCGTTCGTACAGTTCAACTTATGTGCAACCCTTCGCCACGCTTTAGTTTGTTATTACTTTGTCGTTACAAGGCGGCAGAATTGAATCGACGACATACTGACTGAGCCTGAGGAACCTGGCTACGTGACATTCGCATTTTGATTCGCCGCGTGCCCGGTACGTGTCTGCATCCTCGGGGTCAGTGCCACTAGATGCATGCCTGTAGACGAGCCCGTCCGATCGAGCGGGCTTATACGACTACGTCTTAGAGACGGGCCGGGCCGGGCCTTGACGGTCGTGGGAACCACGGAACAAAAATCGATCGACGCATCTGCTCTGCGTAGGAGGCGAGATAAGCGCTCCGCCGCCTGGGAACGCATTCCGCCCGATCAGCTGTTGAGTACCGAATATCGAATAGTCGAAGTCCTGCGTGAGTACGCAGGATGAACATGGCAGCTCGAGGCACACTCGAGGGTACGCTATGCTCTACGGCCCGTTTTCCGTTGCACGGTAGCTTGTAGAGCTGAATGTCGCCCCCCCCCCCCCCGTCCACGGATAGACAACACTGCCTAACCGCTTATCGCCACATCAACGCGCATCAACAGGAGATGCGGCCGGCCCAACCCCTACGTTGGCTGTTCTGCGGACTCCGACCTGAAGTCCCATCAAAGCTCTCTTTGTCACTTCAGGTCAGAGAGACAGAGCGAGAGAGAGAGAGAGAACGTTGTGACATTAATTCGATCGAGCCAGGCTCGCTTTCTGCTTATCCACTTTAGCTTATAGTTTGTCGATACTTAACTTGCTTAATATTGCCGCCACTAGACTAGTCAATACGATCGATAGAATCTGTCGATATAGGTCATGTCTCTCTCAAGGGTTCACATTCCGCATGGATTGATGGTTGTTGCTAGTAGAACGTAGTATGCGTCAGCGCGTCACTTGGAAACTGTTTAGGTGTTTAGGTATTGCGAATAGTTTAGACCTAGTAGGAAGGAGCTTACTCCAATTATGCGGCCAGCTGCGCTTTTATTACTATTACTAACTCCCGGCCGCTCCCAACCTATAATGACCAGGTAAAACTCGTAGGGAAATAACTAGTGGTAAGTATATTGTTTTTCTACGAAGGGCTCTACATCATACATCGTACCCTGCATTAATAATAATAGTACCTTAACTACTTACGTCATAGCTCAGTTGAGCTGGGATACGTAGCGAAGCACGCGGAAGCCAGAAAATGGAGCTTAAATACGCTGGACTGGAACCAAGATCAATTTTTGTGCTTATTGCCATAGAGACACTAGGACCAATCAGCAAGGGAACCGAAGTATTCCTCAATTAAATAGGTAAGCGAATTCAGAAGGCGATCGAAAAGAGGGCCAGTTCTTGAGGCAAGCGTTGTCTTTGGCCGTTTGCAGAAGGAACGCGGTATCTATTTTGGGCGCCATGAAAAGAAGTAATTATTTAAAGGTATTGTAATAATATGTTTAGACCTCACACCTGTAACATTGTTGACCAGGTGTTAGACTCATAATAATAACAGCCCACGCAACACAAATGTTTCACTCTATTTGTTCTGGCTTTCTCAACAGATACGACTGGCTGACTACTTCCAAGATTATGATTGCTTTCGTAAATAGTTAGAAGCATTATCAGAATTAATGATTGTGTTATAGGTGCGTACATCTAAGTTGGAAAGTAGATACGTAATAGGATCTAAAGTTAAATCATATCTGTGTACTTCACACGTCTTGCAAATTCTGATAGCAAATACTTAACTGCCTCGACGTGCTTCTTCAGATAAGATCGACAGACGCACAACAGTAGGTAAGCTTTGGAATGACTTAGCTTTAAAAGTAAAATAAAAGTCCACTTTCAGATAAAACAGCAACATACGAGGTGTGTTCAAAAAGTATCGCGACTTTTGAATTTTTGCGGGTTACGTATATTCGAATTTCGATTTTTTGTGGCGTTATGTTGGTACTCATGTCTCTCACTTATGCCGACAAGCTCGGCCATTTTGAATGTTCACTTAATTGTTGACAGCTGCTTCGCTTGCACGTGTTTTGGATCGTCTTCGATTTTTACCTATTCAAAAAAATGGATCAAAGAACCTGTATCAAATTTTGTGTGAAAAACGAAATTAAGTGCGCCGATGCATTCCGAATGTTGACTGTGGCATACGGAGAAGCTACCTTGAACCGAAGCAACGTTTATCGGTGGTACAAAATGTTCTCAAAGGGCCGAGAAGATGTGAACGACGAAGAGCGTGCCGGACGCCCGAGCACTTCAACAACAGACGAAAAAATTAATGAAGTGGCGAAAATGGTATTGGCCAATCGTCGAATCACCGTTAGAGAAGTTGCTGAAAACCTAAACATATCGATTGGCTCGTGCCATTCGATTTTTATCAATGATTTGGGCATGAGACGGGTCGCCGCGAAATTCGTACCAAAATTGCTCAATTGCGACCAAAAACAGCATCGCATGAACATTGCTAATGAGATGTTGGACTCTGTCCGCGACGACCCAAATTTGCTCCAGAGGGTCATAACTGGTGACGAATCGTGGGTTTATGGTTATGACGTGGAAACCAAAGCTCAATCATCTCAATGGAAGCTGCCGCACGAACCAAGACCGAAAAAAGCGCGCCAAGTTCGGTCGAATGTGAAAGTTTTGCTGACAGTTTTCTTCGATTGCAGGGGCGTGGTGCATCATGAGTTCTTGCCACAGGGTAGAACGGTCAATAAGGAATATTACCTGCAAGTTATGCGCAATTTGCGCGAAGCAATCCGCCAGAAACGCTCGGATTTGTGGAAGAACAAAAATTGGTTTTTGCACCACGATAACGCCCCTGCTCACACATCGTTGCTTGTGCGCGAGTTTTTGGCCAAAAACAACACAATAATGATGCCGCAGCCACCGTATTCCCCAGATCTGGCCCCCTGTGACTTTTTCTTGTTCCCTAAACTGAAGAGGCCCATGAAAGGACGACGTTACGCTACGCTTGACGAGATAAAGACGGCATCGAAGGAGGAGCTGAACAAGATAAAAAAAAATGGTTTTTTGAAGTGCTTCGAAGATTGGAAAAACCGTTGGCACAAGTGTATAATATCTCATGGGGATTACTTTGAAGGGGACAAAATAGATATTCATGAATAAATGAATAATTTTTGAAAAAAAACACAAAAGTCGCGACGCTTTTTGAACACACCTCGTATTGTGTTACGAATAAGGTTAGCCGATTGAATTATGCCGATTTTTTAACGAGATAGCACACTTTGGCACAGACACAAACTTGTTTTCTCTGGAGTTTTTTTCGGATAACTTTACATTTTTTTCGATATCAGTGCACACAAATTCCTACCCTTGTGTGCAATAACGCAATAGTTGTCGTTATGTCATAAGTAACGAGCACTGTCAAGTCCTATTGCGACAACCAACCGCGGTGTACTGTACCTCCTTACTGACATGAGCGTCATTCAGTAGCAATACGTGCACAAACGCAACGAAAAAAAATGCTCCTCTATGTGCCTTGCGCTTCCCTCTGCCGCCTCATTACAGTCCAGAGAGAGTGGTGGTACACCGGGCCAGTAGACAGTAGGGACGGATGCGTTGAAGTTTCCCATAGGACAGCGATCTGGGCAAATCACGCACGTGTTTCGTATCGCATCGACACCCGTCGCATGTCGTCGAGAGTGTGTTTGGTTACACAAATTAGAGGTCGTACGGAGCATCGTCGCTGTGGTATCACGCTGACGTGACCACGTTAGCTCCATGATTGCCGGCAGCGCAGCCGCCACACTACAACCACTCCTAACCAAATCTAAGTCCGTAGTTTTCTTCGCAAAAGGACTTCTGCATCACGTGCCCTTGTCCTCCGGGATGGCTTTTCTCCCGCCCTCGATGCCTCCTTGGTGGGCCCATGCGCTGCCACTCAGCAGAAGCGACTAGATGCGGGTGAATTCAATCTTGTACGTGCTGTACAACGTCGAACTCAACCCTAGTAGAGTTCTCGAACACTGTTCGACAGGGTGTCACTAATCCGGCGGTCAATCATCATAACGCTTATTTTACACTTTATCTATCTAATATATATATATTTATATATATACTCGTATATGTTGACTACCTTGTCAACCGTAAATTTTCATCCATGCCATTGCTGTCCTGAATTACCGTACTTACTATACCAAAAAGAGAAGACGCGGCAATCTACCTTACGCACTTAGCTGCCTCTCTTTGGCGGCTGACTGTGAGATTTTTATCGGTGCGATGACCAAAGGAAAGTGTTCGAATTTGGCCGGTGGTCTCCGTTAGGCTTTGCCGCGCAAATTGGATGTGTCGACCCTTGGTTGCCCGACTAAATTAATGGAGTTCGAATAATGGTACTCAACAACGGTGGCAGCTATATATATATATAGTTGCCGTCGTTGTTGAGTACCAATTATTCGACCTTCATATATATATATATATATATATATATATATATATATATATAGATACATATAATATATATAAATAAACACATATAAATATATGTAAATATATATATATATATATATATATATATAAATAAATACATATAAATATATGTAAATATATACATATAAATAAATAAATATATATATATATATACATTCGGTTAACTGTCCAACGGATGTCTATATTAAAACGCTGTTGGGCACTCTCACTACCAACTGATTAAATTCGCGGAAGGAAAATCACGTTGCACAGGTGCATTTGTTTAAAATAACGACCTTCGGAGGAGGAGTGCCGATGGCGTCTTTTCCAATGTATGTCCGCTAAGTTTTCGGCCCCATGTCTGTGTCGGCCACATATTGTGCAACGTGGTTTAATCCAAAAAGTTTACACGCAGGGGGGATGCCGAGTTTCCAGTCGTGACTCTCTTCCAGTTGGGCCAAGAGAATGTCTGGCACGAAACCTGTCTTTTTTTTGGTCTTTGTTCTCTACGTGCATGTACGCTACGCCGAGTCACCCAAGGCAAAAGAAGCAGCAACAACAACAACAACAACAACAACAACAACTCAATGGAACTCACTGGAGCTCACTGCTACTGGGCAGAAGGAAACGGGGTCGCCCAAAAAGCTCTCGGACACTTCGAAACGGTCGCTAGCGTGACGTTTGTGTGTTACAGCTTACGGCAGCAACATGTACGATGCTCCGTCTGTCCGGCTGTCCGTTTGCTGTAGGCGGTCCAACTGCGGCCTGGTGCGAATTGATACGAAAAATTCCAAGTCGGACAAAAGCAATCCAATCGACCATCCAATTTCACCGTCTGATTTCTGCCCGATGATTGTAAAGAACTTAGGGATAATAGAACGACGACGAACGCTTCGACCGACGGACAGCATCGCGAACAAGAGGGACGTGCCGCGCTAAACTACCCAACCAGTCGGACGACGTAAAGGACTTTAATTCAATCATGGAACTCACATAAATTAGCGTTTCCAGCCTTAAAAGCCTTGAAGTCTAACTGCTGACTGTAAAGTGATAAATATTGCGAAATGAGAGCGAGATTCTCGGATTTGAGCGTTGAAAACACGTGCATGCACCCACACACTTTTAGTTAGGCAAACAAAAAAGACACTTTCTACTCGTCTCGACGATAGTGATATCGACCTTTAATGAACAACTCTTGAAATCATGGAAACATTTGTTCGGGAAGCATTTCTAAATAACGCAGCACTTTGACGCAGCATTTTGGATTGTGTGTCAACCTTAACAAGTGAACCGTCATTTAAGATTGTTGGGCGAGCTACAGGACACGATAGGATACGTTTCTGCTAATAACGCCTACAGCGTGGCCTCGCAGATCACTGAAATCACTTTAGCTACGGTCAGTTTTTAACGCGGCAACTTTGTAAATGTTAGTAACATGCCATTGAGTACACTCATTTTCAAATAAACTGGGCAGCCGGATGCCGAGCGGGTAGGCACTGTGTCTGATTGAGGTTGTAAAGGCCTAAGCATTAACAGTCCGTAGAACACGCGCTTGAAATCTCCAGAAATGCTTCTATATAGAACCAAATAGAAGAATCAAATAGGTTGTATTATCTAGCGTATAGACGGTTGCATTTTTTTTAATAGGAAATTCACAGTCAGTCCATTTCACAAGCCAAAATATGTGGCATTCTCTAGGAACCGTCTATAGGCAATGGGATAGGCAATATCCACAATGTTGTTGTGCGTAAAATACGAAGTGCGCTCTCTTCTACTCTGTATGCTTTGTATTTGTAAACAACGTCGTATGCGCACGATTGAACCACCTGGCATTGCGCCTCCTATATGGAATTATGTGGGGCAGGGTGGATCCTCCTCCTCCTTCCACCTAGAGGTAATTGTACCACTTGCAGAATGAGCAGACCTTTGCGAGAATGGACCCGGCTCCGGTTATTAGCCGCTGAAATACCGAGAGAGAGAGGACATTCTTACATCTGTGTGTGCCTCACAGATCTCCACCCGCATCAAGGTGAAGTCTGCCCACGCCCAAGAATTCCCCCCCCCCCCCCCCCCCGAATGTGCTCGCAGTGTGAATTCAGTTGTTTGCTCTCGTCGTGTGTCGCATAATGGGTGCCGTCTGCATTACGAGAGGTGCGCATTTTATGCGTTGATTGTTCTTTCAACGCCCCATCCTCGCCTGCTTCTCGCCGCTAAATGGAAGCGCTCCACCTCTACATACTCATACTCGAGAGCAACACACAGAGAGGAGGCTGTACAAAAAGGTCACCACTCCTACGGGACACGAGAGCGATCGCGTTAGTTTCGGCAGTAATAAGCAACCTCTGCAACCTCCACCGTCTGCTGGTCCGAGATATACCGCTGTTGGACTGCACAAGCTAAAACAGCACAGGAAACGACTAAGCATGTATGTACGTATAGCGTTGACTACGCACCCGCGTATCATGCGTCTACGGAACAAATCCTAAATATCTGCACATGGGGAGGTGGGATCGCGATGTGGTGGGTTTTTTTTTTGATAGTTCGGCATACTAGGTCGTTATGTAATCGAAAACAACCGTTCATTGCTGTATCCTAGCTGCTCATGTAGCTGCTCCTGCTACAGTCTTTGTCGCGAGCCTTTGTACCACGATCAACTCTCGCTAGTACGGAAAGACTTCGCAACGAGAGTTAGCCTGTGCGGCTAACTTTCGCTCGCATCCCATCGTCCCTCATCGAATGGCAGAACTAAAGTCTTATTCCAGCTAAGAAGCACAAAATACCATACTTTATATTTTCTATTGCCTTAACAAATATAAAAAAAATTTATATATATATATATATATATATATATATATATATATATATATATGTTTTTTGGTTTGGTCGGTTCGCGCACCGTTCTTACCGCGACGTCGTCATGCATAGATATGAATCGGGCTCGAGTTGACCTCTATCTCCTTCTTTGGTTGTGAATCCGGTTGAGCCTTGTCCTGCTGCTACTAGAAAACCGTCTATAAGTCCAGTGTGAGCACGGTCTCGTTAAAAGGTAGCGAGGGAGGGATGACACAAAGTAATCTCTTACCAGCCAACACTAGAAGACAGTGGTATGTCCGATTATTCTTAGAACACCTCTGACAAACGCTGGAAATGGCTAACTTTTATACGATCGTACCGGTGAGAATCACGTAGAGCATTAGCGCATATTTAACTGCATCAAGCTAAAAGTGCTCGGTTCATGCAAGGAATTTAAACTCACGTGAGGATCTACGAAGCAAGTATCGCAGGCTCTACTCCAAAAATAGGGAAACTCCACACTAAATAGTATAGGGCTGGC